>CM034007.1:19590945-19899248 GCA_019603395.1 Cyrtorhinus lividipennis | reverse complement strand
AATCCTGGGGGTTTTTCTCAACACGGGCGATTGTCCCATGTCATCTCACCTGGAGTATGCTTCCATCGTCCGGTGCGCCCCTCATACGAATGCCACGTGGATTTCCACGATCCTTCCTTACCGCTTGCAAGCTTTGGGGGTCTGTGTCGTGAGATGTAACTAAGTGTGGGTCCCCCAGTTTTCACGTGCTCAACCACTCCATGTGCATGCTCCTTATCCGGCATCTTCTCTTGGCGCATTGATGCCCAATCCTTGCTTGCCCAGTATGGCCTGCGCTCTTGCGATTTGTTTGCTGTGCCGTTTTCGCCCACCAACTACATGCGTTCTCGAATTATTTCTCTCTGGCCGCGACTCGATATGCTAACCTGCGGTCGCCGAGCATGAAAAGACCTGCCTCGATCTCTCTTCAGTCTCGTCTCAACCGATGTCGCATTGCTCTCCTGACTTGTCTTTGGTGTTTCCCTGTGTGATGTTGAACTCTTATCACTTAACTCTTTTCTCTTCTCTGGAACGCGTGCGAACGTCAATTTTTTCTGTAATTGGGCTCGTCTCATTCTTATCTAATAAATGAATGAACAGGGCATGTCAGAATCTGGCCTTGCAGATGATACAGACGTTATGGCGGCGAGGCTGGACAATCCGCAACATCCTGTGTGACCCGGCTGAACTGTGGCTGAGCTAGGGATTGAAATTAGCGGAACGAACACGAAGTACACGATTAATAGTAAGAGCACCGCAAGATGGCTGATTTTTTATGGAAAATATTCATTAAGTACTCAACCTTCGAATTTGATTTTTGGTGAAATCTACTGATACGGTGTCCAATAATTATCTGTTTGCAGTTGGGCTCACGGACCTTAGCCCTAAGGAGGTAACCTGTTATCTATAGTGTTGGTAACGCAATCGGCCTCGGAGTCCTGATGACCATAGATTGGGGACCGTTTTTTATGAATTTGAAGCGTAATCATTGTTTTCTGACTTAAACCGGGGTCCTTTTTTTTTATCACGGCTATTAGTGTGTTCAGGAGGGTATCTCCAAGGATCTTGGATCGCATCCCAACTACCAAAAACCTGGATGCTCAGAGAGAATGTAGTCGATGTGGAAACATAGTAACAAAGATCACTTGGCCAGTGGTATCTGGCTCCTCTGAAGGGACGAGGGATCAAAACCAGCAGAACCCATCCAAGCGTGAGTCGCAGCTCCTATCAACATTCGTGTTACCCAATAAAACCACTAAGTTCCTTTCTGCCCAGCTTTAAACTGGCGATCCGATTTCGACTTCCGCTATTCGACTTGATTCGAGTTATGGTAAAGGTTGATTCCTGCGAAACGCTCAGTTCGACAACATTACGGGTCTCCAAGGAATAGTATCTCAGGAATATTCAGTCACAAATATTTTCACAAAATCTTATTTTTGTTGTCTCTTCCATGATGGCCCAGCGGACTGATATGTTCGCAAATATTCAAAAATAATTCCAACTGTGATTGTGGATGTTGGGAGTCAGTTTTTGATTAAAAACTTGCGTAAGGCATATCATAAAATTTATTGCAGGATTCAAAAATGGGGTGAAAATGAGAAAAAATCATTTTTCCAGTTGAAAAACGGGGATATAATTGTAGGAAATGTGCTTTCCTATTAGAAAATGTCATTTTTAGGATCAGGATGGTGTCAGTTTAGTCAATTTTCAGTCTAGTTTTATTCAATCTTTTAATTATAATAATAAGCTGGATACACCTTCTACGTAAAGGACTGAAATTGCCCCCAAATCAGCCAATTACTAATTTAGTTTCTTTCACTCTTGAAATTAAGAGTCAGGAATGGTGTCGGAAATAAGATAGAAACAAAACGCCATTAAATTTTTAAAAAAATTTCATTTCACAAAAACCCGTTCGTCCTTCCTCATTCGTCGAAATAGACAATCAAGAACTTCCTGAAACTCACAAATAAAGTCAATAAATCAAGGCTATAAATAACTTAATTTTATAAAAGAACAAATATTTCTCACCAACGCAATATCGAAGATCTGTGATGAGTTTCTTTCTTAAAACAACTTTTCTTTTCCCCTGCGTTATATTACGCGAAAAGTGGGGAAAATCATTTGGGAACCGAGTATTGTAGTTCAGGTGGACCCAAATTTGTTTCTTCTATAATGCCAAAATTTTTTGACAATAAACCTTAACTCACAAATATAATATACGTTTGTTTGGCTTCAAAGCCACATAGAATGACATGAGTATAAAAAATGATTCAAGTGATTGCAAGTACCTAATATAAAATAAACCCCCCCCCCCCCCCCCCCCAATAATAGAAAACAACATTTTGGCAATTGCCTTCTAACGACCAAGTTAACAATGATTGTTCGCTTTACAAAAATGTGAGTAATATGGCGGCTTTTCAAACATTCAAATTCATTTCAAACATAAATAACTAAACCATAAATAAATGGTATCAACTTCTAAAAAAGATCACAGTTTGCTTACGATTGTTTCCTTGTTTTCAATAGGCTGAACAATTCCATTCAATTTGTCTTGAATTTCCTGTAGCGTTTTATTTTAATACCTTTCGTTCGATGACGAGGACTTGTGAAATGACAGCAATTATACAGCCAGTGGAGTACATCCAGTAGTTAGCGTACATTCCGAATTCGTCCGCGAAATATTGGTAGGATTTGTTGAGGAAAAAGGAGGCGACAGCGAGCATGAGGCTGGTGATAGCAGATGCGACTCCTTTTATGCTGGCAGCAAACACTTCACCTTTGATTGTGGTGACAATTGGGTTCAAACCGATCGAGTAGAAAAAGCCATGCAGGAGGAAGCAAGCGAAGGGTGTCCAATCAACTTTTGGACGTGATGTCCGTTTTCGCTCCGAGTCAGAACCATTAACCGCTAGAATGTCGCGATGGCACAGCCCATGGCTGAGGCGATTAGGAGAATTCTCCTGCCAAGCCTGTCAACAAGGAAGGAGGAAATGAGTGTGGACGCGACCCAGACGGAGCCCAAAACGATGACGCATTGGTGAGACGTGACGTTGCTGATGGCACCTTTCGGTAGAGTTACGGACGTGTACGCGATCATAGCGCCGATCCCTGACAGCCGTTGGAGAATCGACAGGACGCCCACAGTGATCACTGCTTTCTTGTTGGCTCTAGTCGCAAAAAGATCCTTCAAGGTCCCTTTATTGGCCATCTGCTGAGCGACGGCACTTTCTATCTCTCGTTCTACATCGACGTTTGATCGTCTCGCTCTCATCCAGAACAGAGGGTACCTCTCTCCCGCTTTTTCAGGACTTGTTTCATTTTAATTCAAAATATTGCGATCTCTGCATAAAATGTTGAATGTCATGGCGAAAATGATACAGAAGACCCAGATGCTATGGCCAGGGCGTCGTACGAGACGTAAGGCCCGACGACATACTCGAAGAGAACACCAACATACGTCATCATGGCGAAGAACGTGCTGAGTGAACCCCGAACCCCTGGTTCTGCTATCTCGCCCAAGTAAATAGGCACGACGGTGTACACAATTCCCAGCCAGAGACCGGCCAGAAATCTCGCCACGTACAGCCAAACTGTCGTCCGAGTGTAGATGATGAGCAGCCAGAAGTCGCTGGGATTACATTGAGGTAGATGAGAGTATTCTTCCTACCGATCCTTTCCATGACGTAACCGCACGGCATAGGGCTGAAAAGATTACCGAAGTACATCAAGGCGATCATCCAGGACGTGTCGTCGGTCGTCATCCCTGGTACAGGATACTCAGGTGACAACAGGAGTGGATGAGTAGGAGACGGCCATCCCATAGCGTTCCCGGTCATTATCACGGCAATCGTTGCTGCAACAAACAAAGTTTCCTTTGTTAAACATGTACATCCGAGAGTCGTTTCAGCATTGAACATGGAGTTGGAGCACATGAATGCCGCTCGGAGTTGCCAATGTTCGAACGATGTAATATTAAAACAATAAAGTTTCCTGATAACCATCACAATTTCGATAATGGGAATTCACAACAACAACGGAGGATGTTTCAGGTCGGTTGCTAAAGCTTAATAGAAATGACGATTGACGTTACTAACTTCTTCACCAAGGCTGGTAATACGAATGAAAATTCGCTTTACTCCTCGAATAATCACCACCCATCACCCAAAATGTACATCCTCCGCACGCGAACCTTGACATTTTTAGTTGTAGAAAATTTTGTCTAGGATCTTTACGTCTCTAGTTCCTCGAGACTTTTCACACTTCGTACGGAGCTCTAATTTGTAGAAGGTATGGTGAGATGTGGTTTTTTAGACAAATGGATTTTCGGGATTTTCGGCGATATAGCCGTGTGGGTAGACGCTGAATTGATTGGAATGAGTTTGGGACACTCTACTCTTACTGTTTTCCTTGCTTCAAGGCTCAAATTTTTTGGAAGATTTTGCAGCGTCAAATGAGCATGGGTTGCGCTTTGTTGATTTATTATTATCCATTGTCAGCCTTAGCTTTTGGTTCATTTTGGTTGGCAGCCCCCTGAGGTTAATCGACCTTGCCATCCTTCATGTCCTTTAAATTCCAAGGCCTGCATCTCCGTCAAATTTGGCTGCTTCCCATAAATTCACTTGACTTTTGTAAGAAATGATTAATAATGCATGGGGGGGGGGCAATAATTGAAATAGGCTAAACCTGTTTCAGAATATTTGTCTTACAGTTCCCGTCTATCATTATTCCGAACGAGCGATTAAAAGTGAAATGTATTCTATTCCTGTTCCAGGACGACGCGATGCTGAAAACTTCATATTCTACCCACAGAGCCAGAGTTTTTTCGGTTTTGATTTGCATGACCTTTGAACTTTATTTCCCTTGCTGCTCGGGTCTGTAGAGTATCATTCCAACTTCAAACAGATAACTTACAAATTCACTTCAAATTTCCCGTGTGGCCGTCGTTTCTCGCTTCATACGAATCTATCGGCGGTGTTCTTTCGTTCTTGCCCACCAAAAAGTTTTGTCGCTCGTATGAATTTGTTCAAAATTGTTAAAAGAGCGACAATACGTGTTTAGGGCGACGCGAGCGTACGAGACCAAGTTTCTGAAACCGGTTTCGGAGCAAATCACCTTCAAATGTGATGCCATCCGAAACCGGTCTCGGAATCAGGAAGATCACATTTTACCAGAGTATCAGCAAAGCTCCCTTCCTACCCATGTGTTCCATGTTTCCGTCTTTGCCAATCCTCGACCTTGCCTGAATCGTCTAACTGTCATTGCCATGAATTACTGTCCCAGGAAATGCACTAGAAAATCGAAAGGTTCCTAGACGAAGGTCACTCCCATCTATGGTTTACCTGAACATCCCTATTTCGCCTTTGTACAATCAACACATTTGATTATAAATTCTACTTTCTGCGATAATTTCTTATCTTTTTTGAATTTGCAACAACTGAATCCAATATTTTTTTTTTTAACAGTTCCCAGGTGATATTCTCGTGACATGAGTTGCCTAATATTAATTGCATAAAACTAAAGTACATCGCTCAGGTTATGTTTCTTAACAATAACTATTCACAACACCTACATCAAACTCGTGAGGCGATCCACTTTGTTCCAACCGCAGATAATTACAATGAACGATCGGAAATTATTCCCCTAAAATTCAGCAACAAAGCACGTGCAATATGATTTAACAATCACGATGCGAATTAGTCATATTGATATGTGAATAATCATTACTAACGTACTGATTTTACGAAATATCTGGTGTATTTCTATTTATGCAATATGCTACTTGTGATCTGAGAGGAGGAAAATTTCTACCAAAAAATACTTCTAAATATTTTGCAACTGTTTATTATTCTAAGTAAAATATTTCAGCATACAATTTATAAGAAAAATGGTATCCAATTTCAAAATGAACCCTGTCTCTGGATTGGTGAAAATGAGTTTACAAAAACAGGACCGCTAACGGAGGCAATGAGCAAAATGTCAATTCAACAATTTCAACAAAGAATAATGTGGCACTTGAATGATTCCTTGATATTCTCTATGCATATCGAAGGACGAATGGCTTTTAGTAAATAAATAAACTCTCTCTTTGGAACGAAATGCTAGGCAATGCGTAAATTGAAAATAAATTACCGGTTGGTGTTTGGAAGGCCTCGTCTTGGCAATCGCAGGTGAAACCGGTTTGGGTCCGCATTCGTGCACCTTTTGCGTCCTTAGTCTTCGATTTTGTGTTTTCCATGCCTTAGTCAATTCACTGATTTGGTCTAGAATTTGCCTTTACTACCGTCCGGGTCAAAATGCCCCAAAATTTGAAATTTATCAATCTATGTGTATGGGGTTTTCATATCTCTAAATATTTTCCAGGTAATCATATTGGTAAGAATGTTTATTTCAAAAATGGTTTCGCGTGATTTTCAGGGACCTAGAAGTGTGGGGTAATATTTTCAGCGGCATTTTGTCGGCAACTTCCCGGAACAAGAAAAAGACGGGGCTTTGGAAATTTTCATTCAACAAGGCTGGTTATTCCTCCAGGTTGGTGATGGAGTTCTTTTCTTCAACATGGGGGAAATTGGGAAACAGTGGGATGCGGTGTGTAGGGACCCATTCCAATCGTTCAGGATCCAAAGTTTTAGTGGAAAATGATCCCCCCAAGCCTAGGTTCCAGAAATCTCAAAAACACAATTTCAAATGGTAGTAAATATAACCCAATTTGACCCATAACTTCTTCCTGTGGGCCATCGTCTCTGGGCTCATTTCATTGGATTCGCGGCCAAAATTTAGTGGAAAATGATACTCGCCACTCGCCTAGATCGCCCAAAATCTCGAAAATCCATTTTTCAAAAAACACATTTTGACCCCTACCCCGCACAAATTGGTCTGATCGGAGCTGAAAAGTTGAGCATCGTCCAGGCCGGTATCAGACCCCTGACCCAAATTTCAGATTTTTCAGAAAATTTCTACTACCAAAAACGGCGGGGACGGCGGACGGCGTACGCGGAAGGACATCGACCCTATTATGGTTGGTTTTCTTGAATAATCAACCTAGTTTTTTTATCTAGACACCTTGAAAACGTTCCAGAAAAAAAATTTTGAGCCAATCGGAGGGTGCCTTTTTTGCATGAAAACATAGGTTGATTATTCAAGGAATAACCAACCAAAAACCAAAATTTCCGGACGCCCTGTCCGCCGTCTGCGTCGTTTTTGGTAGTAAACAACCTGAAATTTGGGTCAGGGACCTCTTTTTTGCTCTTGTTGGTTTTCAAAACGGTTCAGCCCGGTTGGACCACATTTTGGAAAGATATGGGTAAAAATGGGTTTTTCGAAATCGATTTTCGGAACTTTTAACAAACTGGGCATGTGGGGTATCGATTTCCGCTCAATTTTGGAAGCTGAATCGATCTAGATGGGTTCCGTACCCGCAGGTTTTCCAAAAAACCGACAGCAAAACCGCTTGTTTTTGGCAGGCTAATGGAGGGAGAGACGTGGGAAGTAGCGTCTGCATTTATAACATGTCTATGTACGAGTATAATGATCATCAATTTTTCTCACTCCCTAACAGGCTGGGCCCCTTTAGCAGCATGAGCCCCTGAGTCAATGGTATATGAGAAGAATAGCTCCTTCAGACAAGTTCCAGGCACTTGTCATTACATCTCCTGAACCCTGTGTACATGAAGCCCTCGGAGTGCCACCACTTATTTTCAACCCACCAAACCAGGAACCCCTACAGCGGGCCCCTTTACAGCATAGCCCCTGAGTCAATGTATTGAGAAGTTAGCCCTTCAACAATTCCAGACTTCATTACATCTCTTAAACCCTGTGTACATGGGGCCATCGGGGTGCCAACACTTATTTCAACCCCCAAACCACGGATCGACAGGTTTGCCAGGCTTCGATATCAAGTGAGACGTGATTTTGAAGGTGGAGTGGATGTTTCACGACTTGCATCAAAAAGGGGGAAAACTCGCTCCTAACAACTTGTTACACTTGTCTCTTCACTTACATTTGACTCTAGTTTTGCTGCTCTTCTCCCCCTGTATTGACCCAAATCTGAATCCTGAAGTTTTCTCCACCAGGCTCCCGTCACTTTCACCTCTCCAGCAGGATTCTGGTGAATATGAGGGACCCACACATAAACTATACTCCACGAATACAGTTCCTACTGATTAGACAACAACCGTGTTGCGTGAGCGTACTGAGAGATTACACTTGGAATACTTTTGAATGGCGACTGTGAATAAATGAACTGCTTACCTATGGTCGAACATAGGTACTGGCGGATGATCCCCTTCAGCTGGGGCGAGATCCCAGGGAATTGCTTGTACATGTTGGCAGTGTAGCTCGTGCACTGGACCTGCAACAAAATCATTGAGCTGTCAGTTATGGTCGCCGGTCCCCACTTCACCACTCGAAACAGATCCGCGTTTCAGTAAGTGATTGGATCTTCTATGAATTGACTGTTTTACAGTCCGTCATTGATGATAATCGGTTCCGTGGTACTCTGCTATCGATCCTCATTTCATACTGCTCTGTGGTTATATTGAAATCGCTTGGGTTTGGTTTCCCCGAATTGTGAGGTGTCACTGTTGCGAGGGTAGGTGTGAACACGTGTAGATCCGATTCAAACGGACAAAAAGTAGTCCGAGCCTTTCATTTCGTTTGTTAATTATTGAAACAATTCTGAAAATTTGAAAAAGTACACGTGGTCAATAACGGGCTTGCAAATGGTTTATTTCATAATATAGTAGGTAGTGGTTTGTTATTCGAGATAGATGTCTTGAAGGAATGAGTAGCCTTGAGGTCTTCTGAGTAAGTTACCTACCTAACCAGTTATATTAGGGTAAACTAGAAGACAAACCGTTAGTTTTTTATGAACATATATTCTGGTTCCGTTTAAGGTAATCGGTTAGCGCCCTTGATCAATTAAAACGGCGTCCATCATTGATAACCAACACGCCCAGGCCATCGAAAATTTCGAATAACCATTTTCACTCATTTCACCCATATTCGGCATCCATTTTGTCCTAGACAGTCTTGAGGGCCAACACGAAAGTAGTTACTCAAACACAATTTTTGGAAAAACCTCTATCACCAAAAATAGCGCTAGTGGCGGACGGGTATTACTGTTTCAGTTGGTGGGAAGGGTCTGTACCTTTGCTAAAATCCAAAGTTTGTACGCCCCACCGGAAGAAGTAAAAACTTAGTATAGAGACGATAGCAAAGTAAGCAAAGGGCGGATTCGAGCTAAATCGAGGGAGAGAAAAATTCGACAACAAAACATGCGAGAAGTTGGTATCTAATATCCAGTAAACAATTTTCAACAATTCAAATCGTTTTCCAAAGTCTGAAATTTTAGTCAGGGACTCTTATCCGGTTCTAGTTGATCCTTGGAAATTTTCAGCCACCAGAAGGGGGTAAGGGGAGAGTAGGGGTCAAAATTTGTATTTCGAAAAATTGGTTTTCGAGTTTTTTGACGATCTGGGCGTGTAGGGTATATTTAGACTAATTTTTGGACGCTGAATTCAACGAAACGAGTCCCCGGACAATTTGCGCCCAACCAAAGAGGTCATGGGTCAAAATGGGTATCTATCTACCCATTTTGAATGTGGGTTTTTTGAGATTTCTGGTACCTAGGCGTGTGGGATATCAGTTTCCACTAAACTTTGGACACTTACTCCTCGATTGAAATGAGTCTCCATGCGCCTGTGATCCGGGGAATAACCAACCGGTGAATGAATTCGCAGCGTTTTTCAATCTAGGCATCCACATCATCGACCACAACGGTGGTCTAGGATAAGAGAAATTTGATTTTTCCATCATTTAAGTTTTTTATTTCTCTGGGAATAAGGACTGGAAATCATTCACCCCCGGAATTGAGCACTCTACCTATCACTCTACAAGTCAGCTGCAGAAAACGCACCCTTGAGTTTTCCCAAGGGAGTTTCAGTTTGTTGTTGGCGATTGACCGGCTAACATATATCTGTCACCATTGGCGAGGCTCATTCCACAGTGGAGTATTTGAAATTGTCACGTTCTTGATCAACTCAGTTCACTCGTGTCTGTAGTCTCAGTTGTAGTGTAATTTGTGTTATTGTTCGTTAATTAAGTTAATTGACCCGCCCCTGTACATATGTTCACGTTATTAAATCCTTAATAGTAGTCCCAGTGTCATTCAGGTGTTCAGTTATTTTAATTTCCCGTCGCAATGGACCCGGACGTTGAGGAAGTGGGTGTCATCAGATACGGAAGACATAAGTGTGTTTCCGAGATATTTTTATTTTTTATTTTTTTTATTTATTATTATTATTTTTTTTTTTTTTTTAAATTATAGGTGGGTCTGGAGAACCGTGTTTTGCCATTTGGTTGTCAATTCGGGCCATTTGGAAAATTCGACTCAACTGCAGCTTTATTTTACACACAACCCATCCATTATGCAGTCGTTCACGTGATGAATTGAAGAAGGGCGCGATTTGATTGGAGTAGACAGTAGAAATAGTTTGTCAGACCTTCTTTCCCTACAACGGTGACGGGGTTTGATTGTAATGTGTTAATTGTGGGCACTGGGAGCACCCATTGTAGAAATCATTTGGGTTCCTATCAGAAGTAGAAAGGATTCGCACTCACCGAATGTTACGTGGGTCGTTTCTATCAAGGACGGTGCGCCATCATTTTGAGCAGCCTGAAATCATACGACGAATTGATAGATTGGTTGAAGTCTCCACGAGCACTACTATTGTTATTAGCTCTTCGAGCTCAAAGCGATGAACTAGTTTTGTGAGTTTTCGAACTAGAGGTAGGTCAATGTTGTTTATTCTGTATACGCATCACGCCCACGATTAGAGGGGGCATCTCCCGACGGTTTAAATGAGGTTATAATTGCAGGGAGAGGTTTTCGTTTTCACTCGAACGATTAGATACACTTGTGATGAGCGCGCGTTCGAGACTCATTCTACCCCAATTTGCACGGAATATTTGGAATTTTCGTGCAGTCGTGAATCCCCAAGCATTGGATTTCAGACCGTTTAAATGTAAAGGTAATGGAAGTTGTGAATTTTATGAAATTATACGTCCTCGTTGTTTTTGAAACCGATGCAACCAAGTGAGGGAATTCGCACGAAATCGGCGCCTGCGCAGAGCCCAAGTTTCTGACAATCTTGAGGGCGTTCCTCCGCTGCATCGAGCGTTCGACTTGCATTGACATGAATGAATGAGTGCATTCCCCTATCCCTCCCACTCACATACCCCCCCTCCCCCTCACTAAATACGCTCTCTCTCACTCTTCTGTGTCCGCCAACAAGCAGCATTACTACTTCAACATTACGGGACCTCGCAAATTACGCAATCCCGCAGACCCGTTTCTTCTCGGTCAACATGGTCGGAATGACTCATTCACAGCTGCGCCTCGAAAGCGGTCGGGCGGGGAAGCCAACCGAAATTTGGGCCATTTTGGAAATTCGACTCCACTGCAGCTTTATTTATTTATTTTATTTTTGTTTAGAGAATTTCGTGTGGGGTCTTCTGCTGAATCAATTCAGATAGGTCCCAAAGAGTTTGCCTGTCGCCTAAACTGGGTACCTGTGGGTCAAGAGGTTTTGAGAAAACAATTTTTTATTTTATTCATTTTGAAAATACGCTTTCTGTTGTACCTTTTAAGGATCATGTGTGCAGATTCAAAATCCAAAATGACTGTGATACGTCGATACCTACCCAGTGTCGGCTATTGCAGCGCTATAACCACCTATCATATATTGAAGAATAATTTTGCCTACTCTTCAATATTTTGAACCTCTCGGCCTCTCATGTTTCCAAACACCGCTGGGAGATGAACTTACACAACATAGAGAGGTTCTTCACACGCCGTTATCACTGGTCACCAGCTGTTCCTCAACAAAACCAAATTAGTCGATTAGTCCACCGGCTATCTGGATCTTGACATAATCTTTTCTCTGTCCCCTTTTTGTCGAATAGTGCTTGCTTTGGAAACCCGTGACATCCTATTCGATTAGATTTGGTTTGGCCTTTTAATGGCTCTCAATTTTCTATCTGGAGTCTATTTTTGTGACGGAGTTTGACTCGAGACGGTTTCCTGTTCCTTGTAAAATATCAAAAATAAACATCCATTGTGTCCACTAAATGATGCGTAGATGCTGGCTGCGTCAGAGAAACCAGGTTCATCCAATCAAATCTCGGTTTAACTGAAAGCGCCTTTGAACGTCCTCGTAAAAGTAGATTACTATAGTCAATAGAGGGATCTTGTCTAGAAAAGGGCAGCATCCTCCTCAATCCATAGCATTGTCTGCCGCTACAAAAACGCAACAGACTACTTCACGATGGCGAATTGTTGGTAGATTGCGGGTCTCCAAAGTATGTTTTCAACTATTTAAAGAAACGATTTGGGAGAAATATACCGCATTGTTCATGTTTTTCACATATCTCGAAATTGCGGTTCTCCATTTTGGACAATCATGGTCGAATTGAGTTGGGCATAACTACAATCTAAACAGAGCTGAATTAGTGAAAATTTCAGATTAGTGGGAATCCTACAGCTAGAAACCTATTGAAGGATAAAATGTTTAATTTTAGTGCAAATAGGCGAGGTTGGCTTTGGGCAAGATTACATAGGTTGATTATTCAAGGATTCCCCACCCCAAAGGTCTCCTTAGTGATCCGGAAGACGAAAACGGCTGAAATGAGGCTTGCGTCGGGGTTGTTGTGCATCAACCTATTATTATTACTCGACTATTCATTGTTATTGATGCAAAAACAAAGCACAATGCCCCCCGAACGACTCAGGCACACCTTCACTTGACCAGCCTCGACCTGCTCGTCGTTACTCATTGTCTTCATGACACCACATTTCATTGTTCCCTCGATTTTTTAATTTCAATTAGGTACAAGTAGTCGATGACTGGATCAGGACCGCGGCTATCAAGAGCAAGCTTATCTCTAGAAGCGTCGCACTTGCTTAATCGACATTTGATATTTTGGATTTGATTACGTCCGTCCCTAACCATCCCTGACTTGAGTCGATTTGATGGACGTAACTCAAAATGTGGCCATTTTGAACTTGCAACTTCAACCCGAACACATCAAGCAAGAAACCTGATGAAATCGCATTTGAACTGATGAAATCGCCTTCAATGTGGTCACTTCAACTGAAAAGTTAATGAAAAACGTTCTTCTAATTGACTCGAGTATTGTGCATTTGACGAGACTTCCCTTACCATTTATTAAGAATTTTTGGGAGCTAGGTACGTGGGATATCACACCCCACTAAATGTTGGACGCTGAATCCATTGGAGTGAGCATGGGACACTCCACACTTACTGTTATCCCCCTTAATCCGACGAATCAACCATTATGAAACGCATATTGTCAAATTTTAAGGCCAATTGGAGAGGTCCACTAGGATGATTCCAAATGTTGATTATTTAAGGAAATACCTAACGAAAATGGCGTTTGAACACTCGACAGGCCAAATTTTCCGTGGTCTGGGAGACTTTTATGGACCATTTGGGCTATCAAAAGATTACTAGGCTGCCATAATCACCTATTGCCGCTGATCAGAAGTTGAAGAGGCCACTTCTGTGTTCACTTTCTGCAGACTGATAGAATCACATTTTCGTAATGAATCCGCAAAAATACCACCCCTCACCCTCGTTACCCATCTACTTTGTCGAATTACCATCATCGTCGCTGTTTTCCCCCTTTATCTATATTATAACTTTGGGACAACACGCGAAATCTCCAAAATACGACATTCCAGCGGCTGACAACCGGTTTCCAAAGAACCTCCGTGCCGAGGGGAGACATGGCCAAAAGTGACATCATGTACAGTAAAATTTATGCGGGACTGAGTTCAGGTTCAAGGATAACATTCGTGATATTAGCGTCGATTCGCGGTTTCCGCAGGATTTCTTCGTATTTTCGTGCTTTACGAGTTAATCGCATAAAATAAAAAGCGTTAAAATAAATAATAAAAATATACCAGTTTCCCGCGCACAACATTTTAAAATCTATTCATTTTGTATACATTTTTGGGAAGAATTTTGAGTAGTTGAATAGTATTTTCGCATAAATATCACGTTGCTGGCAATTTTGACAAATTCATGGACAAATTGTCTCAAGCATCCCATTCAACTCACCATTAAAGTCGTATCGACAAACAAAACAGAAACAATTTAACCCATAACTTCTTCCAGTGCAAATCGTTTTGGGACTTATTTCATTGGATTCAGCGTCCAAAATTTAGTGGAAAATGATACCCTACTCGCCTAGATCGCCCAAATTCTCGAATATCCATTTTTCAAAAAACACATTTTGACCCCTACCCCGCCCAAATTTGGTCCGATCGGGCTGACAAGTTTCGAGGACCGTCCTAGGCCGGGAACAGACCCCTGACCCAAATTTCAGATTTTTAGAAAATTTTTTACTACCGAAAACGGCGCGGACAATGGACGGCGTACGGCATACGTCGGACGGCGGACGGGCATTGACCTTTTTTGATCTGGACACCATGAAACGTCCAGAAGAGGAGAGGAGCCGAATCGGAGAGGTTGATCATTTGCATGAAAACATAGGTTGATTATTCAAGGAATAACCAACCAAAAAAAAAAAAAGTCCGTCCGCTGTACGCCGTCCGTCGTCCACGCCAACCTTAGTAGTAGAAAATGTTCCAAAAATCTGAAATTTTGGTCAGCGACCCGTTTTTGGCTTTAGTTGGTCCAAACTTTCCAACCTGATCGGACCGAATTTAGGTGGAGTAGGGGTCGAAATGTGTGTTTCGAAAATGAATTTTTGAGATTTTTCGCAATCCAGGTGTGTGGTGTATCATTTTCCACTAAATGAACGCTGAATCCAATGAAAACGAATTTTTTCCGAATGTTGAATTTTGGCCGAAAATGCCCTCTGAAACCAACCACCTTATCATCAATCTTTTCCTTAATATTAGAAAGTATTCTCTCTTACTTGCTGATTGTGAGATCCGGAAAGAGCTGGCGTATTGGCTAATCGTCTTTGATATTCCCTAACATCCTTGGCCTCCTTGATTGTGATGTGCAAAACAGCAACTTTTCACCTAGCAACCGCTTCTCAGAGTTCTTATCAGTTATGGAAATCATTATCAGATAAATTTCGAACGCTGAATCCGCCGAGATGGGTTCCAAATTGATTGGTGCCCATCGGAAGATATTTTGGATCAAAATGGGTAACTACCTAATGGAAGCAACAATTGTGGATGAATTTGCAACGTTTTCCAAAATAATGGAATAATTTTGGACTTGACCAGGTGGAGCTTTTTCATCACGTCGGTATCTTATATCATAATGATTGCAGCGTGAGTTAACGAGTTGTTAAAACGATGGAATCTGTTCGCATTTAGGCAGATCTAAATGAAACGTGGTTACTTCGACGACCTGTTTGCGTAAGATTGAACCAAATCGTCATTAGCAACGTTGTCTGGCCTATTGATCGCTCGGAAATCGCGAAATACTCTCGACCGCGGGAGTAACAATGAGGGCGATGAGCAATAGGTGAATGAAGTTATCTGAGTGTGTTGTTTTTGGATCGCCCAGACGTTGACAATGGGACGACCGACATCAGATAGACGAGCATTTGCTGTCGTCGCTGAAACCTCGATTTCCACAGACTCGACGTTTTGTCATGAGAACGGCCCTTTGTGGTGATCGCAGCGTTTTTCTGTGTGAATTCGTATCGGGACAGACTCGCATCCGTAGCGTCTCGCTGCTCACCAATGCCGCTGTGGTTGCAAAAATGATTTTATATCGAGGGCCCAGGGTTTTTCACCGATTCGACAATCAAATATTTCTCATTCGACATCAAAATATTTCTGGATATATCGAAGAAACAAGAGAACGAGTTACGAACTAAGACTAAATGCATTTCAAGTTTTGGTGGTTGGTAATGCAGGCTAATGCTAATGCGAGGAATGTGCTTCATCAAAATGGCTAAAAATTGGCAATTGGGGGATGAAAAATGGTGGTATTTGGGATATTAAACGTTAGTATTACACAACCGAAGAAGATAATCTGTACAAGAAAACCTCTAATACTATTTGAAAAAACCTTCTCCTTCCAGTTGTTTAAATTGTAACTCAGGATTTCTTTTCGTGTTTCTGATCATATCTCCCGAAAACTCAACTCCTCATTTCCAAGATTACTCAAGTCCAAGAGCACCATGGAAAGACAATGATGTCCCATCTCCTTGGGGGTTGGAATGGTGGACACACTTATTGAACACCCGGAATAACTCAGGTATAAAGAGCGTGGAGATTCAGCGTCCAACATTTAGCGGAAAATGATATCCCACACGCCTAGGTACCAGAAATCTCGAAAACCCACATTCCAAATAGGTAGATATGTAAGCCCCCAGGCTTGCTGCCTCCAGAAGGCCAGAAGGGAGGGAGCATGCGCCAAGATGTGCGCGCAGCTCCTGCCCAGACATGTGGTCAAATTTACTTTGTCTTGTATCAATTCTAGCCCAGGTTGAGGCATATTTTCCTTTGCAACGAGTCCTTGTTTTCAATTATAATTCAGTTTGTATCAATGTATTTTATGTTCATCCTTGGTATCCCTAGTTGCTCAGTCGTAAGTCTTGGACTTACATCCTGTATCCTCTCGCTAGGTCCCTTCCAAATTCTCCGAAGAAACCCGAATTAAATTATAGTAAAATTCAAACACATTTTAATTCGAGAGAGGCTTACAGATAGATACCCATAACCTTATCCGGTGGGCGCTAATCGTTCTGGGACCCGTTTCATTGGATTCAGCGTCCAACATTTAGTTGAAAATGATACCCCTCACGCCTAGATCGCCAAAAATCTTGAAAATACGATTTTCGAGTCACAGATTTTGACCCCTACCCCCCTAAAATTTGGTCTGATCGGGCTGAAAAGTTTCGAGGACCAACTAGAGGTGAAAAGGGTCCCTTTTATTTACAAATAAAAATCGGTACCTACCTACTTATTTTAGAAATGGTTTTTCGGGATTATCGGGTATCTAGGCGTATTAGGTCCTATAATACGTATTGAAGGAGACGTTTAGGCTACCCACATCTCAGTTAAGAACCCTGCAAGGCCACTCTTCAGCGGGCCATACCAGTTTAGGTTGTTTGCCTCTTCGTGGGTTGTTTGTTTGCGTTCAACAGCAACTGGGACGCTTTGATAGCCGACTAATCCTCGCAATATTAAAACCGGTAAAACTCTTCTGAGCTCGATGACGTAGACCCGACGACCATGGTTACACAATGGCCGCGTATTTGATTTCTAAGCTGGTTAGTTCGGCCTCCTCGGTGAGGACCAATCGATAAAGTTTCAATAAAAACTATTTTCTAGACCCTCGTCCGACCCGGTTTGGTCAAGATTTGGCATTACTTCACGCCTGGCTTCCTCATTCACCTGACAGGTATCCAGTGGTTTTCAAATCGTTGAGGTTGAAATCGTGACAGGAATATTTCTTCATATGGGACTGCTATTTTGAGATTCACTCAAGCAAAAGAAAAAGCTGACCACTATACCTAAATTTGGCAGGATTGATGCTATCTGAAACGCAAATGGCTTAATCTCTCACGTATGCATTCTAGTTGTCAATTTTCTTCGCATCCCAACGTTTCAGAGCAACCTCCTGAACAAATTTTATTTTGTGTCTGTCTAACTGTCAGTCTGTTCATATTTCCTTGATGCAGCCAAATTGACTACCTACCTACCAACAGTTTTTGACTGATGTCAACTAAGTATTCCGAAATCAATTCGTTCTTCGAAAAATGATTTTTTTTAGATTTTCGGCGATCAAGGCGTGTGGGGTATCATTTTCGACTAAATTTTGGACGCTCAATCTAAAGAAATGGGTACCGGGACGATTGGTGCCCACCCAAAGTCATGTGTCAAAATGGGTATCTATCTACCCATTTTGAAAGTGGGTTTTCCAGATTTCTGGTATTTAGGCATGTGGGGTATCATTTTCCACTAGACTTCGGACACTGAATCAATTGAAATGAGTCTCCATGCGCCTGATCAGAGGAAAAACCAACCCCTGTGATTTCCCATTGTTACCTATTCAATATTCAAATGTTGTGATAACCTACTGATGCAAATATATGGGAAAATGTTGACATTTTATCCATGGTGGGTCGTCATCTAAAAATTTACCTGTGCATGCATTTTTGTCTAGATGTAGTGGTTTCCTAACCCTTGGGGCTACTCGGTCTTCATCGCTAGTGGATTCCCAATTGATGTGTCAATTTTTTTCACTAAAACCAGAAATGAACTTTATCGTAATAAGGTAGAATCCAGTAATTGATGTAAATATTCGTTATTCGTACGAGATCTCTCAATCATCTTTTCCCCTGCTTTCTTTGTCCAAACAAACTTAAGACTTCTCAGCAGAACAATGTCTTAATTTTTTCTTTTAATTAATCTAGACATCATGACACATATACTGTCGAATTGTGGGGCCAACTGGAAAGGTTTAACCCTGGCATGATTACATAGATTGATTATTCAAAGAATTACCAACCAAAACCGACATGTCCGTCCGCTATATCAAAGAAGGGCGTCTTGGTGAAATGATCAATGGTTGAGTTCTATTGGTGGAAGATTGTTGGAAGGGATTGGTAGGGGTTGATTAGGTGGGAGTAGGGAGGAGAGAATAGGGATAGGTGGTAAATCAGTTACTTCTAGACCAAATAAATGATGTGTTGGACTCATGGCTAATTAACATGGGTATTTAATTATGTGGGGCTCCATATTGGCTGCACTATGGCCGTAATGTGTAAATATTACCATTAGGTATATAATTATACATATAGTTTCTTAGGTGTGTCTTTTCTTGATGTCCGCGTTTTTGTTTGTAAATTTCCATGTTTTCCCGTTTGTTCACTTAGTGTTAGTTTCATACATGTTTTGATGTCAGTTTGTCTGTTCTGAAGGATCTTGCGTATTATGTGAATTGTTTTTTGAGTGAAAGTCCAGTCTGTTCTTTGTGAACGTGGCTGCATTTGCAAGTAATTCTGTTTCATCCAATGTTACGAGGGTCGTTTAGTTGGTAGTTTAGATATTGTCTGCAGTCCTTCTTCTTTGAAAATTTTAGTCAGTTTGTGGATTCGTTTGTTGCTGGTTTAGCGTGGTTGCTTGTGGTGGAGCGGGTCTATCCGTGGTTTGTTGCAATGTCGTAGATATTATTTAGTTGTGTTTGTTCTGTTGTGTAAGGGGTATGGTTCTGAGCCGGTGAATCATGTGTCTTTAGACTGCATTCCTATGCTGTTGGGAATGGTTTGAGGTGGCCTGGATTGTTGTGTAGGTTGTGGTTGGTTGTCTGATGTCAGGTAAGACTGACCTTCTATCTAATGTAACAAATGGAATGTAAATGCAGCTTAGTGGTTGGAACATGCATTCCTGATGATGCCACAGAGCAAGAATTGTGGGAAGGTGTGCTTGTGTTAATATCACGGATATAAACAAAGGCCGTTTGTCGCTCTCCCTATACTCCTGTACAACCTGTATCCCTCGCTGCGCGCCTCCAACATAACCTCCTAGTCCTCCTTTTGTGCTGCGTCCTGGAATGCGCGGTCTTACAGGAAAAACTGGAGTTGTTAAGTCCCTCCAGCATTTGATCGCCAGACTGTTACGTAACAGTCCAGTAAAAAAACAACTCATCAGTCCCAAAAGGGTGGTGTCCGCGAAACGGCCAAAATTTGTAATGAACAAAGAAATTATCCTTCCCGTAATTTGGGCGACCACAACAAGGCAAACCGGTTCTTTTCTGTGAGTCCACGACGAAACTTTCAGAATCACCTTGGATCCAACATTGCTACGACCGATGAAGTATCGGTTGTCCCGTTCTCCATTGTATTTAAATTTAATACCAAGGTGATCTTCATTGTTATGATAAGGTTCAATTACCGGGCACTGTATCATCACACTTTCAGTTATAGACTACGGCCATTTCTACTGGTTCTAATTACATGTGTGCAACTTCAAATAGTGTGTGATAGGGTAGAAAAAACATTTCCACACAACCACGGTCCACCGATGATTTTTATTCACCGCTTTGTTCAAGCTAATTGTTGTGCTGAGAAGTCCTAAGTTTGGACAAAGAAAGCAGGGGAAAAGATGATTGAGAGATCTCGTACGAATAACGAATATTTACATCAATTACTGGATTCTGCCTTATTACGATAAAGTTCATTTCTGGTTTTAGTGAACAAATTTGACACATCAATTGGGAATCCACTAGCGATGAAGACCGAGTAGCCCCAAGGGTTAGGAAACCACTACATCTAGACAAAAATTCATGCACAGGTACATTTTGCACGGGTACATACTTACCTACTTCGAAAGTGGGCTTTTGAGTTTTTTGGGTAACTCGGCATGCGGGGTGTCATTTTTTACTAAATATTGGACGCTGAATTTATTGGAATGAGTCCGCGACATTCCACACTGTTGTTCACTGTTTTCTCCATACACAAGCTCTAAAGAATAATTAATTGAATTTGCAGAGTTCAAAAAAGGATAAAGGCTGAAATTGAAGCTTCAGCTCGGCTAATTACCACTAGTAATCAGTTGAGACTCATTTGGCCGTTAATTTTATAAATTCATCTAAAAGCTACAAATTGCCTAGGACCGCAAAAATAGTACTGTTGAATAAACAAAATACACAATCGACGAGGACACTTAAGGGGATTTCCGTTGATTTCGCTTCCAGCGATGGTTCCAGGCTTCCGAGGGCGGCAGTTGCCTTTCACGTCAAACTGAGCTCGGTTCAAGTCCTTGCTCTATCTACTCCAAATAAGGCTGTAATTAGTTCGTTATATCAGTTACCCACCCGAGGGTAAAATCCTTTTAGCTCGAAGGATATTTTAAAAATTGCACGAGCTTATTTTATTTCGACTTTTGTTCATAGCGGGGACAACGAGGCCGCGAAGGCTCGCTGGGCTGGAAGTCCTTCCGCGTGATGTGACGCCTTCTGCACCACCCAAGATAAATAAGAAAGATTCATTTGCTTGATTTTCTATTGGAAACAGTTACAGGGAACACTTCTCAACGTCCTGTGCCATTCGAGCGAACCCACATGCAAATATTTGTGCCAAACTGGGACAAATGGAGTGAGTTATGTCACACCCGCAAAATTTGGCAGAATATTATTCACCGTGATTCCATAATCTCAGATAATTGAATTTTACTAGTTTGTCAACCTAGAAGATCGTGAGCCCATAGGATCAATTCGACAACATTTTCCAAAATTTGTGAAGCATCCGGATGATTAATGTAGTGTAAATTCAATTGGAGCATTCGTTGGATATTAATAGATCACTCATGCAATTGTTTGAATATGCACATTTTGGTTGGCTATTCCTTGAATAATTGGACCAAATTGGGGTGGGGGTGAGTCAATATGTGTATTTCAAAAAACGATTTTCGGCGATCATTTACAACTAAAATTTGGACGCTAAATTTAATGTGACGGGTCCCATAACGATTGGCGCCCACTGGAAGAGGTTATGGGTCAAAATGGGTAGCTAACTACCGTTTTCGAAATTTCTGGTACCTAGGCGTATCATTTTTCGTCAAATTTTGTGCATCGATTGGAATGAGTCTCCATGCTCCTAGTCCAAGGAATAACCAACTGTATATGAATATGCAGCGTTTTTCCACACAACCGAATATCCGACGAATTTTAATTTCGAAATTGTGTTCGCACTAACTCATATTGTTCTCTTTCTGAAATTCCCCCTTTTACGTCTCAAAGTGTATGAATTCGAAATTTAAAAGGTCCTTAAACCGTCTCCCATTTGAGAAAAAAATCATTAAAATGTATACACAATTTTAATTTCAGCGCCAATTTGCTTGGAAGTGACTCGCCCATTTTCATTACCATATCACACACCGTATGATTTGACTTATGGGTCAAGAAGATTTTGTAAAATAGTACTTCTTGGAAAAATATGTTCTACTAATCTGAACCGATACCTTGAACAGATATAGCAATCAAATTTTGATGGATAGTCGAGGACAGGACCTAGATGGTCCGCAGTCAGTATAATTATGATTGAATCAAATCACAATCATCTGACGGTCATAACTCGATTTTAATAATCTTGGCTGAGGTTCAGGCGCTTCCCTCCCTGTCCTGTTGGGCAATAGCACATCATCCCTGCGTTGGGCCTATGATGAGGGCCCTTGAAAGTATCAGCTTTACAACAAGACATTCCAATAGGTAAACTTTCTAAGTTCTTCTAAACTTACTAACTTCCCAAGCCGTTGTCCCCACGCTCAAAACCCGTCTATGGAGCACATCCAAACACATATTCTACTGTATGCCCCTATTGACTCGTTCTTTGCCTGAAGATATGAGACTACCTTTAAACTTCTCCCGCTCTGCCTTAAAAAAAAAAAAAAAAAAAAAAAAAATCTATATAGCTAATATCAGTGGGTTTTGAAAAATGTAATAGAATTATCACTAGCATATATGTATCTTGAGTCTCGGTTTTGACTCGTTGGGAGTATTTAATACGCCCAGCGGGTCGGGACTGAGTCCTGATTGCAAGGTATCAACTTCCAGTGGAGCGGAGTAATTCATTTTTGTTTCTCCTTTCATATTTTTCTCATGATATCAATTCATTTGTCAATTGGCAATATCATTTAGTTTAAGAAATGGCAACTCCCTCCAGCCGCACAAGGTTATACCCTATGGCTGTGGAGGTATATTCCATGTAATTTATAGAAGATCGTGTATTCATTTTTATTTCGGAATAAACTCCTCATTCATTCATTCATTCTGAATTCATTCATTCAGTGGATGGAGCAGGAGGGCAATTATGCAGTCATCGAACAAGTTGCTTGTAGTATCGAATTCATACACTTTGAGACGTAAAAGGTGGAATTTCAGATAGAAAACAATATGAGTGAGTGCGAACACAATTTCGAAACTAAAATTCGTCGGATGTTCGGTTGTGTGGAAAAACGCTGCATATTCATTCACAAAGGTTGGTCATTCTTTGGACTGTGAGCATGGAGACTCATTCCAATCAATTCAGCGCACAAAATTTGATGGAAAATGATACCCCGCACGCCTAGGTATCAGAAATTTTGAAAACGGTAGTTGGATACCCATTTTGACCCATAACCTCTTCCAGTGGGTGCCAATCGTTATGAGATATACAAAAAAACGTTGCATGTAATTTGAAATAATTTATGATTAGAAATTAAGGTTCCCTATATTATTAAGTGACCCATCTCAGTGGATTCAGCGTCAAAAAATGAATGAATTCGTATACCCCGTGCCAGGACAAAAAAGGTGTTTACTCTTAACGAAAGCCCCGAAAAATTCAATGAAATGTTGCACATTATCACATGCACAGCGCGATCGCCCCAAACCAAGGTCAACTAGTCAAAATGGGTATTTCGAATGTGAGTTTTCGGTTCATAGGCGTGTGGGGTGTCATTTTCACAAATTTTGGACGCTCAATCGATTGGAATGAGTTGGCGACACTCAACACATACAATTTTCCCCATATTTTGATCTAGACATCACGAAGCATATTGTCTAATTGTGGGGGTTGATTTCTTGAAAGCTTACACAGATGAATTATTTATAAAATAATTAACCAAAACCCGGGTTGGTTATTCCTCGAACCAAGCGCATGGAGACTAATTTGAACCTCGGACCAGGCGCATGGAGATTCATTTCTTCAACATGGGGAAAATGGGGGGAACAGTGGGTGTGACGGGTCCCGGACCCATTCCAATTGATTTAGCGTCCAGAATTTTGTGGAAAATGATACCCCACACGCCTAGGTACCAGAAATTCCGAAAACACATATTCAAAAATGGGTATTAAATACCCAATTTGACCCATAACTTCTTCCAGTGGGTGCAAATCGTTCTGGGTCCCATTTCATTGGATGCAGCGTCCAAAATTTAGTGGAAAATGATACCCTACTCGCCTAGATCGCCCAAAATCTCGAAAAATCAATTTTTCAATAAACAAATTTTGACCCCATATCCGCCCAAATTTGGTCCGATCGGGCTGAAAAGTTTCGAGGAGCGTCCTAGGCCAGGAACAGACCCCTGACCCAAATTTCAGATCTTTAGAAAATTTTCTAATATCGAAAACGGCTCGGACAATGGACGGCGTACAGCGTACGGCATACGGCGAACAGCGGACGGACATTGACCTTTTTTGATCTGAACACCATGAAACGTGATGACAGCCATTATGTCCTTCTGCAACTACCGCATCCTATGAGGTGCTACTCTCTGGGTGGAACAGGTATCTGGACCACTTGGGAAGAAGAGGGAAACCTCTGGCATTTCATGATACGGTAGTGACAGGTACAAAGCCTCTGTCACGGGGCTATCAGCCAGTTAGCCCTTTAAGGAAGTAAGGGTCGTCAGGGCACTGACAAACCTGTATCCTTCCAAACTGGTACCGCGGGTGGGGAGGAGCCCCTGGCCACAGAGGCAATGCTTCTGCAAAGCCTCACCGGCCAGCCTCCCCAATTGACGTAGGAAACTACGGTCCGAAATAATGGACCGTTCGCGGGGGTCGTGGTTGAGGCGCACCCTAGCCAGAGGGCTTCACCCCATGAAGGGGCCTATAAAGGGGAGGCCTGTGCTGCATACATTCGTGCAGGATGTACCAATACAGACCGGCTCTGGGAGTTGAGATGCAACACTCGGGAACCACTCCGCTTAAGTGGTAGTGCAAGCTAGAATGCACGAAATACGCAAGCCGGTACTTGGGGGGAGTAGTTTACTACTCCCTACCCAAGCCCTGCTGAATGAAGGGACAATCATTCCAGTCTATTCAGACTGTATCCTCACTGCATGCAGTGGGGGGGAGAGGCATAACCCGTGGGGTGAGCTCTCCTCATAATTGTGGCTCACTTTGCATTGGGGTGAGAAACACATTGGACTCTGTCCTTCTGCAACTTGATCAGAATGTTTCAAGCATCAGCTCTGCTATAGAATTTTATAACATCCGAGAAGCCGTCGTAATAGGAAGTGCAGGCGCACAACCGAGTCAGACAATAAGCAATACCGGTAGGTGCCAGGTCCTTCGGGAGGGCTCTCATCTTGTTCCAACCTTGGACACATAATTATCGAAATGAGTTCTCGAATTCAAGCTCCTCGACTTGAGAGAAAGATCCTTGAGATAGAACGGGAAGCATCTTAGCGCGGAATTCTTATGTGCGGGTCTGCGGTTTTTTCGGCGAAGGCTAACGATGTTAAATGAAACCCAAATGAAACAGGAGTCAGTGATTGCGCCAGTGTGCGGTTCTATGGAGCGTGAGTAGGGGTTGGGGGAGGAGGTGAACACCCTCTGAGTGCAAAGGTTTATTTTGGACCGTTTGCAAATGATTTCGTAAGCTTCAAATATGGAAATCATGAAGCTACGTGTGTTAAGTACGATGATATTCAGCAATTAGGGTGTAAATTCGTCTCCAACCTCCCTCTTATGCGATCTATTATAGGTTTTTTTAATTTTCATGTATTTTTACGACCACCTCAGAATGAAAATGACATCTCAAAGCGCAGTATGGTGACTATTGCGCATTCAAGTGTATTATTGTATTCGTATTGACCGAAAAGAAATTCTCCTCTAACTTTTACCTTTGCTATTTTACGAGTAGAATGCCAGGGATTGCCAGGCATTGTATCACCGAATCTGAAATTTGGGTCAGGGGTCTGTTCGCGGCCTGGGACGTCCTAACTTTTCAGCCCGATCGGACCCAAATTTGGGTCAAAATGTGTTTTTTGAAAAATGGATTCTAGAGATCTTAGGCGACCTGAGTGAGTGGGGTATCATTTTTCACTAAATTTTGTACGCTAAATCCAATAAAATTGGTCCCAGGACGATTGGCACCCACTGGAAGAAGTTATGGGTCAAAATGGGTATGTATCCACCCATTTTGAATATGTGTTTTCGGGATTCCTGGTACCTATGTAGGTGTGTTGGGTATAACTTTCCACTAAATTTTGGACGCTGAATCCAATGAAGTGGGTCCCAAAACGATTGGCACCTACTGGAAGAGGTTATGGATGAAAATGGGTATCTATTACTCATTTTGAATGTGTTTTCGAGATTTCCGGTACTTGGGCGTGTGGGGTATCATTTTCCACTAAATTTTGGACCCTGAATCGATTGGAATTGGTTTGGGACCCACCACACCCACTGTTTCCCTTGGTCCGAGGTTCATATCGATGAAATAGCCAAAGGTCAACATCATCGGTTGGCCCCATAATTGGACAGTGTACGTTTTATGACGTCTAGATCAGAAATCGCTGCAAATTTCTCCACAATTGTTGATTATTGGAGCATGTCATGGGCAAAACAGTGAGTGTAGAGTGTCCCGGACTCATTCAAATCGATTCAGCCTCCAACATTTAGTGGAAAATGCCTTTCTTAAAAAGTTTCTAAAAATACATGTTTACCCTTAATCTTTTCAAATTGGGTTCGATTGGGCTGAAAAATGTCGAGTAGAGTAAAGTAGAGCCAAAAAGAGGTCCCTGAGGCAGGGGAAAAACCACCTCCATTTGGGGTGGTTTTGGGAAAACCTGTTTTTAATGTTTCAAGTCTCCTAAACTGAACCCCTTGAAAAATACGGAATGCTCCTAGAAACCTTATAAACTCCTTGTTTGACGAATGGGAGAGGTTCTTGAGTTTCATGAACGTAATTTATATTGAGAGTCAATGTGAAATAGAGGTTTTTTGCTTAAAAAGGATTCCAACAAACCTCTTTTTCACTGCTGGCAGAAGCTCAATCACTTTCCATTGCTGAGAAAACACTATCATCCTTGTGAAACAAGCAAATTTTTCTGGAATAGGCAAGACAAGGTATGAAGGTGTGAGAGTGGGTGAACAGTCACCTCGTTCTAAATTGCGGACTATGATTGTTCTTTTCTACAATGGCGTGGACCCTGCTGGGTTTTACCCGCAATGAATACTTGCAGATAAGCATAAGCATAAAGACGCATTCCAATTGATTCAGCGCCCCAAAATTTAGCGGAAAATGATACCCCGCAGGCCTAGGTGCCAGAAATCTCGTAAACACACATTCAAAATTGGCAGATTGTTGCCCATTTTGACCCATTACCTCTTCCAGTTGGCGTCAATCGTTCTGGGACCCACTTCATTGGATTCAGCGTACAAAGTTTAGCCGAAAATGATACCCCACACGCCTAGGTATCAGAAATCCCGAAAACACATATTCAAAATGGGTAATATACGCCCAATTTGACCCATAACTTCTTTCAGTGGGTGCCAATCGTTCCGGGACCCAATCAAAATAGGTGATTAGGTACATACCCATTTTGACCCAAAATCTCTTCCGGTGGGCGTCAATCGTTCCAGAACCCATTTCGGCGGATTCAGCGTACAAAATTCAGCCGAAAATGATACCCCACATGCCTATATGTTCACTGACTTCATCGTTGATATCCATAACTGATAAGAACTCTGAGAAGCTGTTGCTAGGTGAAACGTTGCTGTTTTGCGTATCACTATCAAGGAGGCCAAGGTTCTTAGGGAATATCAAAGACGATTCGCCGATACGACAGCTCTTCCCGGATCTCACAATCAGCAAGTGAGAGAAAATACTTTCTGGAAGGAGAAGATTGATAATAAGGTGGTTCAACAACTTTTTACAATAATCCGGTAATCGGTCACAGAGCTATTCTAATCGATTTAGCATCGAAATGTACATAAAGACCATACTCCTCACGCCTAAATCGTCGAAAATCTCAAAAATGTATTTTTCGAAACACACATTCAACCCCGAAACTCGATTTTCAGGACTTTTGGGGATCTGGGCTTTTTGGGTATCATTTTCCACTAAATTTTGGACGCTGAATCGATTGTGTCCAGTATATTCCACACTCAATGTTTTTCACATATTTTCTTCTGAAGGAAGTATTGGGCATTTTCGGCTATGATCAAAATCTCACCTCCAGTGCGTCGACCCAATCGTTCACGTTTCATCAATTTAGCTCGAGGCGCGTTTATAATTTGCGTTTAACCGGGTTTGGTGGGTCAGGGATGACGAGTACCAACGCGGTGGACGGTTTTCGAATCCCCGGTCTTTTCGAGTCGATAGATTTTCGATGATCGGCGAACGTCAAGATGTCAGGTTTGTTTCGAGGAACATGAAGTTGTGACGGGTTCCTTTGAGTAAAAAATCTGCAAATTCTTACACACGGGTTGGTTATTCCTCGAATGGGGGAAACAGTGGATGTGGAGGGTCCCAGACCCATTCCAATCGATTCAGCGCCCAAAATTTAGTGGAAAATGATACCCCACACGCCTAGGCACCAGAAATCCTGACACATACAAAATGGGTGGATACATACCCATTTTGACCCATAACTTCTTCCAGTGGGTGCCAATCGTTCTAGGACCCGTTTCATTTTTCAAATTTTTTTCAAAAAACACATTTTAACCCCCCCCCCCCCCCCTCCCCAAAAAAATATGGTCCGATTGGGCTGAAAAGTTTCGAGGACCCGTCTCGGCCGGGAACAGACCCCTGACCCAAATTTCAGATTTTTAAAAAATTTTCTACTACCAAAAACGGCGCGTACAGCGTACGGCGTACAGCGTACGGCGGACGGACATTGACCTTTTTTGATCAGGACATCATGAAACGTCCAGAAAAAATTTTTGAGCCGAATCGGAGAGGTTGACCTTTTGCATGAAAACATAGGTTGATTATTCGAGGAATAACCAACCAAAACGTCACAGGCAAGTTAAATGAGTCGTTGGCGTCCTCCAGCGAGTCTCTTCAAGCATCAGAATGCCAACTCGCGAGTACGACGATTGATTTCTGAGAATCTCAAAACACCTTGGATCGACCTAAATGGCTCGATTCTTATCGATGATTCCCTGAAAGGCGGCGCATGGCCCGAAACCCGACCGAATTCGGCGTAATCAGTGGTTTGTTGTTATTTTTATGGAATATTGCCCGTCCGCCATCTAGGACAAGAGAGTCCCTGAAAATCTGATGAAATGCTGCACATATACTCCATTTGAGCCCTATTGGTCCCAGCAACGAGTATTCTAAATACGTCATTTTCCTCTCGATCGCCCCAAACGGAGATCAACTATCAAAATTGGTAATTCGACAATGATTTTGGTTGGTTATTCTTTGAATAATCAACCTATGTTTTCATGCAAAAAATCAATCTCTCCGATTCGTATTTCGTTCGCGACCCTAAAGGGCCTGCTGCACGTAGTTGCCATTAGTGACCACCTTCCTTTCATACCTAATATAATTGTGATCAGCCTGCCCATCAGGTGGGCTGATCAGTATATCTCAGCGATCCTTTTCCGGCTCTAATTGGCCCTCGAAACATTTCACCCCGATCGGACCAAATAAGGGGGGGGGGGGGGATAAAATATGTTCATCGAAAAATGAATTTTCGATCGAAGATTTCTTGCGATTTAGGCGTGTGGGGTATCATTTTGCACAAAATTGTGGACGCTGAATACAATGAGACGGAAGAGGTTATGGGTCAAAATGGGTATCTATTACCTGATTTGAAAATGGGTTTTCGAGATTTTTGGTACATAGGCGTGTAATGTATCATTCTCCATCAAATTTTGGACGCTGAATCGATTGAAATGAGTCTCCATGCGACTGCTCCGAGAAATAACCAACCCCTGTGAATGAATTTGCAGCGTTTTTGATATTTGAGATTTACATTTTGCATGAAAGGTAGATTATTTAATGAATAACCAATCAATATTGACCGATGTATTTTACTCATAGACCACAAAAGGACGCGGTTTCCCAATCGAGGAAGATCTAGCTAGAATAATCTGCAGCGTTTCCAATGTTTACAGCAGAACCATAACCATCTCAATGTCTGACCCAAGGAAATGTTAGCATATGATGTTCATTTTCCCCATAACGCGAAGCCTGAATCCATTTCCAAAACCCACCTCGCTCTCGGTAAAATTTTCAGTAGCGCCAATTCAATGACAGGAGTGACATTTGCCAGTTGTTGACCCCTAGAATGGTTTTTACCTCGGACAAATCGTCGTTGAAAGGCGAACACCGAGAAAAGGGTGGAATGATTCATTAGTGTGTAAACGACGAAATCTCCGGAACAGTGTGTACGGAGTCAGAGTCCACACAACTGTGTACACAACTTTTGGATATCGGTGAATTCTCATTCGACAAACAATAATCGACCCCAGCTCTAGGTCATGTTGTTTCAGTCGAAAGGTTTCATGCTTGATTACTCGAAAAGCAAACTCGATTTTTATTTTCGTCGGATTTTACGTATTTATAAACGTCGAGGAATAGTTCGGCGAAGCACAGATTTTCTCTATTACGTCAACTCCCCCTCAAACTTTGCTTTTTGTGTGAAAATTAACGTTCTGTGAAAGTTACTGAATGTTGCAGTTAAATAATATTATACTCTGACTATTTCCAATACAATGATTGCGAGGATTTCCTCTACAATTCTCAATATATCTTTTTTTCTTCATTTCATTTCAATTTTAAAAAATTAAAAAAATGTAACTGCCTATACAGATATTCATGTTTATTTAGTTAAATTATTTCACATATTTATTTATATTTGGAGAAAGTTGAGCAGTTCGACAAGGGCTGTGCTAAATATCCACGCCGAATTGAATGGTGACACATTGAAACCTTCAAGGGTCCAAGTATAAATGGATTTCGAGCCCTTTAGGTTTGAAAATGTCAAAAAGGGACTTCAACATGAACCTTATAGGAAATTACTGATTACCATGACATTCAATATTATATGCGACAATTTTTTTCTTTAAATACGGTTTTAATCAAAAGTAAACCAACTCACTCTATAGAATATGTAAAAAATATTGTATGTATGAGTGAGATTTTTCAAAATCTGTATTTAGATATCTATTTTATTTTTGTTATGTAATCCATCCGTCATATACATACTATATATATTATATTTATTTATTTATTTTTTTATTCTGAAAATTTGTCAGATTACTCATGAAATTTGTGATGAAGGGGTGATTAAGAGCTAATGTAAAGCTAGGGTAAAAGAGTGATGGAGGTGAGTGAACGGGCGGCGTTTGAACCCCCGAGAAGCACTTACTTGGGGGTGAGTGATCGGTGAGGGTGAGCGCGGAACGGGCAAGTAAGCAGGCAGGTAAGCAGAAACGCGTGAGGTGTAGTGACTGAGAAGTGAGTGGTAGGTGGCCGGCCAGAAGTACGGTTGTCCAAGGTCAGTCCATGGAGCGCCTCCTCCTCTCCGTGTTCGGACTCGGAGTCTGTTTGTCTGACGCGTTCTCCCCGCCCGACGGGCCCGCAGCGGGGAGGTGAGCCGGGTCCTGGCCCGGCGGCTCCGGATCGCCCGGGGGAACCGGAGGGAAGGAGTGCAGAAGGAAGGAAACATTCCCGCCGACCTCGCCTGCTCACCACCTCCACCCTCCCCCCCTCTATTAGAACCCTTCCCGAATTTCCTTTTCCTCCTCTCAGGCGGCTAAATGACCATTGCGCCTCACCACTCCTACGTGCATGTATTTTCTCCGCCGCCGACGGATCTAGGAAGTCCTGGTTGCCGCCGCATCGCACCTTCCCCTGCCCCGCCCGGATCCATGTCAGCACTCAGATAATAACAGTCATTAACCCAGTCATTAGCTCTCACCCTCGAAACGGCGAAGGAGCAGCAGCAAGTAACTGATGGATTGACCCTTGAAACTCAACCTATCTCCTTACTATTTAGCCCCCACGTAATTTGGGGAGGGTAATGGTGACTTTTTTTTAACTCGATTTTTGGGGTTTTTTTGGGAACTAGGAGTGTGAGGTATCATTTTCCACTAAATTTTGGAACCTTAGGAGGTGGGCATGAGACAAAATTGGTACTTATCGGCCCATTGGAATGAGTTCTGGACAGTCCACACTAACTACATTCTCTATACTTTTCCTCTAAGGAATAATAAACCATTAAGATGAATTTGCAGCGTTTTGGTTGGTTACTCCTTGTTATTGTTTTCAAACAATCTCTCCTATTTGGCCCAAAATGTATTTCTCTTTCAAGATTTCTAGATCAAAAACGCTGCGAATTCGCTCACAAGGGATGATTATTCCTCGGACCAGGCGCATGGAGACTCATTTCTTCAACATGGGGGAAATAGAAACAATGGGTAATATATACCCAATTTGACCCATTACTTCTTCCAGTGGGTGCAAATCGTTCTGGGGCCCATTCCAATCGATTCAGGGTCCAAAATTTAGTGGAAAATGATACCCCACACGCCCAAGTTACAGAAATCTCGAAAACACCCATTCGAATTGGGTAGATAGGCACCCATTTCGACCCATAACCTAATCCAGAGGGTGCCAATCGTTCCGGAACCCGTCTCATTGGAATCAGCTTCATAAATTTAGTGGGAAATCATACCCTACACGCCTAGGTAGCAGAAATCTCGAAAATACATATTCAAACATGGGGAAAATGGGGGAAACAGTGGGTGTGGCGAGTCCCGGACCCATTTCAATTGATTCGAGGGTCCAGAATTTAGTGGAAAATGATACCCCACACCCCTAGGGTACCAGAAATCTCGAAAACACATATTCAAAATGGGTAATAGATACCCATTTTGACCCATAACCTCCTCCAACGGGTGCCAATCGTTCTGGGACCCATCACATTGGATTCATCGTCCAGAATTTAGTGAAAAATGACTCCACACACCTAGATTGCAAAAAATCTCAAAAATCCATTTTTCAAAATTCACATTTTGACCCCTACCCCACCCAAACTTGGTCCGATTGGGTTGAAAAGCTTCGAGGACCAACTAGAGCCATGAACGGCCCTGACTAGGACTCTAGAGCCATGGCCAAAATTTCAGATTTTTTGAATAATTTCTACTACCAAAGTTGGCGTGGACGGCGGACGGACATTTGCTAATTTTGATCTAGACACCTTGAAACGTCCAGAAAAAAAATTTCAGATTTTTAGAAAATTGTCTACTTTCAAAATCGGCGTGGACAGCAGACGACGTGGACGTTGTGGACGGACATTTGGGTCAAAATGTGTATCAAGATTTTCCTTGATCTAGGCGTGTGGGGTATAATTTTCGACTAATTTTTGGACGCTGAATCCAATGAAATGGGTCGTGGAACGATTGGCGCCCACCGGAAGAGATTATGGGTCAAAATGTGTAGCCATCTACCCATTTTGGGATGAGCCTCCATGCTGCTGCTCCAAGGAATAACCAACCCTTGTAAATGAATTTGCAGCGTTTTAATCCAGACATCTGGAAACCCAAGCTGTCAGATTTTGGGACCAACCAGACCCACATTTCGGATGACAAACAATTTAGTTGTTTCGTTAGTTCGTTAGAATATCCAGAGAAACTCGTCCTCGTCCCTTGGTCCGCGGTAATTCAACATGAAGAAGTTTGATACCAACCTTCACAAGATTCACGTCTTTCCGGCTGGGATTTCCCCGTGCTGGTGGTTTTGATAATTTTTTGCTTGCAGTATAAGGACCAGTCTGATGTCACCCCACAAAGACGTCCGAAGGATCTTTAGTTAAGAGGGCACAAATAAAGACCAGCCATTCACCTTGTTTATTAATAATCAGATAAAAACCTCCACAATTATCCTCAGCGACTGCTTTGGAAGCGGGGAATCTTACAGTTCGTCTGAAACATAGCAAAAAGGTACAAATGAGGCTTGACGATTGAGAGACTAGTTGAGTCACGAAATTCCTTAAATGTGAGCACATATCACTCGTCTACCCATTATTCCAAAAATCCAGTGAGTCTATTGCTCTGAAAGAATAGACGGGAAAAGGTGATGCAAAATAACCAGTTCATAAAGGTTTCATAGGCATAACTAAGAGATTCCTTGAAGAAATTCATCAAAGGTCAGACAATTGGAGTTATAAGTGTATTAAATTAAATGGCTGATCCTTTCCCCGCTCTTAAGTGGTCCTTGGGTTGTTGAGCATCGAGGTCTGGAGTATGCTACGTTGAGCATTGAGCTATTCAATAAACTATAAGACATTAGCAGTATTTTGATAGTTCAAGGGAACTGGGAGGTCATTACCCAGCATTGGCACTGAAGATGACATGCAGGCACGAGGAATGACAACCGTACATTTTTGAATTCTGCTCAAATCTGAGTTCACCCCTCGTCGAGACAGTTTCTGGACGTAGCTTTTCATCAGGCGTTCCTCTCGTTCCCTTTGGTTGTCTTGGTTGCACCTGACAGAGAGTTTTGGCATCCATCTTTTGTTGTATTTTAATTTCCTGCTGACACAACAGATAGAGTAATATCATGTTCATATCCAAGTTGAATGCTATGTGACAATCGCCTGTAACGGCTAACCTTTTGTGGGAACATCTTTTGTACCGCTTGCAACATTTGGGCGTTGAGTTGGTTTGAGCTGGCGAGTCCTCATCCGATAGGTCCTCATCTTCTATGCTAGAGCTGTCTATTTCGTCAGTAGATGAGTAGTAGCCCTCCTTGCTGGGATCGAACGCAAACTGGTTGTGCTTTGAACTGGAACTACCGCTTTCTGTGTCTGAAAACATTGGAATTGGTGATGGCTGAGGCAAAAATTTTACATCTACATCTTCCTTTGCTCTTTGCTCTCTTTCCATCTGTTATTTCCAGGTTTCTACTACGAGAAGGGTGCCGCAATATGCTGCTTCAAGTTTAACAGAAGCGGGCTTCAATCTCCAATGACTTCAAATTTACGCTATTCAGGGGTCAACACTGAACACATTAGATACCATGTTTTAGATAGTCTCAGTTTAATTTGCATAGTGTAGTCGCTCGTAAGTTTGTAGATCATGCAAAGGGCATAGAATCATCTACCTTCCAAACCTACCAATAACAGTAGCGGACTCAATTGCCTCTATTCACGCCTGTTTAGTCATTCACGGCCGCTAGACCATTACGTCCTATCCTAAATCTTTACTACCAATCGCTCGTGGCTCATAATGAGCTGTAATTGATTCGCCAGAACCTATCCACCATCTGCTACCGTCCAACCACCTTCACAGTACCTTGTAATTCTTCTTCTTCAACATCTTCTTCAACCAAATCCAAAGACGGAGGCTCTCTGTGAAGGTGGGCGTGAACGAATGCCGGAATTAGCTGAAGATTATACCATGAGAAATACTCGTTCTTCAATGAGTCTGAATAAATGTCGGGCTCATCTGGAAAATGCAATTATGTATCAATTAGTAATAAATTTTCGACCGTACCTACAATCGAATGTTTGTCTGGGAAGTATTAGGACTGATTTTCTTCCACCGACTGCATTCGGTAGAGGGCGTTCCTACCTAATGAAAGAGTGGCTATCAGGTGGTCTCCAAGCACCTCTTGTAGAGTTGGGACGCTGCGTTAGAGCAGAGGTATCTGATTATACTCTGTGTGAAACTCGTTAAATCTGCCACAGAGAATTTTATTTCATAGACCCAGATGTTGCTTTAGCAAGAAGTTGTATGTTATGGTGGCACCAGACCTTTATGGACAAACCGTCAAATGCCAAATTCTACATGGATGTGCTTAACAGACTCAGACAAAGGGTCAGTCGTGTCAGACAAGACATCACAGCACCATGACGACACCGCACAACCGCGTTTCCTGCGATCGGCAGCTGCCTTACAGCCGACATGGCTTTCTGCACTTCGTTTTTGTATCCTCGCCTGCAAAATGTTGATGAAAGGCAAGCTTTTTGAGGCGACAGAAGGGATCCAAGGATAGTTTGCGAGGATATTCCGAAGAAGGGCTTCTGCCTTCAATGCTTGGAGCTTGCCATCTCTAACCAATCAAGCTGGCAGCTCTGCTCGACTCAGAATGAGCCTATTTTGAACATTTTTAAGATTTGTATTATTGGCTCAATTGTTGTTTATCGTCTCAGTCCTATTACTTTCTGGACAAACCCTGTATAATAATGTTGAAAGAATATTCTGCAGATAAAGCAATTTGGGGCAATACCGTAACATCTAATGAACAACACTACGCTTTCCACAATCAATAATAAACCATTCTGAAAAAATGTGCTGCCTTTTGTGTTGTTTTCCGCATAGGGGCTGTTAAGAAAGTGATTCCTTTTAAAACGTTGCTGACTCACCTCTGATTCTGGAGGCTCCTTCGCAGTAGTGGTCAATTTCTTTGAGAAGATTGATTCGTATGCTTAATCTGGGTGGGTTGACGAATATCAATTCGGATTTACGTTCCAATATTTTGGCTATCATCTGTTGTTGAGGGGAAATCAAAGGTTGGTGCGGCCGGAAGTTGCAACCCTACGGAAGTCAAATGATCTATGTTGATTCAACATTTGGTCATTGATATGACGTGTCAGTCCATGTAGTTTCAAGAAGAAGGCTGCTTGAACTTACAGAAAATGTGGGTAATATTTCAAACCGATATGTCTTCTGCCCGCAGCACATGTGCTTCCCTGAGGTAGAAGACAGTAGGTAAATGACGATGCCAAAAATAAGTCGTTTTAAGAACATTTGGTTGTGTTTTAATACGGCATTACATGTCATCGTAAGGGATCTGTACAGACATGTTGTAGTATAAGCAACTAGTTACAGTGGAATTAAATTGAAATACAAGGAATACTCCATCTTGTGATTTGATTGTTTATTATTTCTATGTTTCAAATACCATCAGATTGATGGAATGTTTACATTTTTTTTAATCTTGAAATGCCCTGAGTGGGGATCCAGTTCGAACAATTCGCTCGTCATGATGCCTATATCAAAATTTGAGCCAATCGGAAAAGTTTGACTCCTCATTTTAGGCGTGATTACATAGGTTGATTATTAAAGGAATAACCAACCATGGAGCAAACTGTCCGAACGCCGTTCACGCCCTTCTTGGAAGTAGACAATTTTATAGAAATCTGACATTCCCCTCTCTAGTCCTCTTTTTGGCTTTGGTTGGTTCTCAATACTTTTCAGCCCAATTGGATCAAATTTGAGACAGGTATATGAGTAAAACGCTGCATATTCTATCACAGAGGTTGGTAATTCCTCGGACCAGGAGCATGAAGACTCATTCCGATCGATTCAGCGTCCAACATTTAGAAGAAAACGATATCCCACACGCTCAGGTGCCCCAAAACCCATCTAAGCGGGTTCATACATGTTAGAAGGATGCAGTGGACACAATAATCTGCAAATTCTTACACTCGGGTTGGTAATTCCTCGAATGGGGGAAACAGTGGGTGTGGCGGGTTCCAGACCCATTCCAATCGATTCAGGGTCCAAACTTTAGTGGAAAATGATACCCCACACGCCTAGGCACCAGAAATATTGACACAAACAAAATGGGTGGATACATACCCATTTTGACCCATAACTTCTTCCGGTGGGTGCCAATCGTTCTGGGACACACATCATTGAATTCAGCGTCCAAAATTTAGTGGAAAATGATACCCCACACGCCTAGGCACCAGAAATCCTGACATATACGAAATGGGTGGATACATACCCATTTTGACCCATAACTTCTTCCGGTGGGTGCCAATCGTTCTGGGACACACATCATTGAATTCAGCGTCCAAAATTTAGTGGAAAATTATACCCCACACGCCTAGGTACCAGAAATCCCGAAAACACATATTCAAAATGGGTAATAAATACCCAATTTGACCCATAACTTCTTCCAGTGGGTGCCAATCGTTCTGGGACCCATTTAACTGGATTCAGCGTCCAAAATTTAGTGGAAAATGACACCCTATTCGCTTAGATCGCCCAAAATCTCGAAAATCCATTTTTCAAAAAACACATTTTGATCCCCCCCCTCCCCTCCAATTTGGTCCGATCGGGCTGAAAAGTTTCGAGGACCAGTCTCGGCCGGGAACAGACCCCTGACCCAAATTTCAGATTTTTATAAAATTTTCTAATACCGAAAACGGCTCGGACAATGGACGGCGTACAGCGTACGGCATACGGCGGACGGACATTGACCTTTTTTGATCAGGGCATCCAGAAAAAAATTTTGAGCCGAATCGGAGAAGTTGACCATTATCATGAAAACATAGGTTGATTATTCAAGGAATAACCAACCAAAAGGAGAGTTGAGTATTGAGTACCTGATCACCTAGCCAACCACTAGTAACTTCATGGTCGGATAATTTTTGGAAAATTGAATAGGGACACCTAATTAATAAATTAAAACCATCATTTCATCCCGCAGCCATAGAAAAAAAAAATATTAACAGGCAAGTAATGGGGAGTCTCCATGCTCCTTCCTGCTCAAGCATTTCAATGAGGTGGAATGGTTTGATAGTCTTCATCTGTCAGCGCTATCTATCCATTTTCAGTGAGAACTAAAGTCATTGTATACCTCCTTCTCGCATCGGTCATCTTTAACTTTATTATAGGGTGACTCCCCTTCCTGGGTGCACGTAAGGAATTCAGAGCGCAAGCGTAACTAGCAATTTTTGGAAGCCCTCACAACTATATGTTGCGAGGGTTGATTATTCAAGAACAAGGTCATGGCTGATAGAGGAAGTAACCATCAGGTAGATTAAGCAACTTATGTTTCATGTCTACAAGTTTCAGCCCGATCAGACCAAAGTTGGGAGGGGGGGTCAAAATGTGTTTTTTGAAAAATGGATTTTCGAGATTTTGGGCGATTTAGGCGTGAGGGGTATAGTATTCCACTAAAGTTTGGACGCTGAGTCCAATTAAATGGGTCCCAGAACGATTGGCACCCACTGGAAGAAGTTATGGGTCAAATTGGGTATTTATTACCCAATTTGATTATGTGTTTTCGGGATTTCTGCTACCTAGGCGTGTGGGGTTTAGTTTTCCACTAAATTTTGGACGCTGAATCCAATTAAATGGGTCCCAGAACGATCGGCACCCACTGGAAGATGTTATGGGTCAAATTGGGTATATATTACCCATTTTGAATATGTGTTTATGACATTTCTGGTACCTGGGCGTGTGGGGTATTATTTTCCACTAAATCATGGACACTGAATCGATTGGAATGGGTCTGGGACTCGCCGCACCCACCTGGTCTGACGAATAACCAACCCCTGTGTAAGAATGAATCAATTTGAATGAGTCTTCACGCCGTACGAGGTATTAGATCGGTACGCGACTGGTGACTTCCTCGGGCAATTAAATTCAAATGCAGCGCTTTTTTTTATATGTAGGAAGAAACTGGAGGATGACAGGTCGCGGTCAGGGGATATTTTCCGAAAAAACCCGGGGACGCGTGATAGTAACTTGTTTTGTAATCTAGTCCCAGCCGAGGAAGCCTGTATCATCACAAAATCGCAGGAATTGGTTATTCCTCGGACCAGGCGCATGGTAACTCATTCCAATCGATTTAACGTCCAATGTTTAGGAGAAAAAGATACCCCACACGCCTAGGGACCAGAAATCTCGAAAACCCACATTCCTAATAGGTAAATAGATACCCATTTTGACCCATAACCTCTTCTGGTGGGCACCAATCGTTCCAGGGCCCGTCTCATTGGATTCACCATCCAAAATTTAGTCGAAAATGATACCCCACGCGCCTAGATCGCCAAAAATATCGAAAACACATTTTTCGAAATATGCATTTTGTAGAGGAATTTGCAGCATTTTTCCTATTAATAACACCTCAACCCTCTTTCAACCAATGAAATCAAATGAGGTTCTGTTACGTTCTATTACCTACGATCGAAACTTGTTTCCCTTCTTCGGCGGGAAAAAATTGTGGAAATTGGTCGTGGTGTCGACACCAGTTGGTACTCTTGACTGGATAGTACGACGAGCAGTGCAGGCACTTGAGGTAATGGCAGGTCCCCCACACTCTCCAATACACTTTCCTCCAACTTTTCACTTCGGTTTTGAGGTCTTTTATGAAGAAATTAATGTTCCAGTACTCGTCCCTGTTGAGTAAAATACGCTTTTTCATTGCTAGAAGTGAAAAGACAATCAATCGACGAGAGATTTGGGACGTCAACTTACATTGGATCCTAAATGGCTAGGCCTCATGAGATATAATTCCTAAATAAAAATTGATAAATCCCTAATTCTTCATTTATCCAAAAAAAATAATAATAATGGTTATGCTCTTCTCTGCCTGAATGAGTCCCTGGCTGGTGGTGCTACTCTCAGTAATTTTACAGTACAGGTATTTCAATCATACTCACATTTCGTGCAGCGCTTGCATGATACCAGAGCTATCCAGCTTAACGTTGTTCTGTAAGCAAGGGATCCAACAAGCGAAACTGGCGTGAAGGATTTTTTTACACAAGTTACATTTAAAAAGCAACGATATCGAGGAAAAGTGCCCTCTGAAATACTGCGGATCTTTTCGAGACAAAAGGACAATGAATTTGCAAAAGAGTCGAGATTGTAATTTGTCCTTTTGGTCGTCCATACCATCCAGCTCAAGATTCGTGAGTGCGTCGGCGATTCTGAAAAAATGCTGAACTTAATTATTATAAATTTTTTCCACGAGTAGGTTCACTGGGTCAGCCAGTTGTTTGTTTCTTCGACATGGGACTCGCTTACTTGGCGATAACGGCGTCGTTTAAACAAGACAAGTTAGGAGACGCTGATTTGATCACGTCATCCATATTGGATTTGAAATACGATATGCACTCTTGTATCAACGGATTCATTTGGAGAAATGTTGCCGACACTAAAACTGGTATCACATTCAGGTTGTCTGCAAAACGTCGGCACAATAAAAACGCACACTCTCATATGTATGCAATATTTTACTATTGATTTATCTTCTTTGAATGGAACATATTGAACTCACGCAGAACAGGGACGTTCTCATTGTTCTGAGTTGATTTCACCCATTTCATCAACCATTCAAATATTGTCAAATCGCAATGAACAGATATGTCCATATCTTCCAATCTTTGGCCTATTACAAGAATGTAGAACACAAGCCATTAAAACTTGCTTACTAAGGTACTATCTGGTAGGACACCCCAAATTTGAATACAATCTTTGAAGAATTCACTTAACAAGTACCCCGTTAGGATACGAGGAATGCGGAGTAAGCGTAATTCACATAAACCTCACTAAAACTGGAATACATTTCAATGATGACAATATGACCTACCTGATGTGACGTCCGCAAAGTACGCCATCTGAGAAAGAAGTAAGCTCCGCGGACATTTGAAAACTTTGGTTTTGTGCCTGAGTTCGTCACACACTTGAATTTCTATATCAGCTCTGAAAAGAAGTAGATAGAACTAATTAGACAGGCTTACATTTCCCCCTCTATTTTTACTGTTTAACCTCTGTTGAATAATCAGATTTCCTCGAGATCCAGAGCAAAAGGATTTAGGTAATATGTAATTTGAGCAACATAGCAAAAATTGAATTACTTACAAAGGGAAAATTCACAACTGTAGGTATACTGAAAGAATGATAATCTCAACTCCATGAGATAAACGATTACTGATCATAGGTAGGCAGTCTCCTTACCCTATGTTCATATTATGAGAAACCACCAACCGTATTTAGAGGATAGGTACCCGGGGAGGGGGGGCTTAGGTGTTAAAATCCATGTAAAATATTAAATATTTTTTGCAATTTTTGTTTCAACAAGAGTTATCACATAGGAACGTTCAGTATTTGGGCATTTAGCTTTGCGCAATCATGGTTTTTCGTCACTTCCACAATTTTAATCTTTTAAACGAATATTTTCAGCAGGAGCGCATATGGGGAAGATGTACATTTTTGGCGTATTCCAACTAGCTGAACGTGTCATAAAGTTTTTTCTCAAGTTCCTCCAATGAAGAAACAAGTGATTAACATAAAAAGTCAATTAAGATTTGCCAAACCAGTACATTGCTCTCACCTAACCCATTTTCCCCTCTTTTCCTCATTGGTTGATCATGGCATACTACTACTGCTAGGTGGAATAGGTACTCACTCTGAGCCATTCATTTCTGTCCCACCATGTTTCATAATTCCCAAGTACTCTTTTGTGGTCTGCTGGATCTGTAGCTCTTCCTGTTTTTTGGACTGTTCCATGTTCTTGACTTTGACGGCAGTCTCTGCAAAATTGAGTTTGGGAACGATGAACGGCATGACAGAGTCGAGGATTCCTTCGTTGAGCACAGACTCGAGATGGCCGTAGAGGTGGTCCGTGATGTCTTCGATGGACACTGAGGGCTTCAAACACTTGGAGCCCTCGTCCAGGCCGCATCCGAGCCGCCGAGCTCGAGCTTTACTTCTCCACGGCCCTTTCTCTGGTCTCAAGTCCCCTACTGAGCCTAAAAGTTTGCTGACGAGGCGGTTCGAAGAGAGCTCATCAGAAGTGATACGGGTTTTCTGGCGGGTTTTGTCGTTCAGGTCCGAGTTCAATCTGTAGGCGCAGGACAGAAAATCGAAAAACTCCGCCAAAGTGGTTGAATGCCTCCAATAATCGTGCTGCTGCTTGCTATCACTAGACACTGGCGCGGAGGAGGAAGGCCCCGAATTCATTCCCAGGAACGTTATGACTAGGCCTCCCCCGACTAACTAAATTCGTTCGAAAAATCCAGCTCGATCGCCCGTCCCGAACAATTATTATTATTAACACGAACTCAAAACACGACCATTGGATACGGTGACGTCGATTTCACACGGCTGTTTCCCTGGTGACAAATAAACTGGTGACGTCCACAGCCCTGTGCACACTATCGTGGTCCCTAGCAACGGAACAGGAACTTCCAACCAGTCAGTGGCTATTCCTTATATTACTACGTACTAAGTATTTCATCAGTGAGTACTCCTTTTCCCAGCCGAAACTCTGAAACAAAAAAAAAATCAATTTCTGTTTGGGCGAGTTTCATCACATGTTGCGCTGTAAATTAGAACATCGCCGAAATAATAGAACAAACATATATAATATATATCGTAAATCTGAAAATAATAAATTTATCAATCGCATCAATGTTTGCCCCCTTTGTTCACCGCAAAAGGGGACCATATTTGCACTGGAACGCTGTCACCCTTTTCCCCTACTGACATCGTAATTTGACTGTACGCTGAGTTAAGATCCATCAGAGGTAAAATATATGCTGATTCAACGAGTGGTACTAGGTACTGCAGGTATTCATAACTGTGGAGAAGAAATTTTACATTGCTCTGGAAAGAATGAAGGACCCAAAATCAAGAACGTCGCTTCCACAAAGTAATTCCCAAAATAGCATTCTGTGGAAATTTAGATTCTATCAATTTCACCTTTATTGTGATCAAAATTTCAGTCGCCCAATTTAGCACCCACAATATGATGTGCGTTCTGAAATTCGAAACTATGTCGGGTTTGAACTAGTTTCAAAATTGAATGGTTCACGGCTGGAAAAACTTGATTCTGAATCAATCCTGACAGCAGATAAAATATATCATGATCTGCGCTAAATTTTGTGTACTTCCATTGGGGGTTTAGAGGCTGGGGTTCTGAACTAGAAACAGATTAGTCTGAGGGCTTTCTTTGAGGTGTATGTAATATCCTAGCTCGATTCCAAATACCTAAATGTCTGTTTTCTGCTTTCCAAAATGTATGTTCGATAGTCAAATCACAAATCACTAGGCACTTCATGAAAAATAGCCATATTTTAAAGAGAGGAAAGGTCATCAATGATTATTATGAGGGGGGGGGGGGGGGGTGCCTCACAGGGCAAACGACAGAGTATGCCGTAGATATACGCACTGGCAGAAGCTCCAAGAACTGAGCTATGGATGAAATCCGAACCCTTCAATGTACTTGAAATAAACTGACTGGCTATCATAGCCAAAGCCACTAAACTAGTATTCAGTTTACCAGAACTCGTCATCTGCTTTGGGCGTTACTTTCTCGTTGATTAACTGGGTAGGTACCACGTTTTTCCTTCTATGTCCTGTACCATCCCAATGGACAGCAGCTTGTGAGAGCAGAAGTCTGCATCCTTGTAGAATAGTTACTTATGTACAATTTGAACAGACTCACAATTTGAGGACAACAGCTGAAGTAGGTTGACCACAATAAATAGCAATGAATTCCCTCGATGTTATGGTTTTATTGTTATTTCTGTCGTTCCATATTATTGGCAGTGAAATTTCATGCTCCATTTCTTCTGACAGCATCCATGTTTTTTAACTTTTACTGGTCCAAATCTTAAATAATTACCACTGTAATAATTATTTTGCATCATCATTTTGGCTAAAAATCGTATGAACATCATCTACACAACATTTTCCATATTACCAACAGTGCTCGTAGCTTGTACATTTAAGTGAACACCCAAAATAAGGAAATTACAGATGGAGAACCAATTTTGAAAGATCAAAAGAATTAGACTGTTATAAGATTGTATTTTTCAGGCAAAACAGAACTTGAAAAAAATTATACAGAATATTGGAAGCTCGTGAAAACAAATGAAATGACACGGGAATTATAAAGATGGTTCAGGCAGGAAAAACTGACAGAAGCCAAAGAATTTCTTGAATTAAATAACAAAATCTCAATTCCATAACAATTAATTTTGGTACAAAAAAATAATTTCATAACAGGGGGGGTTTACATATCTCTGCATTGTTCAGGATATGTCTGTAACGATTTAAGTCTAATACATACTTACATACATATACATTTATACAAACATATAATATTTACAAAGGTAAGATCACTACAAATCACCCTTTTAGTCCAATAATCGAGTAGATACTGTCAAACAACAATTCAAAGACCAGTTGGGTTTTCAATGTACGTTCTTACATCTATTAGTCATATATACACCAAATAAACACAGCTGGGCAAGAAAGCCCAATAATATTTATATAGCTCACAATATCAAGCATCCAAAAGCAATAAGCCCATTTCGAGAATATATTTGATGTTTGAGAGTAAGCTGACATTGAGATGTAGCCAACTGGTTCAGATGAAAACAGTACAACTTCCGTATTATTACAGGGCATCTGAAATGAGGTCTGAGCCACAACTCCAGAATGTTTACTGGTAAAACTTCAGCATTGCCCCATCGAACTTTTTTTACAATCTAACGTTGGAGCCTTCGTACATTTCAAAGGCAGACGCAGAGGAAGCAATTGAAAACTGCCCATCTCAATGAAACCGGTAGGTAAAATAGAAACCTCTACAACATCGCACCACAAAAACCAGTGTACTAACTTCACACTCGTGTGAAGCACTTGGATGACGACTGAAGCCACAATCTGAAATGTACCAGCTGAGGGCACATATTCATGATATGATATTAAACTTATGTTATTTCACGTCACCTATGGTGGGTACAGAATTTCGGATGACCCATCATTCCAAACCTGCACATCTCAGCGTTTTCAGTTAGAAGAATTTGAGTTAAGGCAAATTCAGATTGTAATACAATCTCTGTTGAGAGGCTCTGGAATAAATTGAATGGTTCATGATAATATTCCAATCTATCTTGATGCCAGTAAGCATTTTGGCATTCTACCGAGGTACCAAAGGGAAAACCTTTATTCCTCCTAGAGCGAAACTATTCCTTTAAACTTTTGAGTTCTTTTGACAAAAAGGACTGCCCAATGGACACACAAATATATATATAAATCTTGTTACCCACATGAAAACCCCGAAAATGGTGAAAGTATCAAGGCAAGTAAACCATAAGCTGGCCAAATACGAAAAAAGGGTACCTAGTTGGTTCAAGTCCTGAATTAAATAAGCTAAAGAAACTATCTCCAAAATCAACTGAGCTGACATTGAGCGTCACTGGAAATGGGTGCCATCAACAAACAACTGATGAACTGATCAGGCATTAGCTGATTGCATACAATATTCCCCACCCAAAAACTAGGAGGCACATTTACATAATTAAAGAATGCACAACGGATGCAACGAGTTATCATTTATGTTTCCAAAGGTTAGCCTTCTAATTTCGATATTTTACAGCCATGAGATCAGTAAAGGCCAGTTTCAACTGAGCGAACATCGATAATAGATGCAAAAAAGTGCAGATAGATTTGTGGCAGGTTCCCGAACGAGACATAGTATCCACCCTCCCCCGCACCATTCAACGGTGCACAAGGACTTGTTTTTTTCCAAGCAAGGAACAACATTCAATCAGGTCCAGTGAACGTGCATCATGCTCAACAATATTCTTCAAACCTGTTTGCAAATAATGCGCGCTCAGGAGAACGGGCCTTTAAAAAGTCCCTCTCAAAAAACGAAACAGCAAATTACGCTAACATTAGAGAGGGCTATCTTGCATTTTAATCATACAAGACGACATCAAGGGATTCAAACTGAGCAACCCAAGTATAAAACGGCGTAACTCTAATACAAACCATATTTCAGTCTTTCCACAGAAGTTAGCAATTTTTCAACACATTACCTAATGCCTCCCCCCTCCCTCAGACAGACTGCCAACAGTCTTTTTTATTCATTTCATAAGAACGGGAAAAACCCGAATACAGAGAATTTCTTCTTATTTTTATCGTACCCTAAATGTACTAAAAATAAATAAATAAATAATAATCTGGAAACGAGAAAGTTCTACACACTCTTCTGGGCAAGCACACCACAGAGCCACAGGGGTGATAGTACCCCAGGAAAGTGAGCCCTCGGGCTTGTAAGAGAGAGAGAAAGAGAGAGAGGAAGAGAAAAAGAGAGAGAGAGAGAGAGATACTGCTGGAACACATTTACATTATGCTTGGCCAACAGGTGGTTTACCAGGCAGGGAAGGCGGCAGAATGGGCTAGATCGCAGGTAGTTTGCGACCATGTTTTTCAAACTTTATTGCATCTATTTCTCCCAACACAAATGATAGGGGAAATGATTATAACAAGTTGATGATGAGAATTTGAGTTGCTTTCAATGGAATAAGCTCGATCTTTTCAATAGGTTTTTTTCAGTCATGAATGATTAAGGTGAACATTGGTAAGGGCGGAAAATACATACAATAATGGGATCAAGTACGAGACAATAAACAGTTTAACTTGATGATTGTATTGTGACTTGAAACAGATTGGAGCACATTCAGTCCCAAATGAGTATTTCTACCAGCAAACCATCTTCTCCAGCACCCAGTGATTATGACATTAGGTTCTGTTTGCTCTAAGAATTTGAGAACTTGTCAAGCATCCCTATCATTTGCTGACTACAATGGAAAGTTACTTATTATTTATTTGAAGATGAGTCAACCTTGACACAAGCAGGGTTTTGTATGAACTATAAGCAAATAGGCTTTGACTGCTGAGGAAGCCTCTACAATTACTTATGCAGCAGCAAACCAGGCTTAAGAGAGAAAAACACTCAAAGAGCCAATTCTCAGAGGTAAGTTCCCCATTTTGCCGAGAAGGGAGTATGACGAATCAGGGGATCAATACTAGGAACAACAAAAAGACAAAGGGACTACGCTTTTCTGATTAAAAAAAGAAAAGAACAAGAAAAGACAAAACAACAGCTCTCAAATAAAAATAAATGGCCATTTTAAACAAAATTGTGAATAAGACACGGTATTGACTACAACTCTATCTTAGATATACATATATACTGCTCATCATCCAGTTTACACTTATTGAACCAACAGACAGGATAATATGAAAGCCCAATGGCCCAGTATGTGTGTGATGCCACATCTGATGGCTTCTGTCTATAAACGTTTACACAGGTGGGTACTCATACTACCATACTCACTGAAAAGTGAGCTATTACAAGGAAACAACTCTCAAATAGGATACTAAATTATCCAACGGTTAGCTGAAATTGAGCGTCACAACAGATGACTGAGCTCAGTAGTATAAATGTATGGGCGCAACTGACCATAATAACAAGTGATACATAACAGCTGGACATGAATTTTGGGTGATGCACATCAAATATTATGGCATCGAATTCCACTAGGATTTTGAGTTATAATAGAGTGATGGAAAATTAATGTTTCATAAAAATAATTTGGTGTGCTTTCAAAGAGCTATAAATTAATTTATCAAGAAAAAAATCAGAAAAGTCTAGGGCGAAATACATAAACGAGAAATCAATGAAAGGAAGAAAAAGTCGGATACGTCATGAAAAAATATCCAACCTTGTTGCTAAACAAGATCCCCCTAATTCGAGAGAAAACCATAAAAATGCCTACTTTGAATACATTTAAAAAATGGATTCTGACCTTGATAGATCTCTCCTAAAAGAACACAAAAGATAATGTAATCCATCACTTTGACATCAAATACGAATAATGTACAGAAAGAAACGTTGCTGAGTCCTTAAGACTGTTTCAGGCTAGAAACAACGCTTCATTTTATCCAGAACACAACTAATAAGAAATGGGCGTATTATTTTTTATGCTAAACATGTAGCACATAACATCAATATATAGTTTAATCTTTGGCCGTTAACAAAACAGGAATATCGGTATCATAACTGCTAGCAATGTAAATTTGAACACAAATCATTTACTTACCACGATAACCTCGAAAGAAAAAATGTATTTACACGATAGCGGTAGGTAACGAAAAACGTCCGATGCTTCCTGCATCAACAGTCAGAGAATGTATCCCATTAACGAGCAGATTGACCGGCAGCAAAAAAAGTGCCCAAGTGAAGATCTGCTTTCTACTATCACATCCTGGAAACAGGGTTGAGTATTAGTAATGGGGTATAACCATGAAAAACGCTGCAAATTCTTACACAGGGGTTGGTTATTCGTCAGACCAGGCGCAAGTAGACTCATTTTTTCTTCAACATGGGGGAAATGGGGATAACGGTGGGTGCGGCGGGTCCCAGACCCATTCCAATCGATTCAGTGTCCATGATTTAGTGGAAAATGATACCCTACACATATTTAAAATGGGTAATATATACCCAATTTGACCCATAACTTCTTCCAGTGGGTGCCAATCGTTCTGGGACCCACTTCATTGGATTCAGCTTCCAAGATTTAGCAGGAAATGATACCCCACACGCCTAGGTTCCAGAAATCTCAAAACACGTATTCAAAATGGGTAATATATACCCAATTTGACCCATAACTTCTTCCAGTGGGTGCCAATCGACCTGAGACCCACCTTGGATTCAGCTTCCAAGATTTAGCGGAAAATGATACCCCACACGCCTAGGTTCCAGAAATCTCAAAAACACATATTCAAAATGGGTAATATATACCCAATTTGACCCATAACTTCTTCCAGTGGGTGCCAATCGACCTGAGACCCATTTCATTTGATTCAGCGTCCAAAATTTAGTGGAAAATGATACCCCACTCGCCTAGATCGCCCAAAATCTTGAAAATCCATTTTTCAAAAAACACATTTTGACCCCTACCCCACCCAAATTCGGTCCGATCGGGCTGAAAAGCTTGGAGGACCGTCCTAGGCCGGGAACAGACCCCTGACCCAAATTTCAGATTTTTAGAAAATTTTCTACTACCAAAAACGGCGTGGACGGCGGGCGTACGGCGGACGGCGTACGGCGTACGGACATTGACCTTTTTTGATCTAGACATCAGAAAAAAATTTTGAGCCGAATCGGAGAGGTTGACCATTTGCATGAAAACATAGGTTGATTATTCAAGGAATAACCAACCCCTCGGACCAGGCGCATGGAGACTAATTTATAAATAGATTCAGCGTCCAAGGTTTTGTTTGACGTGTGGCTGAAGGTGTAATGGAAAGATCAAAAACGCTGCAAATTCTTTTACATGGGTTGGTTAATCCTCTAGGCGCGTGAAGACTCATTTCTTCAACATGGGGAAAATGGGGGAAACAGTGGGCGTGGCGGGTACCGGACCCGTTCCAATCAATTCAGGGTCGGCGTACATGAAGTAGTTACAGAAGGATACTGTGCTACCTAACGTGGATGAGGCTAATTATGATAGAAAGTTAGATCATAAATGATCCACAATTTTGATCAACTCAGTGCCAAACAATGATTATGTGGAAAATGGCAAAAAAAAAAAAATTAGGGAAGGTCTGGGCGCTGTAATTGTTGTTTCTGGGAAATGTTATGAAATTTGTTATGACCAAGGAATGATGTCTACAAGGCAACATTAACAAGGAAGATGAGAAAAGCTGTAAAAGATGCACTGTACAATGCATACAATTCCTAAACCTCAATTAGCGAGCAATTATAACGGAACATTGGACCAAGAGCCATTCCTAACGCATTTTGGCCAGCCTCATAGGTCATGAAGAGAACGCTTCTCACAAGTGTGCTTGGTGGCCTCATATAAACCCACACCCGTAGAAACCACCTCCTCAAAGAGCGGCAAAAATCCATCAAGATTGTTTTTTCATTAACGAAAATATTTTTCAGATGAGCGTACTCTTTTCATGGTCATAAGAGGGCAACTGGTGGTTTGCAATGTATTTGTTTAGCCTAAATTTGCATGAATGCTGTACAATTGAGGTCAAACAAAAAAAAAAAAAAGACCCCATAGACTCAAGTTTTGCTCTTGAATTCAACACTCCCAAGTCATTGGTAAAATTACCTCGAATGAGGTCAATGTCATAACACTTTGAGAAACAGCAATTACGGCATCAAAACATCCCTCCATAAAATCATTCTCTAGCACTAAGAATAGGTTCAGCAACTAACTCGGCCACTAAGAAGCCATCCACAGAAAATGAGTATCAAACTGGCCTTGCTCTGTTCTCAAAAAGCAAAGCCACCTACCCCAAAAACCTGTATCTAACTTGACTCACATATTCAATTATAAAATAAAAATGGAAGAACATGGATGGCAGAATGCTTACCCTTATTTGGATGCCTCTGAAGAGGGCATCAACAATGGAGGACTTTAATGGGTCCCCCAGGTGCCTGGATGGCCAATTCTTCCACAACTTTGTTCCATTCTAAAATTGACACACAAAAAACAATTGTCACGCATCATGAGAAAAATGTAAATAAAATAAAAAATAAATAGCATGTGACTCGATAATTCATGCTCACATTCAATGTGAAGATGTCATTGCCAAGCACACAGTTAGAAACAGTTGAATTAATGACGGCTTCCACAACAAGCATGTCAAGTAAGATAAACCCTTCCTCTACTGTTTTCACAATCTGAATAAGTAGATTTCCAGAGCAACTACCTTGTTTCCATGTTCTCAACAACAAATTGTATTGCATAGGGTAAGACGAGCTCTTATAAAGTCAAACTCTAATAAACTGTAGAAACTAAGAACAAGGATGCGTAAACTAGGAACAAAACATGAGTATTTGTCAAACTCTTGCCAATACTCATTTTTGAAAATTCCCACGAAAAGAGGTGTCGGCTCAGTTTGTCTAGCTCTTTTACCAAATAACAGTGTAAAATCAAATGCACAAATTCATGACCAATTTATATAATAGAACTATGTAGATATGTACAGAAATGGTAGTAGAATTGGGCCAATATAAAGTAGCAAAAAGACTCACCTTCCATAATGTAAGCAACCAAGGGATTGGCATTTCTCAAACTTTCAGTTGAGACTGGCTGAAACTCATCCATCAGGCTTTCATTCTCATTAGTGTCAGGGTGCTCTTCAATAGTTTCCTCTGATTCTGTAGTATGACTTTGCTCTTCATCATCGTCTTCGAGTAGCTGCTGATTTATTTCGAAACCAAATTCTAAATCCTTAACTTCGCCCAAGGAGTATGAAGGTTCACATATTATTACTGCTGGCCTTTTGCCAGGCGAACAGACCCTCTCAGAAGGCTTTGTTGTGTTCCTCTTAGCAACAGGAAGTTTGACGATGACAGTCTTTTCAACATTGACAACGTTCTCATAGACAACCTTCTCTTTTTTCGGGACACTCACGGTGTACTCAACATACATGTCATTTGAGGAGTCACGTTGTAATGGAGGGTAGTCTTCTTTGGTGATTCGCATGCTCTGGTTCTTATCTTTCCTGGAAGGCAGCTGCACCATGATGGTTGGAATTGACTCAGGAGTGGTAGGTTCTTCAGGGGAAGGAGAGTGTTGCTTTTCGGAGGCGTCTGCATCTTCTGGCTTACAGGGTGATGGAGCAGCCTTGGCAATGGCTGCGTACGACACTGTTTTCATACAGCTCTCGCCCAATGAGCGCATGGCACATGCCTCACTGGAGATGGGCAGGGAGTGAACACTGTCCCCATCTGAACTGTCTTCGGATTTCTCAGATGATGGAACCGATGATGTAGATTTCCTCCTCGAGATGCTATGTCTTTCAAATGAATAGCTACCTCTCTCCTTCGATTGGTAAGTAAATTGCTTCTTTGCTGAATACGCTGAGAAGTTGGGGGCTTTGTTCCTTTCAATGTGAAATACTGGCGTTTTCTTCTTCCTTTGTTTCTTTCGGACGGTCAAGAAATCAGAATCACCATCGTTTTCCAAGTTCTCTTTTTTTATGACGTGTGATGATGCAATCGGAACATTCATATTGGCAGCATTATTGATAATTGAGCTAGAACTGCCATACTGACTAGAAGATACTTCCAAGCCCAAAGCATGAGAGTCCTTTGGCAAATTATTTACAATTGGTAGTGCAGCTTCCTCACCAATTCCAACGGCGTTTGAAGTGAGATCTTCGAAAGTGGAAATACAGACTTCTTCGAGGCTGCTACTCTTCTGGAATTTATCGTCTTTTGGCTTCCTTCCTTTTCGAACTGTGTCAGAGCTTTTATCCCGGACTGGACGTAATTTGTTTGAAATACGCGAATTTTTCTGGAAGTTCATACGCTGTCGTGTGTTTTTACCGTCAACACGAGTGGGGGATTCAATGTACTTCATCACTGCATCAATGTCCTGGGCAATATCGCTCCTGTGTCCTTCAATGTGTTCGGATAGAATGGTATTTTTGTCGTTTCTAGCCTGTAATAAAATGATACATGTCACTTAAAGGGTACTTCCTGGATGAATAGGAAAAGTATACCAGAACAACAAAAAATTATCAATATTCATCTTATTATCATATTATCAATCAATGAACCAAGGACAAAGTAAACATGCAATATAAGCCTGAAATTTTAGTTGTCCCAGTGAAAAAAGTGATCTATTCAGCGCGACAGATTCGTCTGATGTTTGACTTGCTGCATACCAAATACTTTACATATTCAGCAAGGATTCTAAAACAAGTTCTTAAGGTTCCTCTGTATGGGAATGTGTTTTCCTCAAAATTTCTCTGAGGGTTTCAGAGGCTCTTACAAAATGGTGGAAAGCAGCTAACACGAGAATTAATAGTTTATTGAATGAAATTAATATTTTGATATCCTTCACAACTTCAATGCCCTGTATCATTTTTCTCCTCTTAAGAGACTCGCATACAGCTTGGTGTAACCTCCCAGCTCTGGTAAAGAATACATAAGCGTTAAATGTCACATACCTTCAGTCTTCGACACTTCCCTTTCCTTTCCTGAGCAGCATTGAGGGAGTTGGCGTTTTCATCAAAACTTTTAGTCTGCAATACCATAGAAAACTATTGATTATCCAACAAAATTTGTTGAAGTTTATTTGCCTTTAAATCATGGAGAGAAACAAAATATGGTAAAATAATATGTATGTAGTCACCTTGTCGTTGAGTTTATCTTTTGAAGAAGAACTCTCATCTGAAAACCATACTTTTTATGTTATAAGAAATATTGGCATGAAGACAAGAAGGAAAGCGTCTAGTTTGGTCAACAATCTATTGATTCAATAACTCACGACGCCTTTGCGTCTGAAGCTCTCGTGGACATGCAAGCCAACAGGTTTTTATTCGTATTTTCCCAACAAGCAATGCCTTTTTGGCATTACTGGCAGCACTTCAAAAGTGTTTGCCCTCTATGCTGAACATGTTAGGCAAGACAAATTCTCTCCTAATATAGTTTCATTCCCCAACAGAGAATCCTATCAATTAAATACTGAGTAAAATGAATATGAAAACTCACCTTTATCGGGAGACAGAACATTGCTGACAATGTTCAAGTTTTTGTACGATTCAGCTAGTTCTGTGTATGGCTCTTCTTCCAGACATCCAGAGGAGAGAGTTCGCTGGAAGGTAAATAGGTAGGTCTCGTGAAGAGAATTTTCAAGTGGTTCAGGGATCAAGCAGTCTTGATCTGACAATTAAATAAGTTACCCGCATTTCAGGAGGTTCAAACGAGGTACTGGCTATGGGTTGACTTGAGCAACCTGATTTGCTGGATGAACTTCCCAGCTGATACAAGTCGTCGCAACTGCCATTCTCCACCAAAGATTTTCTCAGAAGAATATTAGCCTGCAAATTCTCCGACATTCAGTAAATCCAAAATTACTTCGAAATCATTCAAACACCTACAAGAGCTAGAGCAAGAGCTCATTTGTAATGTCAAGTACCTTCAAATACGAGTACCCACCTGTTCATACCGCTGTGCCGCAATCAGATCTTCAATGCAAATGAATTGTGGAGGAGATGAGCTCGACTTGCTCAAAACCATTTTCCAGGGAGCTGTTTCTTTTGATTTCTGATCCGTCTCTGCTGACAGGTTGGACAGCACATTGTTCAAATCTTGTAAAGAACCATGACTGCAATAGGACTTGTCAGTATCTTTTTTGGTGGACTGACGTCGAGGCTTCCTAGAGCGCTCTGAATGATCTCTCATTGAGTTTTTACTATCGTTATCGACAGATTGGAGAAGTTCCTGAAATATATAAAGAAAACTTATGAATTAATTAAAAAAGAAAATGAAGATGTTTATTTACATAATTTCATACGCAATTATAAGCAAACGCAAAAACCAATAATGGTTCCAAACCTTCTGCCAGGGGAAAATAGTGAGATAAATTAAGTTAATTGATCTAACTTAGGGATTAGTTCTTATTAAGTTCATTCGCAGAAGGAACTGACTCGTGACTAAGGTTTCAATTTTGACATCACAGTTGCATTCTATCAAAATAATTTTTTTTTTTTTTAATTATTCTCAACATCCAATTACCACATTAATGAAATTCATCAACAGCGGTAGGTCCCTACTTATCGACTTATCAATAATAATTACACTGGTGGGACTAGACTAAGGCTAAGGTACGCGCCAGTGGCTAGTATAAAACTGTCCAGTGCAACCCAACCCTTCCTGTTGAGAAACTCAATCAACTCGGATAAGCAGTTCACCCTTTACAAGGTGACAATTGGGCAAGTTGCAAGATGTAAATATATATACAGGGTTAGTCTCGTTAGGCTATGTCACATTAGAGAGATATGTTAATATCTGATGTAGTGGGCAAACGCATTCGACGTGAGGACATCATTGCCAAGCCAACTTGATTGTTTGTGATCATGTGACATCATCACGTCAAAAGCGCTTGCGCAATGCACCAGATATGTTAGGTATGAGATTCTGATTCGAGACTGATCCTCTCTCTAATGTAAAATTCTTCAGGAACCCTTGCGCTGCTCATGGAGCAGTGGAACTAACTATCTCTCCTTCAGGACATTGTACTGAGGTTTAGCATCGCACTCCTTGCTTTCATCACACTACTCATTTACACTGTTATCATTTACAATGAGATAGCTTGTCCGGTTGGGATCGAGAGTGGCACACAGGCAATGAAGTAGGAATAGAGGGGAGTTTTTGTTCATTGATCAATTTGCTCAATATTAAACAAGAACAACTTGAATAGTACTATTGACCAAAATGTAGCGTTGAATGAGTACCAACACCTATCATTTCCAATACATTTCGGATGCAAACCTGGTTTTAAAAGTTGTGAATGAACTACATCATTTGATTGGCTACTAGAATCCCCGATAAGAAGTAGTAGGTAAACGCATACACTGATATCAATTCAATGAATGAATCTTGGATTGAAACTCCGACGTTATACCTCATAGACAACAATACAGAAACTCTGAATTGACTGGTTGATTCATCCAACTAACCTTGAATAGTTCACTTTTTCCTTGGGCATCCTTTGGTGTTTTGTAGCTGATAGCTTCATCTAACAAAGCTCTCAGTCCAGGTTCGTCCAAGTCCGAAACCGCCGTGTGTTCCGGTCCTCTTCCCTGATCTGTCGAACTTGAGGTACCAACCGGTGGTGCTGCATTATTGGAGACTTCCACGTTCCCAGAGCTATCCTGCTGACAAATATTTTGATATTATTAGGTACCAAATTTATAGTAGTCAGTAATTGAAGGTAGTCATAAAATGAATGAAACTTGTTGATTTTAATCATTTAAGGTAATTTTCCTGAGTAGTGGCGTAGTGGAGTAGTTGGACGTAAAGGAAGAGAACAGAACAGGATGTGAAGCTCAACAGCTATTTTAAGGCTAGCAACGTAGGCACAGAACTAAACTGTGAATCACAGAAAGCGGCCTTGAGAGTGTAGAGGCAATACTCCAACCAAGGCCGGCTACGTGAAGAAGAGCCTGAGAGAAACGATGGTGCAGGTGTCCAACAGGCAACTCAAGTTGATGAAAGACGGATTAAACAAGACAAACGGAGCTCAGCATAAAGTAATCAGCTAAAACAGTCCCGGGCTGTCGCTGCAATCGTTTTCTGGTATCGAGCAAGATCATACTAGTACAATCTACAAACAAAGATATCCCACATCTTATGGCTTAATTTAGGTGGATATCCAAATGAACCTACAGGGAGAAGAAAGCTTCAAGACACCTAACATGGTATAAATGGGGAATTTCCTGTGAGGGTTTTAAGGAAATGTCGGTTTTGGTTGTTACACCGGTAACAGTACCGAACTCTAGTTTCGATTTGATTGTGACAAAAAACGGTATAATGTCAAAAGGCATTTAACCTAGAGGGAATTGATGTTGCCGTATGCCTAGTTGGTTAGATGACGACTAGAGAAGCGCCAACGGTTATGCATAGGGCGTGTACGGCGAAGTAAGTAGAGGACACGAACAAATAAGTAATTTGTCACTTTCTGACTTCAGACTTATGTATTTACTTGAGCAACAAGAGGGAGGTAGAATCAAACGTCGAGGCAGCCCAGCAAACGCGACCACCGATTGTTCTAGATGAAATTTATAGATAGAAATGTTATAGATGAATATGATAACATCGAACTATACAATTTTATAAATTACCTTTATGAATTGAAAACTATAGGCCCTTATAACCAATGGACGAGGTTCTTTGACTTCGGGAGCTTTGTACCGGGGATTTCTCACAAGATTTTCCTCGTTGTTCATCTTTTCTCGTTTCCTCCGGCTCTTACGACCCATCTGGGATACGAAAGACTGACGAGGAAGAGTCTCCGAAACAGAGAGAACGACCCGAAACAGGGCGCGGAAGCACGAGCTCGACTGAATAGAAGGTAGAAACTAGAAAGTCCCTCAGTCGGCGAGAAATAAACATTAAAGGTTGAAGCGAATAAACGACGAAGAGACACAGAACAACAGAATTCAAAAACGTACGACTTTCGTACCCACAGAACACATCACAGATTGGACGTAGAAGAAATTACACCGAGTGATGTAGTAGAGAACTGATGAGTTCAGGCTGGTATATTGTTATTTATGCTTAAGGGGTATTTCATCGTATTTCCAAGAACAGATACGCTTCGGTTGGAGAGGAGAAGGTTCGAGGAATCTTATCAGGGTTCTACACCACCCCATACACCCTATCAAGTTTATCTTCGGAAGTAAGTGAACGTAAACATACCGTTTTCCGATCAAGTGGAGGTTCGTAGCGGGCTCTGGCCTTACAAATCTCAATATTATTGAGGTGCGAGCTCTTATCGGGCGCTTTCGGTTCCATCCCATCTTTCAGGCACTCGTCCATCTTGAGAGGTTTATGCACTGTAATCACCGCGTAACTCCACCAAAATCAGTTTTGAACTTGCACATAGGTGAAACGCACCGGGCCTCCGCTCCGCTAGCCAAAACAAATCCTTTGATTTCCTTCGTTCCGGCTTCATTATATTACAAGTAGAAAGAGAGGCATCTTAACCTTAACTCACAATGCCTGAAATCCGTGAAGAGATAAGATACATGATACATCGTTTATTACAGTGATGCCGGACCTCTTGGGCAGACCCACCACACGACAGTGTTGCGTTGATACTTTTACAAGCTGACGCTTCCGGAAGGATTATTATTTGAAAAATTATGTGATTTATTATTGAAGAAAAGTAAAAACAGAGAGAAACTTCAAATCTACGGTTGTCGTAAGCGTGAACTTCACTGCCGTCTATTACCAGTTGCCAACAGGTTTGTTCACTGCGATCACTAATCCTAACTCCAGTTCTAATCTTACTAAACTAGTCAATATTTAACAACGATGTTTTGTCTGGAAATTCCACTATGGCGCACAAAAAATTTGTCTTTGACCAGTAAAGTCAGACGTGAACATCATTAATCTCCTCAATTTTCATTTTGAGAAAAACCCAATAGAGATTTTTCACACTATTCCTAGGATGTTATAACTTGATTTATTTGATTTATTATCCATGCTGATAAAAGTTTTGAATTAAGACGTTTTTACTGGAATATACATGAAAAACTGATCTAAAAGACGAAGCCCATCTATGTACATAAATCTACAGCCAACTGCTGTTGCATTACTCAAATGAATTTATTTATTGAATCATTGTGTTGCAGGGTGGGGACGATTACTGAATTGATCAAATTGAACAGCACATCTGGGCACAAAATTCCTTACCTACAGCTACAGCCTAACTGGGAGATGTCCAAGTTATCCAAAATGTTGTGTCCTGTTTCAATAGCGGAAGCAATGCAGCGAATCTATATACACCAAAAGTATTTAGGAAGAATGTCACTTCAAATTTGCTATTTAATAAAAAATACCGGTGAACAGCCTGTTAAAATAGTAAGTACCTACCCAAACTACGCACTAAATTTCACATTAAATTAACTTGTAGATTTTTCCCTCCCAAATGGTAAACCGCTCCAATTGGCGCCAAAATTTGACAGTCAAAGAGCAAAACGCTGAAAATTCTTCTTCAGTGGTTAATTATTCCTTGAAAATTCCACAATATTATGGGGAAACAGTGAGTGCGGCATGTGAGCTATCATTTTTTACTAGAAGCTGAATCCAACGATATAGGTACTTACCCACCTATTTTGAAAGGGGGTTTTCGGGATTATTGGGTACCTAGGCGTATGGGGTATCATTTATCACTAAATTTTCGACTCTGCATCGATTGGAATGTCCTGGACGCTCCACACTAACTGTTTTCTCAATAATTTTGCTCCCAGGAATAATAAACAATTGTGGAATAATTTGTTTCTGAAGGCATGGGGTCAACAGACCCAGTTACCTGTTGCACAGACCTAGAACAGACCTAAGGAAATGTAGCTCTTCGAGGTAGTTTATTATTTTTATTTTATAATATATTTTATTCTTTAACAAAAAAATTACTTTGACAAATATGCACAAAATCAGTAGTAGGTACATTCAAATTGTCCAAGAAGAGGAGAAGTTGGTGATTCAATGTTGCCAACCTTCGGCAAAAGAATAAGTTATACTCATTTATAAACGGTCTAGTATCGATAGTATTATTTAATTTGAATTACTAGATAACATGTTTTAAATTACTGACTAGATATTTAAAACTCTCATTTACCCTCAAGGAGCCAAATTATATAATTTTCTAAACTACAGGACGATGGGCAGTATATCGTTATGAATCTTCTAATTGTAATATTACCAAACCGTTTTGTTGAAATTTAGTGTAACAATTTAAAAAAATCGGGTTCAATCCCTTTTGGATAATTTGACAGCTAAATAAGAGCACCATCAAGGAAGCGAGGCACCGCAATGACGTCACACTACTCCTCGAGCTTCAGGCCTTGGCCGAATGATTATGCCAGCGGGCTAACCTCAGCGGCTTCACTTGACGCTAGGGATGGGACATCGAAACAAAAACATCGATGTCAACATCGGTAGCATGACATCGATCTTGTGCAACATAGCCCATTTAACCATCGATGTATTTCGATGTCGATGGTTGAAAGCCCGAAACATCGCTGTTTGATATACTTTCCTATTTTTGACAAATTCAATTAAAAAAATAATTTAAATTCATCAACAGCGCTATTTACAATAAGGTTTAATAAAATTAACTAGATGAAGGAACAAGACTGCAGGGTACCTAATCAGTAGGTAGTTAATCCGAGAATCCATGTTTTCAAAATCTTACTTTTTGTCCTTCAATCAGTACCTACCTGCATGAGCTTTAGAAATCAGGTGAAACACAACACGACATTGAGGAAGGAGGTAACAGGTGGTTTTTCCAAGTAGTGGCCTCGATAGTAACAATCGATAGACAAGAGAGAGGGTTTGGCATGATTAGGCTGAGGGAGGGTTGAAGAAGCAAGGCATTTTTTGTTTTCATTAATATTATTTATTCATAATAAATATGGTGCGCATCATATATTCTCTAGGTAGGTGAAGTAACATCGATGTTGGGGGAGGCAACATCGATCACATCGATAGCCGATGTTATCAACCCTTCTCACCATCGATGTTCAACATCGAATATTGAGCAGAAAACATCGTTTTTTTCGGACATCGATGTTCCATCCCTACTTGACGCGTCATTGATTACGTTTTCTTCGCTGGCAATGAGCGGGATGTGATAGATTATTCGATTGTTGCATTCGAAAATATTATTATACGCCGGAGATAAAACGAGGTCGAAATTAATCCTCTCAATCTACCATCACTCTGATCGTTTCTTGTCTTCGGCCAATTTCGTCATCTCCGACCATGTCTTCCGTAAGTCCTATAATTCTGCTACCAACATCATACTTTTACTATGATCAATATTGATTGATAATAACTTCATATTTATTCGCTAAATGGCCGTTAACATGATGCACTGAGCATAATCACTTGTTGAGTGTGCTCAGATGTATTCGAGGAATAGTTAGAACATTAACAATTTCGGAAAGCCGGCTTGTCGCTCGCTGCAGGTGGACCGAATCTTTCGGTTCAGTTCTGTCATCCGATCATTCCACTGTTATCGCAATATATTTATTTTGTGCTGCTTTCAGTTGCTAGGAAATATACATTAAAAAGAAATCGAATTGGAACTATCCAATGTATGGACTTGATGTTCAGCCACGCATGTTGTATTGGTATGAAAGGACAGTTAGTGTGAGTACATTAGAAGAGAGTTACTTTTTTATATCTGGTAAAAACGTTATTGTTAAGCCAACTAATCACTGACGTTATCACGTAAAAAACGCTCGCCCACTACGGCCCAGATATGTTGGAGGTAAGACAGACCTCTTCTCCCATGTATTCACATGTTATTCGTCAAAAAATTGGTCATTGGCCGAAAAACTAGTCGATCCGTCCACAGTACCCTGCAATATAGCATTCAGTATGTTGCCATGATTCTGACATGCCATGTGACAACCCCTACATTAGCACTAAATAATGTTGTCTTGGTCTACTTTAATATATTGTCAATAGCAACGTTAGCAAATTCTGCCGTACTTCTTATTACATATGTCTATACTATGAACTTTAGAGCTATTCCCTTACCTAATTTTGTTTTCAGGTGTACAAGTTCTCGGCAGAGATGACGTGCTCTAACTGCAGCGACTGCCTGACAAGAATTCTCCAAAAAAATAAGGACAAAGGTGGGTTTGTACGTAATTATAAGTTGGAAAGCATATGTGGAAGCAGACCCAACCCCTCTCATAGTCATGCCTGATGTTCATATGCCTCTATTCCTTCCAAAACCCCATTTCGAGGCGTGTGGGTTGTCATTTTCCATTAAATGTTGTACGCTGAATTGATTGGAATGAGTCTCCATGCTCCTGGTCCAAGGAACAACCAACCCCTGTGAAAGAATTTGCTGCGTTTATCTAAAGAACATCAGTCAAAAAACGCTGCAAATTCTTACACACGGGTTAGTTATTCCTCGGACCAGGCGCATGGAGACTCATTTCTTCAGCATGGGGGAAACAGTGGGTGTGGCGGGTCCCAGACCCATTCCAATCGATTCAGGATCCGAAATTTAGTGGAAAATGATACCCCACACGCCCAGGTACCGGAAATCTCGAAAACGCATATTCAAAATGGGTAATATATACCCAATTTGACCCATAACTTCTTCCAGTGGGTGCCAATCGTTCTGGGACCCATTTTATTGGATTCAGCGTCTAAAATTTAGTGAAAAATGATACCCTACTCGCCTAGATCGCCCAAAATCTCGAAAACCCATTTTTCAAAAAACACATTTTGACCCCTACCCCGCCCTAATTTGGTCCGATCGGGCTGAAAAGTTTCGAGGACGGTCCTAGGCGGGGAATAGACCCCCGACCCAAATTTCAGATTTTTAGAAAATTTTCTACTACCAAAGACGCCGTACGGCGCACGGACATCGACCTTTTGGTTGGTTATTCCTTGAATAATCAACCTATGTTTTCATGCAAAAGGTTAACCTCTTCGATTCGGCTCAAAATTTTTTTCTGGACGTTACAAGGTGTCTAGATCAAAAAAGGTCAATGTCCGTCCGCCGTTTTTGGTAGTAGAAAATTTTCTAAAAATCTGAAATTCGGGTCAGGGGTCTGTTCCTGGCCTAGGACGATCCTCCAAACTTTTCAGCCCGATCGAACCAAATTTGGGCGGGGTAGGGGTCAAAACATGTTTTTTGAAAAATGGGTTTTCGAGATTTTGGGCGATCTAGGTGAGTGGGGTCTCATTTTCCACTAAATCATGGACGCTGAATCCAATGAAGTGGGTCCCAGAACGATTGGCACCCACTGGAAGAAGTTATGGGTCAAATTGGTTATATATTACCCATTTTGAATATGCGTTTTCGATATTTCCGGTACCTGGGCGTGTGGGGTATCATTTTCCACTAAATTTTGGATCCTGAATCGATTGGAATGGGTCTGGGACCCGCCACACCCACTGTTTCCCCCATGCTGAATAAATGAGTCTCCATGCGCCTGGTCCGAGGAATTACCAACCCCTGTGTAAGAATTTGCAGCATTTTTTGATCTAGACACCATGAAACGTCCAGAAAAAATTTTTGGTTGACCTTTTGCATTAAAACTTGATTATTCAAGGAATAACCAACCAAAAGTGAATCGCCTGGTCTAAACACAAAGCATCACAAACTCTCTAGGTGAGTTGAATGCGATCATAATATCGGTTGAGGTTCTATTTACGTAATGTTCCGTGGAAAATCCGAATCTTTAACCTTTGTTCATGTTTCTATGAGACTATTATTTACGTACTTCACAACATGAAAATTATTTACTGTGTAAGGTGATTGTACTCAGAAATTGGCGCACTTCACTTGTTTTTGAGGAGCGATTGAAGACCCTGGGTTCCATGTCTCTTTCTTGAGATTTCGTGTAGACTTCATCTCCCCCACATTCTTTGTGTAGGAAACATACTTATCATGGACTCCTTGGAGATCTCAAAATACACTTGGCCACTCGAGTGAGATCCAACCAGAATATAAAACCACTGTGGACTAATTTACAGCGTTTTTCGTGCTTCAGAGAAATGATCTACTCATTTAATTAATATATATTATTTCTCTTCTCTAGAAAATTATTACTTACATAGTTTGATTTCATGGTTCTACGTAGAGATATGCTCTGTTTTTGAGTCTGGTGTGGCTGGTGGCCATCCTCCTCCTGAGGTTCCCGACAAAAAGGCAGCTGGTTGTCCTGAAACTTGCCAATCTCACTCTTTTTATACTCTGGGTCTTGATAAATTCACTCTAACTCGCGATTATTGTTGTCCCACAGGTTCCGGCATCACCTCTTTCAACGTGGACCTCCCTACGAAGACAGTCTCCGTCGAGGGGTCTATTACTCAAGAAGAGATCACCTCAATTCTGGAAAAGTCTGGAATCAAATGTGCTCTTCTCAGCAAAGATTCTCAATAATTTTCCACCTTTCAATGACTTCTTTATTCACAAAGTTAAATTTATTACGTTCATCTCTTGAAAATTCAAGCAATAGAAGCATAGAAGATGTGATTTGAAATTAATACCTTCCTTTTTGAAATATAGGTTAAATACATATGTACTATCGATATTTCGAATTCATATGTACATTATGAGTTAATTATAGATATTTTTGATAAATATTTGCTGTTTTAATCTGCTCTCACCTTTTGAACAATGGTTTAGTTGCTCAATAGAATAGAAAAAATTAGGTTCATATGTCGATGCATAGTATGAACTGGCCATTGCGTTTTACTGGAGTACATCATCATTGATCTCATAAGAGCTTATACACACCGTTCAGTGTCTAAACAAAGGTGAAAGTACATAAGTACATAAGTACTGCGTAACTGAGGATGTTTTAAAATGCAGATCATGTTACTAGGGTCAATGATTAGAAACGAAGAGGATTATGCTCACATACTCAATACGAATGATAAACGTCAAACGAACGATTGAAAACTATGTAGAAGTCTTCAAATTCATGGCATGTCAGTGTACGAATAACATTATTCAAAGCACCGATGATCGTATTTGCTTCCTTTTTGTATTGTATTCCACATGTTAAGCTCATCATCTAGTGTTATTTGGCTCTGTGAAATATTTTCTTTTTAAATGATTCCAGCCAAAAACTGTCCATGGAAACAATACAATCCCTAAGTCTTATTTTTGTTCATTGGCGGAAAGTCTTGATTGTCGATCCGATTGTATGAATCCTGTTTTGGTTGAGGCCCTCTTGCTTGGAACTGGAAGATATGGGAAGTTGTAATTTTTTCTTTGTTTTCACACCAGGAGCAGGACCAGGATCATTTGGGTTCGTGGATGTAAATGAAACAGTTGGGTGGCTAATGCTAATGGTTTATTATTATTTTTTTAATTGGTTGAACTAGATTTGTAGCTGGCTTAGCTTTCTCCAAGCATATTCTGATATGAGAGTCATTTTGCCCCCATAATATGCATTCCAACACAGGGAAATCAAATGAGCGAGTTTGTTTCAAAACCTATCAAGTATCATTATCAAATTTAAATCATTGGGATTCTCTTTAGTTGTATGTTTTAAAATCATCTTTTCCTTCATACAATGTCTATACGGGCGATCCGGGTTGAAGTGTTAGTTTTTTTATGAGAGATAATTTCCCAGGATGTTGCGTATTCCGCTAGATGGGTTTCGAGTGTAGAATGAATGGGCCTGCGTCAATGCAACTACTTCTCATGACTCATTCCTGTCCAGAAATGTAATTAATTTTCCTTAATCAATTTAAGAGCACCCTGAGGCGTGCTATCAGGGTTTGAGTTGAATAACTCATAGAATCTGAGGCATCAAAGTGCCTCCCTGAGGTAGGCATAAACAAGAGTTCACTTAAAACTATCAAATTCATGAGTGTACCTACCCACTTATCAATGAGGTGAAATTCAGTTCAATAGACCAATATATTGCTTTATCCAGTTGACACAGCAAGGTATCGGCTATGTCAACATTCATATCACCCATTCAAAGGGTACCTATTTTATTTTGGGTCCCTCCTGCAAAAATGAATCTTAAAAATACTTATAGTTCAACTTTTCCCTCACTTATTTCCGTATCATTGATAAATTTATCATCAGATCATGTTAACAAGTTGAAATAGCTTCCAGTTATTATTTAAACTAAAGATAATATTATAATGAAACTTGTTAACATGTCAAAATAGCTATAATAAGTTTATAAGAAACAAACAGGTCATCGAAACTGAGACTGTTTGATTAGAATTGAGAGAATAACAATCACGATTCCTCACTAACAAAAAATTATTCAATGTTAAATTAATTATTTATACTTTCACAAAAAACCAGCAATATAAGCAAACAAAATATCAAACAAACACAATATTAATTTTTAAATACAATGAACTAAACTCTATTTCTAATATATCCAAACTTACGAAAAATTATTTTGATTCCTCACTTACAAAAAATTATCATGATTCCTTAATCTTATGAAAAATTGTTTAATGTTAAATGAATTTTATATCATTTATACTTTTACAAAAGCAAACAAAATATTACTACAAAATATGGATCAAACAGAATATTAATTTTTACATACAATAAACTAAACTTTATTTCTAATATATCTAAACTTTCAAAATATAAAATTACAGTACTAGCATTGAAATCTGAACTATAGCATTGAACTATAAGGAAGGTGAACTATGATATGAACTATGTGAGTAGTGACTATTTTACTGGTGACGAACGCCAGCTAGTTCAGAATATTTCAGACGTACAAATCAATTAGGACCAAAGGAACTATTGAACTATAAGGCTGGCCGTCCACTGGACGCGAATTCGCGCGAAGAGGCGAAGTACGCGATTTTAAACGAAGAGTTCGCCTCTTAACAAACACTATTATTCGTATAGGACCCCGTCCACTGCAAGCGCCATGATCGATTTATCGATTTCCATCGCCAGTTCGCGCGTTTGGAATCAAACATGTTTGATTCTCTTCGCCTCTTCGCGCGAATTCGCGTCCAGTGGACAGCCAGCCTAAGGAAGGTGAACTAGCCAAGCCGAACTGAACTATAGTTCGCCTGAACGACCGTAGTTCACACTCTGGAGCAGTTCATTTGAACTAGTTCGTTCGCGAACTTCACATCTCTAGACTAAATTGTTATTTCAAATTTCTATTCTTGAATCGTGCTTGCTCAATATGTAAATCTAGCTCGTATCTTGGACATCGATTTTCTAATCTAAAACAGAGTATTAGCGTCCTAAATAATTCCTTTATCCATTTATTGGGTTTAAATTTACTTGGATGAATAGCTGTAGGTGTAATACTTTTTACCCAAGTGGCCTAAACTTATATAATGAAATAGAATCTGAGGCATAGAGGCATCAAAGAGGTACGCATAAACAAGAGGTCAAAACATCACTTTAAACTATCAAATTCATGAGTGTACCCACTTATCAATGAGGTGAAATTCAGTTCAATAGACAAATATATTGCTTTATCCAGTTGACACAACAAGGTATGGCGCCTTGGGTGATAGGGTTCATACTTTTTTTTTTAAATTAATTAATTTTTAATTTTGTCGTGATTTTACTATTTTATAAAAATTTAGGTTTTTCGGCATCGGAAACTTCTTAACATTAAGGTTTCATACCCTTATTTCGTTACACAGAAACAGACATCTAGGGACGTTCCGATACCACTATCGATACAATATTTGGTATCGAATCAGTATCGAAACAATGGTTATGATATCGAAAGGAAAATATCGATATGGGTAGTATCTAATGAGTACCCACATTGTATTGTATACAGTATTGAGTATACACCGTGGTGGATTCGGAAGCACAAAATTCCAGGCAAAATCAGACGTTTGTAATCATACAAAAGGTTTATTACAAAAATTGTCACTTATAGAACAATAAATTGAAATACTAACACAAATGTAAAACAAGCTGCTAGCTAACAACGTTTATTTTAAGATTAAAGATAAATAAATAATAAAACCTAACAATCAGTGTTGCCAGACAACTTCAGCCTTCGGCTGGTTTTTCCCACTGAGGCCCTAAAAAATCAAACTCAAGGCATGAAAATGCCCACTTATTTTTTCCTCTTATTTTTTTTTATTTTTTAAAAGCTTCAATGTTCTTCTCATCAGTGTCTTTATCGACCTGACAGGTTTGATATCGATACGGCAGTTTTTCTTTCGATACTTGTATATTATCGGATGATTCGACACCAAAACAATAACAGTAGTATCGAAACAAAAGTATCGATACCTATCCATATCGGTAGTATTGGAACGTCCATAGTCACATCAAGGAACAGTGAAAGCGAAGGAGATGAAGTTGTGTTGCACCTATTGACTGTGGCAAGAACCATTATCTGGTTCTCACAACATGATACAGCAACAACAGCTAAGAAACAAACTGTGATAGCTCTGCTCTGCTCATAGTCATAATGTCTACTCTCGTTTTACAGTGAAACTGTATTGTTCTGTTGCTTGCTATTTCCTGGTTTTTCAACAGATTTTCTGTTAATTAGCTGATAATTTTGTTCTTCGAATCGCCTTGGCCCCTGATTTGTTGATGCGACCACGATTTTTGACTCCTGTCACCTTCAGATCGCCAAAATATCCGACGAAATGGTATGTCAAGTTTCGTAGGTAGCGTTATGATAAGAAAATCTGCCTAGCAACATGCCTATTCCGCTGACAAGTCGACATGAGAAGTGGCGATTCATCAATTCGTCGGAGGTCTACGAGTGGTCGTGTGAATTTTCCAGTCCCTGGTTGTTTATGTATTCGTGTAGATTGCTGTAGAGTGACATTTCCTTGTACACAGTTTCAATGTGCCCTCAGTCTAAAAAGTAGATTAGCGAAAATCTGAGAAAGTATCAGCTTATTTGTAGTTCACAGAGGGGCAATCGCACTCGGCGATATTTAATGACTTCAAAAAATATCATCAAGCGTCAAAAATACAAATAAATATCCTTTTATTTGTGGGTGTTTGTACCTCAAGCTCCCCTCGAATGCGAAGTCGCTGAATGGCAATGCTCCTGATGGCCGATTTGGCAAAATTTTTGATGTTTTACTGACCATTTGGTCAAAGCGCAGTTTGTACTAACTTCACCGAAGTAGAAAAAAAGGAGATAGGAGATTTCTAATCAAACCACTGGGTACGCAATGGGCAACCAAGTGCCCTGCTATTCCTGTATTACGTTTTCTCTTCTATATTATGGAGAGAACGAATACCTCTTGGCTCTTTTAATGAGAATACTTTTCTCGAAAGCTTTATGCATTGAGTTGTTTCACTTTTTCGGCTCAGTTCTCAATTAAATGCTATATATATTATGAAACAATGTTCTAGTACTACTTAATTCGATCGATGTTATACAACTTCCTTGGTTTTATTTTCTAGTTTTCGTTCAACATGTTTCCCATCCTTCCGAGGCCGTTCAACACGCAGTACTACTGCTTTTCGGTCGCTATGTTGCCTGGGAATGAGAGAGAAGATGTGGAAAGGGGAGGAAAGAGTAAGTATTGCCTACTTGTCAATCTTGACTCGATTGGAATCGACCTTGAGATTGATGAGGATTATTCGAATGATTTGTGCACGATTCCTAAATGAACCTCTCATTTTGCAGTAATCATGCCGCCTTCTGCGCTCGACCATTTGACAAGACTGAACATAAATTATCCGATGCTCTTCAAGCTCACCAACTCCGCTATGGAGAGAGTCACACACTGCGGCGTACTTGAGTTTGTGGCTGGCGAGGGGAAAGTCTATCTACCACATTGGGTGAGTAACAACGTAGTTTTATCAACCGTCCTGCTTTCTGTGAGAGAGCTACTCAAATTATGTGAGCTTATATCCACTGCTCTATTATTCGTAATGGCTAGGGAAACCATGTATTGCATTGTGTCTCTGAGATTCTTGATTGCCCAACACTTGACAGGACGCTGCAAATAATCCTAAAATAGTTATTTATTATTGGTCGATCCTTGAGGTCTCCAGAACACAGCGTAGGCCTGAAAGGCGGATCAACATTCTTGTCAAAAATTACCACTTTTCAAAATGTCCCCCTTTAGAGTGTGGCAATTTGAGAGCCACCTCGATCGATTCTGCGTTAAAATTTAGTGTAGAATGATACTCCACGCGTCAATGACCGCGAAAAGCTTGAATGGGCCATTATCATAATGCCCATTGATTGATTCATTCATTTAGTAATCTGCCCTGCATTAGGCTAAAAGCCCACTCTGGAAGTGTATCTGCCCTGCAGGAAGAGTGGGCTTTTAGCCTAATGCAGGGCAGATACACTTTATAAAATAACACAAACAAAATTAGTCAGGATAGCATAATTATAACCATTCTCCCCTGCCTCCATTTTGAGCGAATGGCCGAAACGTTGTGAGGATGAATATAGCCGGAAAGGAGTCGCTTCAGAATTTAATCATGGAAGAAAGGGAAGAATAGATAGAAGGGAAGGATAGATAGATGGCGTGATGACTTCGACGCAAGAAAACTCTGAAGTTGCCTGTTCTCGAACTAATCAGGTTTCTAGGATGACCGGGAGTTAGCGACATCGAAAATGCAGTTCTTTTGGAGCTCGAATCACATTCGATTCCGGCCAAACAAGTGATACCAATTCGAGTGTGAAGAAGCGTTTTTATAAACAAATTATGTTTACCTTGCAAAACTGCAATGCTGAGTTGGACTGTGTTGAGATTCAAAAGCGGAAACGTAAGTGTAAAACCTATGCTCTCCAGATTGATTAATCAAAATACCTAGGAACTGCGATTATGATCATTTTGTTGTACGTAAACGGTACAAATCATTAATGAATTTGTCGGATTATGTGCACTGACACCTCATTGTTTCATTGTGCTTGACTCTTGTTGTGTTGGTTGGTTATTCCTTGAATTATCAAATGAAATTATTATTAAATTTGGGTCTTCATTAATTTTCCAACTTTAGGTTAAATTAGTGACGTTGTGACGTTGAGGGACCCATTAGAATAGAAGGGATTTATAACGCTCTTTTTAAGGGTGCCTCAGATTTGATACCCCAGTATAAATGTAATTTTGATAATGTAAAATCATTGAATGATAGGGTTATTGTTATTATACTCACACAGGTAATGATTGAGCTCTTGCGCTTGGTGCGCTATTTCTTGACGGGCATGTGTAACCTGAGATGAAGCTATCTTGTCAGGTCGTCCGTCATGTGAAGTTTACTAGGTGTACCCCAAATATAGCCTCTGTTGGTATATCTCGATATGTGCATTAATCATATTATGCAGGTATCAAGAAATTTTCCGACGTTGCCCTGCGCTTTGGTTTGTTTCAGTCATTGTACAGGGAGAAGGTCTCTTTGATATAAGAACTTCTCTGACCAAGTGCCCAAGGGCACAATAAATGTCAATCAGCAATATGTAATGCTACTGTGTTTATGACAAATGTCATTTGCCCTTAAAATTTCCTCAGGGCGCCTCAAAGTGTTTAGATTTAAATAAGAAAATGGCCGTCCATGTCGATTTTGGTAAGAAAATAGTTTCTAAAAATTTGACATTTTGGTCAAGGATTCGTTTTTGGCTCTAGTTTGTTCCTTAAAACTTTTCGACCCGATCGGACTAAATTTGGGGGGAGGTGGGTGGGGCACTAAATGTGTAAATTGAAAAATGAATTTTTGATATTTGTGGTACCTAGGCGTGTGGGGCATCACATTCCACTAAATTCTGAATGCTGAATCGATTGCAGCGTTTTCTGTTCATAGGCTTCAAAAGGCTGGATTGGACGTGACGAGCTGTGCGACCGTTGCTCAAATTACATAGCTAGAAATGCGCGAGTTTGTTCTATACACTTCCATTTCTCGGACTTCAGAGTCCTTACCTTATTTACCTATTTCGGAAGAACCTCCATTTATTCCCTATTCCTTCTGTGTGTCGAACCAGCAACGTCCGAATTTTTGGGAAATTTGGTCCCTCAATAAAAAATTGTTGGATGCAACCGCTCACCAGTGGACTTGCTGAAACTGGTATTATGTAGTCCATTGGTCAATTTAATAATGTAGTGTGTAAATGTGTAGTAAATATTTAATCATGTTGTAGTTATGTTGATCAATATTTTACAATTTTCTTTTTTTCTACTACTATGTACTATTCTAAATATATTCTGATTATGTTCTTCATTCCTGTGTTCTCTTGAATCACCTCTCAGAAGAATAAATTGAAACTGGCCAGCATTGCAGTGGGCAGGTGCTGTTTATGAATTGAGATGGGATATTGAGTTGTTTGGGTTTAATGCTCTCTGTGATGAAGACGAAGGACTACGGTTTGCTCTGACAGTTCTCAAGTGTTGTATAGAGATGCCGCTAGCTCCACTCGTCAAAATGTGTGGAATTCCTCTTCCCTTTCATTTGGACGAGTGATTCTAGCGGCATATCTACACGATACTTTCGAACTATCACACTGTAGTCCCCTGTCCTCATCGCAGAGAGCACTGAACCCAACTCAATTCAAAGGGGGACTGGTACCCTCTACCTCTACCTTGCTGGCCAGTTTTGATTTGTTCGTTTACAAGAGGATTGAGGAAAATGCAGGAATGAAGAACATAATCAGAATATATTTAGAATAGTACACAAAAGAAGAGAAAAGAACATTGAAAAACATTGATCAACAACTACAACATAATTAAATATGTATTACATATTTACATACTAAATTGTTAGTTTGTTACTTGACTATATTATGCAGGAACGTCGTGAAGGGGATGGGGTAGAATTTGAATTGGTACTGGATGCCGAAAAACGAAAATCAGTTTTAGGGTCGAAGGTTGGGTGGTTGCTCGATTGACGGATAGAAGGAATAGCGAAGGGATGATTGTTCTTTCGAAATGAGGTAAAAATCCCGAAGTCCGAGAAACGGAAGTGTATAGAGCAAACTCGCCCGTTTCTGTCTATCTAATTTGAGCTACGGTCGCGTAGATCGTTACTTCCAATAAAATTCAGCCACTTTTGAAACCTAGGAATAGAAACACAACAAGGATCAGGCATCATGAGACAATGAGTTGTCGGTGCACATAATCCGACGAATTCATAATTGATTTGTACCTTTTACATACAAAAAAATTGATCATAATTGCGGTTCCTAGGTATTTTTATTTATCAATCTGGATAGCATAGAGGGCGATGATTGCAAAGGCTACTTCATCTTTCTTGAGAGAAAAACTATCTAGGAATAAGTGGCGTAACAGAGCCACACATAAAGAAAAAGCACTGCACTTCAAATTTAACATCTCGAGGATTCCGTGCCAATCTAGAAATCCCATCTTGAGGCATTTTGGCTACTTAATCTGGGCATCTCTAAACAAAAAATGTCAAATTATCGAGCCATTGTAAATATTAAACTCTGACTTGAAAACACGGGGTTTTTGTCCGGAGAATAATGAATCAAATGTAGTCCTGACCTCGAGATTGTGCATTATTCTCTCGTTGGTTCTGTTTTCCATTCATCAAATTCAAGCCAGCCTGATGGGAGCTGGATAGTCTGATCGTTAAGAATTGAGGAAATTTGAGGCCAATTTGAAAGAGTGGTGGTTCTAAATATGCTTCTCGATCTTTTTCCAGTAGTAACTCGACGTTGAGAACTTATGTAGGTCAAAATCAGGCTAACTCAGAGGCCTCCTTTTCTGCCCGTTGACTTCCCCCTCTTCCTTCAGCAAGAAAAATTGGCTCCAGTTTTTCCACTCAGTTAAATTTCTAGCAGTTACTGTTGGGCCATTAAAGAGTGAAGGACTAGTATTCCAATTTTTTCCCATCGCCTTCAATAATCAGGGGTTTAAGTGCGTATTCAGGGAATACAGGTTTACAGAACTTTCTGTTTATGTATAAGTCACCTTTTAACAGTGACGCCTGCCGTTTTTCCAGATGATGCACAATCTGATGCTTGAGGAAGGAGGTGTCATTCAAGTTGAGAGTGTCTCGCTTCCGGTCGCAACTTTCTCAAGGTTCCAACCCCAGTCTCCAGATTTCTTGGATATCTCAAATCCCAAGGCTGTTCTCGAAAATTGCCTTCGGAATTTCGCCTGTTTAACCACCGGCGACGTAGTAAATATCAAGTACAATCAGAAGGACTATCAGCTCTCAGTCCTAGAGACGCAGCCTGGGGACGCTGTGAGCATAATTGAATGTGATATGAATGTAAGTATTCCAAGAGCTCTTTGTCAAACCATTGTCAGTTTATATTTCCCATTTGTTCAAATTGACGTCATTCTCACTGAATGCACCAGGTCGAATTCGCTCCTCCTCTGGGCTACCAAGAGCCATCTAGAAAAGTCGAAAATAATGATGAAGATATTGACCCCGTGGATCTCATGCCTGAACCAACAGGATACGTCAAATTCCGAGGGGAGGGATACAGGTGAGTTCTAAGAGTACAGTCTCAACATAAGCAGCGTTCCAGACTCCAACATACAGCCTCCTCTCTCATTCGAGATTAAGGAGACCGAGGCGTTTGGGGTATCATTTTCCACCTAATAGATTCGAATGGGTTGTGAATAGTTTTTTTACGCCAGAGGAAGGTACACAAAATGTGAAGCATGTCATACCTAATGCATGTGGTGCAGTAGTCAAGCACTTATTATGGAAAGACGTTATTGTCATGCCAACTAATGCGGGTGAGGTATGGAACTTCGGGTGTTAACTCTGGTAAACGGGTGGCTGTGTCAGGAAGGTTCTTGAAAAGGCCAAATGGGGAGGGGGATGTGAATTTGAAAAATGATTTTTCGAGATTTTTGGCGATCTAGGCATGTGGGGTATCATTTTTGACATAATTTCGGATGCTGAATCGATTGAAATGAGTCTCCATGCTGCTGGTCCGAGGAATAACACACCCTTGTGAAAGAATTTGCAGCATTTTCATTCTGCAATTCATATTCGCGACTCAAGTGCTTTTTCACTAAAAAGCAATTGGCTATCAGCCTCGAATCACCCATAATCACCAAGTCTTGCTCCTAGACATGAACTTTATTGTTTCCAAAACTCAATAGACCCATAAAAGGAAAGAGATTTGAGTCAATATGGTTGAAAACCTAGAATAATCACTAGAACAGCCAAACAGCATTTCATTACCCAGTTATATAGAGTTTGTAGTTTTACGTCAACAATAATAAGAGCATGCACTTATCTCAATTTGGTCGTAAAGTTCTCCAATCAACTTGGAAATGCCTTACAATAAGGTGGCCATGTCCTAAGCACTTGTACAATGCGGCGGGTGTTACAGGCAGTTTTTTATTTTCAACATTGTTGTTATTATTACAGACTCGACGGTAAACGTAAGCGGCTGGGTGAGTCCGAATCTAACCAGGGGAAAATTGCATACTCCAAAGGGATACCTGATTATGAATGGAAGATAGGAACTCTGCAGTTTATCAGGAACATCCGTCAGCCAACTGAAGAGGTAGTTCTTTCCAGTCCATTGTGCAGTTGGGATAAAATTTGTGTTTTCTCATGACTCGTCATTCTACGTTCACTTATATCTATTACAGCAGAGCTCCGAAGAAGAACCAGGGTTCCTTCCTTTCTCTGGTGGGGGGAATGCATTGAGCAAGCCCAAGTGATCTCGAATCATAATTCGCACCAGTGAGAATTTATGAGCTGTTTCCTTTCGTTATTCATCTTATACTCTTCAAAATTGTTCAAAAAATGGGTTTGTAATCCTAGTTCTCCAATTGTATTGGTTTGTATTTATTTAAATTGATAAATGATAAAGGTTTTTGAAAGTTCTTTTCTGTTTTGGTTGGTTATTCCTTGAATAATCAACCTATGTTTTCATGATAATGGTCAACCTCTCCTATTCGGCTCAAAATTATTTTCTGGACGTTTCATGATGTCCTGATCAAAAAAGGTCAATGTCCGTCCGCCGTCCATTGTCCACGCCGTTTTTGGTAGTAGAAAATTTTCTAAAAAACTGAAATTTGGGTCAGGGGTCTGTTCCCAGCCGAGATGGGTCCTCGAAACTTTTCAGCCCGATCGGACCAAATTTGGAGAGGGGTAGGGGTCAAAATGTGTTTTTTTAAAAATGGATTATCGAGATTTTGGGTGATTTAGGCGAGTGGGGTGTCATTTTCCACTAAATTTTGGACGCTGAATCCAATAAAATGGGTCCCAGAACAATTGGCACCCATTGAAAGAAGTAATGGGTCAAATTGGGTATTTATTACCCATTTTGAATATGTATTTTCGGGATTTCTGCTACCTAGGCGTGTGGGGTATCATTTTTCACTAAATTTTGGACGCTAAATTCAATGATGTGTGTCCCAGAACGATTGGCACCCACCGGAAGAAGTTATGGGTCAAAATGGGTATGTATCCACCCATTTTGTATGTGTCAGGATTTCTGGTGCCTAGGCGTGTGGGGTATCATATTCCACTAAATTGTGGACCCTGAATCGATTGGAATGGGTCTGGGACCCGCCACACCCACTGTTTCCCCCATTCGAGGAATAACCAACCCATGTGTAAGAATTTGCAGATTTTTTTCTTCATGAACAGTTTATATAGCTAGTTTTTTCATATTATTATTATTTTTCTTATTCACAAACATTTGCAATAAAGGAAGGTTTTCTACTGTTACATTTAGCTGTGGCATTCCCCCTACACCACACTCGCAAACAACAAAAATCCATCCCCTTCCCTATCAATTATTAAACTTAGGAGAAAGACAATTCTGTGCCCTAAAGAATAAGCTCAATCCACTATTGGGGGTTTGGTGTTGACAATTCACCAGCTAACTAGAACTCTTGCATAGTAATCTGTGTTCAGATGATTTTGTTGCGCCTTGTGTATGTACGTATATGGTTCATGAAAATCATTAGGTCGAATGTGCCATACAAATGAATGATTCAAAAATGTTTCAATCTTTCAGTCTTTCTGGAGTTGAACAAAGAGTCCGAGTAGTTCGTGTAGTGTTTGATTAATCCTGAGAAAATTCTGTTGCTGGGATTTGAAATTAAATATGTGCAGGGAAACATGTTGTTAGGCTTGAAGGCAATAATGTTCATTTTATTCATTTTCAACCAATGAACAATAGTTACTTCCTCTTGCTCGAAAGGAGTTCTTACTCCATCATTAATAACTTAGGAGTATGGTAGGTTGATAAAACAAAACATAAGGGTCCTGCAGATAGGATAACTGAGGGATACTACAAGCCACACACGAATTGATGATTCAAAGGACAATTTGAATGGTCAAGGGAGGGTGCATTTGAAGTTGATGAAGAATAGAACATGAAGAAGAATAGATGGGTAAGGGGGTAGAACCAGTTTCCTAAAGCATGGTTTTACACTGCGTTCACAGAAGTAGTCAATCTTCATTAAACTTTCAATAGTTTCTTTTCCGTGCACCTACTCTCTGCCATCTGCATAGTGTACCTAGTATCTTCTAACCACAACAAACAAGAAAAAATAAATTACAAATTTAAAAAAGAAAAAACCAAATAGGGTGCTGTTTTTAGATAGCTTTCTGCAGTGCACATTCAAATATATGCGTACAAAATGATAATCTAAACAAGAAATAAATAAGTCTGATATAATATATTATTGAATACTAATTCAGAATTATTTTGTACAATTGCAGTGTCCTCACTTTTACTGACATTTTTGTTTGTTGTCAGTAATTGTTGACTATTGTACAAAGCTGCATCGTAAATCGTTTAAATGAGACTAACTTCGAGTGAATCTCCTCCCCTCGTCTATGGTGTCTGATAATTTGTCAAAATAAAAAATATTTGACTTGGCTTTGACTAGTTTCACCCGAGGTAGGAGGAGAATTGAAACGATGAAAACAACTGCTGTTCCCACAAAGACCGCCATTGCTTTGAACAGAGGCCCCACTGGTTGTTTTCTTTTCTTCTTCATCATCACCATCTTCATCGGCATCGCCGGTTTCATGGGCTTCTTGGCGGGTTTAACCACCATCCCAGGTTTGACGGGCTTGCCGTTGGAAAGCATATTGGACACATTGTCCGCGAATTCAGGTGGGATGCTATCCAGAGGGTAGTAGTAGTAGTAGTATCCTTCAGCGTCATCATCTGAAATGTATGAAGCAACTCACTCAATGGATGTGACACGGCGGGGTTTGTGGTGGGTAGAGACCCTAAACATTTATATTAAAACGCTGCAAATTATTTTACATGGGTTGGTCATTCCTCGGACCAGGCGCATGGAGACTCATTTCCTCAAAACGGGGAAAATGGAAAAATTGGATGTGGTGGGCCCCGGACCAATTCCAATCGATTCAGCGTCCAAAATTTAGTGGAAAATTATACCCCACACGCCTAGGAACCAGAAATCTCGAAAACAAACATTCGAAATTGGTAGTAGATACCCAATTTGACCCATAACTTCTTCCAGTGGGTGACATGGATATTTCAAAAAGTGGATTTTCGAGATTTTTGGCAATCTAGGTGATTGTGGTATCATTTTCCACTCAATTTTGGACGCTGAATCCAATGAAATGGGTCCCAGAACGATTGGCACCCACTGGAAGAAGTTATGGGTCAAATTGGGTATATATTACCCATTTTTTGAATATGTGTTTTCAGGATTTCTGGTACCTAGGCATGTAGGGTATCATTTTCCACTAAATCTTGGACGCTGCATCCAATGAAGTGGGTCCCAGAACGATTGTCACCCACTGGAAGAGGTTATGTATGAAAGTGGGTATATATTACCCATTTTGAATATGTGTTTTCAAGATTTCTGGTACCTGGGCGAGTGGGGTATAATTTTCCACTAAATTTTTGGACGCTGAATTGATTGGAATTGGTCCGGGACCCACCACACCTACGGTTTCCATTTTACCCATGTTGAAGAAATGAGTCTCCATGCGCCTGGTCCCAGGAATAACCAACCCGTGTGAAAGAATTTGCAGAGTTTTTCCCCTTGTTGAAGAAATGAATCTCCATGCACTTGGTCCGAGGTTTTTGATCTAGACACCATGAAACGTCCAGAATTTTGAGCCGAATCGTAGAGGTTGACCTTTTGCATGAAAACGTAGGTTGATTATTCAAGGAATAACTAATGGTTGACCCTTCACCGACCTTAAGCGTAATTACCAACCAAAAGGGCCGGAATTTCTTCATACCTTCGGGAGATACCTCTGTTGTGTCCCCCATGCCTTCGGCATTAGTCGCCATGTTTATCCAGTTGTCTGGATCGGTACTGTGAACCTCATCGCCATTCTCATTTGACAGCGGTCGAATCATTTTGATCTAGAATAATTGCAAAATTTGTGTTTAGCCGTATTCAGTGACCTTGCGAAGCACAAAGGTACAATAATGAAAAAGAGAGGAAAGTTAGGAATAAAGGCCCTCTACGAGTTTATCTCTGCTACCAACAAGTGGTAGTTATTTCAATTAGAAAAAACAAAAATTATGTTAAATTTTATTAGTGCCAACTTTGACTGAAAGTTAAAATGCCAATGTACATGCAACATCATCTGTACTTCTCAGGATTGACGCTTTTCCTATGTATTGGTAGGTACAATTATTACGATTTTGTTTCATTTGAGAAACAGGAAAACACCACATAGGGAAATTTATAATCGGTGAGGATTTCCTTCTGACGGGAGATGAATGAGACTTATTACATCACATTACCAGCAACTTCCCATGCATTTGGATTATACCCCGAGCCATAAAACAGAGCTCTGTGCGGCTTGGAGGTGTTGCGTACATAGTAAAAACAATTCGGATACAACAATTATGCGATTTTTACTGACCGGTTTTGCGTGTGCATTCTTTGTCGGTTTCGAAGTCAGGTACGGAGCCAACTGGAGCTTCCCAGAATCAGCGCTGTTGTTGGGCGCTTTGTAAAGGTATATTGTGTCATTGTAGATGTATATGAGGTCGTGATGAGGTAAGGATGCTGCTCCTTTAACGACTACTTTGTTTTTCGATTCCTCACCGAGTGGGGCATCGTACACACCAATTTCATTTTTGGAGTCAGCTGTAAAGCGATTGAACGTCATGTATAATATTTGTAGAGAAATTTTATTTAAATTTAAAATGTACCTACCAGAAAATTGATTAACACACAGTACTTTGTACTGTAAGTGAGTACACTTTTTTTTTAACAGTCAACTTGTATCTTAAGGGGTTCCTGACTATAATTTCACGGAGTGGACGACGAGCATTTACTGTATTACCTACCAATAATTTTATTCCTAGTACAATTGTTTGGGATAAATCTGTATGAAAACATATAGATTGATTAATCTTGGAGTAACCAACCATAAATATTGTTTTCAGTCACCTCAATCGGATAATGTTTACGTTTAGGTGGGCCAAAACCGAAGTCCTGGCCCTGTCTAAAATGTTTACAGCTTCTTCACGAAGGAAGGCGCAGTTTTCTTTCTGATGCCAGCTTCATTGGAAAATGCACTGTCATTCGCGTCCTACACATATTTTGCTCAGGAAGATCCTTCGCCAAATTCGTGATCAACAGACTATACGTCAGCGTTCCCATCATACACATATTTTGCATGAGAGGAGGCAGAATGCAAGAGCCGAAGTGAGCTCGGTACTGATGCAAATAATCTTCGACGAAAGGTTCGAGAAGTAGTATTCAGCGGCGTATCAGTGGTTTCACACCATGCCAGCGCTACCTCGGGCCTAGTTCTTGAACTTTTGCCATCTCCCTTCTCCCTTCTACATTTCTTCCTCTTCCTCATTATGGGCGGGTGACAACTCACACCCGCTGGTTCATTTTTGACAAGGGACGAGGGAAAATGTGGTGGGGGAATGTTGCGATTGACACCCGGCGGATGCAAGTGAGAGCAAAAATCGGTAGTTGTAACTGACACCCAGGCCTGCAGTGAGCGAGGGAAATTTCCCTGTTTACGATCATACACTTTCCCCTCTTGTCGATTCCTGGCGATGTTCTTGCTTATTCCGTTGTCTATTGGGGGTCATAGTCTAGGGTCACCGTGATAATATCAGTCCCACCGTTGATTACACTTGTGTTGTCAGTCAGTCAGTTGCAATGGAAAACGTACAAGCAGTAGCTGGTGGTTCTCAACGCGGAGGAAATGTTATTTTTTCGAAAGGGTTTAAGTACCAATTTCAAAAAAAGTTGAAAAGCGGAGAACGATGGATTTGTGCGGAAAGGAGGAAGTACAGGTGTAAGGGATACTTGAGAAGTGACCACGGCGAAGTGACATTCGAGAGTGAGCACAACCACGACGGCCTCTTCACGGACAACGATGTAGCCAAAGTAGATATTCGTGCTAGTGTAAAAAGAAAGGCTGCTCTTCACAACTGTCTCAGAGAGATTTTTTGTTAACACATTTTTTTCAAACATTTGTCTTAAGTTTTTTGTACAGCTGTACACCATTCACGGCTACTTGAACGGATTCTATGTCCCTCTCGTCTTTTGCCTGCTGCCCAGCAAAGAATGTCAAATTTATGAAAGGTGTCTGCGAGCCGTAGCCAACCAGTGTGCGTTATTGACTGAAGCAGCTGTCAACCCATCTACCATTGTGGTAGACTTCGAAAAAAGTGCACACAATGCGATTGTACAGGTGTGGCCGGACAGTAAATTGACGTGCTGTCGCTTCCATGTGAGGCAATCCTGGTAAGGTGAAAACTTAATTTTCTAATTAAAGGCAATATTTTCAGATTAAAAGCAATATTTTGGTAATGCAGGTACCGGAAAATACAGTCCCTGGGATTAACCAATGCATACAAGGGCAATGGGAAAGCAGCGAAATGGCTCCGTTGGCCATTTGGTCTACCATTTTGCGATCCAGACGAAGTCGGCGACGTATTTTGTGAATGGATCCTTCGAAAGCCATCTACCTTGCACAATGCCCAGGAGTTCATGGAATACCTATACGAGAACTACATTGCCGATGACTCGTCATTTCCTCCCACGATTTGGGCATGGAAAACAGCTGAAGTAACGCTTACCACAAATGCCTGCGAGTCTTTCCATGCGCACTTCAATAAAGACTTCAACTCTCCTCATCCAAATATATTCACGTTTATTGAAGAACTGTTAGAAGTGCAGACAGACGTGTACGCGAAACTTCAGTCAATTGAGGAGGGAAGGATTCACCAGCCGAGGCCCAAAATCGTAAAAAAGAAAAGGTGGATTGTCCGGCTGATTGAGAAGCAAAGAGCCGGCGAAATATCAACCTTTAAGTTCGTCAGCAAACTATCATTCAAACTTCGACCACATTTCAACAACGAGGAAGCTGATTGAGTTTTGTATTTAATTTTGTTGACGACTCCCACATCAGGGCGATTTTAGGTTTTAAGTCTGTTTTGACGATTCCCACAGAGGAAGATTACAAACCACAAATTTTTAACCACACCACCACAAACAATACTGGTAGGTAAAAGGCTCAGTAATCAGAAACATGTAGGTTGGTACCTAAAACAGCAATCCTCTACAGATACGTGGTGTCAGTCCTAAGTCTGCAAGTGGGAAGGAAAATTTGTGGTTGCAGAGAGTTTGTGAGGGAAATTTATTCGGGGAAAAGGGAGATCCATTTTCGGTTCAGAGCGGGTGTGAGTCGCAACTCCGCTACGAGGGTGGGGCGATCCGTATTTGACTTGACCGGGTGTGAGTTGCAACGACGTTTGAGGTCCGGGTGTCAGTCGTAAAGCTCCTCTCATTATCACTACTCATGCATTGACACGCTATGTAATCCAAACTTCTTGTTTACTATCTTCTTCAACTGGTTTTCATGATTTTTATTCTTCAAGAAATGACATGAAAATATCCTGAAATATCGACTAATAAATTATCTAATTACTTACATCAACAACCATTGCGTTTTGTGGTCCAATAATTTAGCCAACAGCATGTGAAAAATTACTAGTTAATTATTCGCGAGTAGGTATTAGGTTCTCAAGAGTTTTATGAACACCCCCTCACGCTGTGTCACTTCAGATTTTTGTGGTGCTTGGAAACTATGTGATCTGCTATGTTTGTCCGGGTTTTCTTTTGCCCTAAGCTCAATCGGAAAAATCCGCAATTACCAATCCCCATTTTGGATTTGGTTGGTCCTAACATCTCGCCAGACCGATCGCCCCATACCAAAAATTATTGTGGGTGAAAACAATTTTTTTTTCGAGGTTTTCCCCTGCATGGGCTTGCGGAACATTGTTTCCCATGTAATATTGGACGATGAATCGATTTAGTTGGCCTGTGAGAATGCACCTGAGTGATAAGTGCAATTTTTAGGGGTGCAAGACTGCAAAAATCTAAGTCAAATTCATGATATTTTAACCATAATAACAGAAGTTAATCATAAGGACATACTTTTCTACATAGTCGAAATTAATTCTGACTCGTATGGAATTTGCAGCGTATCATTTTTAGGCCAGTGTTATTGAAATGGTAATTTGGTAGTTTTCAAAAATGTTCATTTAGAAAGACTAATGAATATTTCAATAAACAATTTTTTGTGAATCAGAAGAATAATAAAAAAAGGAAATCACATCAATATTACGTTTTGATATAGATTGATTAATCTTGGAGTAACCAACCGTACATATTGTTTTCAGTCACCTCAATCGGATAATGTTTACGTTTAGGTGGGCCAAAACCGAAGTCCTGGCCCTGTCTAAAATGTTTACAGCTTCTTCTCAAAGGAAGGCGCAGTTTTCTTTCTGATGCCAGCTTCATTGGAAAATGCGTGTTTCAGCATTTTCGCTGGCATTCGCGTCTCACACATATTTTGCTCAGGAAGATCCTTCGCCAAAAATCGTGTTCAGCAGACTATACGTCAGCGTTCCCATCATACACATATTTAGCATGAGAGGAGGCAGAATGCATGAGCCGAAGTGAGCTCGGTACTGATGCAAATAATCTTCGACGAAAGGTTCGAGAAGTAGTATTCAGAGGCGTATCAGTGGTTTCACACCATGCCAGCGCTACCTCGGGCCTAGTTCTTGAACTTTTGCCATCTCCCTTCTCCCTTCTACATTTCTTCCTCTTCCTCATTATCACTACTCATGCATTGACACGCTATGTAATCCAAACTTCTTGTTTACTATCTTCTTCAACTGGTTTTCATGATTTTTATTCTTCAAGAAATGACATGAAAATATCCTGAAATATCGACTAATAAATTATCTAATTACTTACATCAACAACCATTGCGTTTTGTGGTCCAATAATTTAGCCAACAGCATGTGAAAAATTACTAGTTAATTATTCGCGAGTAGGTATTAGGTTCTCAAGAGTTTTATGAACACCCCCTCACGCTGTGTCACTTCAGATTTTTGTGGTGCTTGGAAACTATGTGATCTGCTATGTTTGTCCGGGTTCTCTTTTGCCCTAAGCTCAATCGGAAAAATCCGCAATTACCAATCCCCATTTTGGATTTGGTTGGTCCTAACATCTCGCCAGACTGATCGCCCCATACCAAAAATTATTGTGGGTGAAAACAATTTTTTTTTCGAGGTTTTCCCCTGCATGGGCTTGCGGAACATTGTTTCCCATGTAATATTGGACGATGAATCGATTTAGTTGGCCTGTGAGAATGCACCTGAGTGATAAGTGCAATTTTTAGGGGTGCAAGACTGCAAAAATCTAAGTCAAATTCATGATATTTTAACCATAATAACAGAAGTTAATCATAAGGACATACTTTTCTACATAGTCGAAATTAATTCTGACTCGTATGGAATTTGCAGCGTATCATTTTTAGGCCAGTGTTATTGAAATGGTAATTTGGTAGTTTTCAAAAATGTTCATTTAGAAAGACTAATGAATATTTCAATAAACAATTTTTTGTGAATCAGAAGAATAATAAAAAAAGGAAATCACATCAATATTACGTTTTGATATAGATTGATTAATCTTGGAGTAACCAACCGTACATATTGTTTTCAGTCACCTCAATCGGATAATGTTTACGTTTAGGTGGGCCAAAACCGAAGTCCTGGCCCTGTCTAAAATGTTTACAGCTTCTTCTCAAAGGAAGGCGCAGTTTTCTTTCTGATGCCAGCTTCATTGGAAAATGCGTGTTTCAGCATTTTCGCTGGCATTCGCGTCTCACACATATTTTGCTCAGGAAGATCCTTCGCCAAAATCGTGTTCAGCAGACTATACGTCAGCGTTCCCATCATACACATATTTAGCATGAGAGGAGGCAGAATGCATGAGCCGAAGTGAGCTCGGTACTGATGCAAATAATCTTCGACGAAAGGTTCGAGAAGTAGTATTCAGAGGCGTATCAGTGGTTTCACACCATGCCAGCGCTACCTCGGGCCTAGTTCTTGAACTTTTGCCATCTCCCTTCTCCCTTCTACATTTCTTCCTCTTCCTCATTATCACTACTCATGCATTGACACGCTATGTAATCCAAACTTCTTGTTTACTATCTTCTTCAACTGGTTTTCATGATTTTTATTCTTCAAGAAATGACATGAAAATATCCTGAAATATCGACTAATAAATTATCTAATTACTTACATCAACAACCATTGCGTTTTGTGGTCCAATAATTTAGCCAACAGCATGTGAAAAATTACTAGTTAATTATTCGCGAGTAGGTATTAGGTTCTCAAGAGTTTTATGAACACCCCCTCACGCTGTGTCACTTCAGATTTTTGTGGTGCTTGGAAACTATGTGATCTGCTATGTTTGTCCGGGTTTTCTTTTGCCCTAAGCTCAATCGGAAAAATCCGCAATTACCAATCCCCATTTTGGATTTGGTTGGTCCTAACATCTCGCCAGACCGATCGCCCCATACCAAAAATTATTGTGGGTGAAAACAATTTTTTTTTCGAGGTTTTCCCCTGCATGGGCTTGCGGAACATTGTTTCCCATGTAATATTGGACGATGAATCGATTTAGTTGGCCTGTGAGAATGCACCTGAGTGATAAGTGCAATTTTTAGGGGTGCAAGACTGCAAAAATCTAAGTCAAATTCATGATATTTTAACCATAATAACAGAAGTTAATCATAAGGACATACTTTTCTACATAGTCGAAATTAATTCTGACTCGTATGGAATTTGCAGCGTATCATTTTTAGGCCAGTGTTATTGAAATGGTAATTTGGTAGTTTTCAAAAATGTTCATTTAGAAAGACTAATGAATATTTCAATAAACAATTTTTTGTGAATCAGAAGAATAATAAAAAAAGGAAATCACATCAATATTACGTTTTGATATAGATTGATTAATCTTGGAGTAACCAACCGTACATATTGTTTTCAGTCACCTCAATCGGATAATGTTTACGTTTAGGTGGGCCAAAACCGAAGTCCTGGCCCTGTCTAAAATGTTTACAGCTTCTTCTCAAAGGAAGGCGCAGTTTTCTTTCTGATGCCAGCTTCATTGGAAAATGCGTGTTTCAGCATTTTCGCTGGCATTCGCGTCTCACACATATTTTGCTCAGGAAGATCCTTCGCCAAAATCGTGTTCAGCAGACTATACGTCAGCGTTCCCATCATACACATATTTAGCATGAGAGGAGGCAGAATGCATGAGCCGAAGTGAGCTCGGTACTGATGCAAATAATCTTCGACGAAAGGTTCGAGAAGTAGTATTCAGAGGCGTATCAGTGGTTTCACACCATGCCAGCGCTACCTCGGGCCTAGTTCTTGAACTTTTGCCATCTCCCTTCTCCCTTCTACATTTCTTCCTCTTCCTCATTATCACTACTCATGCATTGACACGCTATGTAATCCAAACTTCTTGTTTACTATCTTCTTCAACTGGTTTTCATGATTTTTATTCTTCAAGAAATGACATGAAAATATCCTGAAATATCGACTAATACATTATCTAATTACTTACATCAACAACCATTGCGTTTTGTGGTCCAATAATTTAGCCAACAGCATGTGAAAAATTACTAGTTAATTATTCGCGAGTAGGTATTAGGTTCTCAAGAGTTTTATGAACACCCCCTCACGCTGTGTCACTTCAGATTTTTGTGGTGCTTGGAAACTATGTGATCTGCTATGTTTGTCCGGGTTTTCTTTTGCCCTAAGCTCAATCGGAAAAATCCGCAATTACCAATCCCCATTTTGGATTTGGTTGGTCCTAACATCTCGCCAGACCGATCGCCCCATACCAAAAATTATTGTGGGTGAAAACAATTTTTTTTTCGAGGTTTTCCCCTGCATGGGCTTGCGGAACATTGTTTCCCATGTAATATTGGACGATGAATCGATTTAGTTGGCCTGTGAGAATGCACCTGAGTGATAAGTGCAATTTTTAGGGGTGCAAGACTGCAAAAATCTAAGTCAAATTCATGATATTTTAACCATAATAACAGAAGTTAATCATAAGGACATACTTTTCTACATAGTCGAAATTAATTCTGACTCGTATGGAATTTGCAGCGTATCATTTTTAGGCCAGTGTTATTGAAATGGTAATTTGGTAGTTTTCAAAAATGTTCATTTAGAAAGACTAATGAATATTTCAATAAACAATTTTTTGTGAATCAGAAGAATAATAAAAAAAGGAAATCACATCAATATTACGTTTTGATATAGATTGATTAATCTTGGAGTAACCAACCGTACATATTGTTTTCAGTCACCTCAATCGGATAATGTTTACGTTTAGGTGGGCCGAAACCGAAGTCCTGGCCCTGTCTAAAATGTTTACAGCTTCTTCTCAAAGGAAGGCGCAGTTTTCTTTCTGATGCCAGCTTCATTGGAAAATGCGTGTTTCAGCATTTTCGCTGGCATTCGCGTCTCACACATATTTTGCTCAGGAAGATCCTTCGCCAAAAATCGTGTTCAGCAGACTATACGTCAGCGTTCCCATCATACACATATTTAGCATGAGAGGAGGCAGAATGCATGAGCCGAAGTGAGCTCGGTACTGATGCAAATAATCTTCGACGAAAGGTTCGAGAAGTAGTATTCAGAGGCGTATCAGTGGTTTCACACCATGCCAGCGCTACCTCGGGCCTAGTTCTTGAACTTTTGCCATCTCCCTTCTCCCTTCTACATTTCTTCCTCTTCCTCATTATCACTACTCATGCATTGACACGCTATGTAATCCAAACTTCTTGTTTACTATCTTCTTCAACTGGTTTTCATGATTTTTATTCTTCAAGAAATGACATGAAAATATCCTGAAATATCGACTAATAAATTATCTAATTACTTACATCAACAACCATTGCGTTTTGTGGTCCAATAATTTAGCCAACAGCATGTGAAAAATTACTAGTTAATTATTCGCGAGTAGGTATTAGGTTCTCAAGAGTTTTATGAACACCCCCTCACGCTGTGTCACTTCAGATTTTTGTGGTGCTTGGAAACTATGTGATCTGCTATGTTTGTCCGGGTTCTCTTTTGCCCTAAGCTCAATCGGAAAAATCCGCAATTACCAATCCCCATTTTGGATTTGGTTGGTCCTAACATCTCGCCAGACTGATCGCCCCATACCAAAAATTATTGTGGGTGAAAACAATTTTTTTTTCGAGGTTTTCCCCTGCATGGGCTTGCGGAACATTGTTTCCCATGTAATATTGGACGATGAATCGATTTAGTTGGCCTGTGAGAATGCACCTGAGTGATAAGTGCAATTTTTAGGGGTGCAAGACTGCAAAAATCTAAGTCAAATTCATGATATTTTAACCATAATAACAGAAGTTAATCATAAGGACATACTTTTCTACATAGTCGAAATTAATTCTGACTCGTATGGAATTTGCAGCGTATCATTTTTAGGCCAGTGTTATTGAAATGGTAATTTGGTAGTTTTCAAAAATGTTCATTTAGAAAGACTAATGAATATTTCAATAAACAATTTTTTGTGAATCAGAAGAATAATAAAAAAAGGAAATCACATCAATATTACGTTTTGATATAGATTGATTAATCTTGGAGTAACCAACCGTACATATTGTTTTCAGTCACCTCAATCGGATAATGTTTACGTTTAGGTGGGCCGAAACCGAAGTCCTGGCCCTGTCTAAAATGTTTACAGCTTCTTCTCAAAGGAAGGCGCAGTTTTCTTTCTGATGCCAGCTTCATTGGAAAATGCGTGTTTCAGCATTTTCGCTGGCATTCGCGTCTCACACATATTTTGCTCAGGAAGATCCTTCGCCAAAATCGTGTTCAGCAGACTATACGTCAGCGTTCCCATCATACACATATTTAGCATGAGAGGAGGCAGAATGCATGAGCCGAAGTGAGCTCGGTACTGATGCAAATAATCTTCGACGAAAGGTTCGAGAAGTAGTATTCAGAGGCGTATCAGTGGTTTCACACCATGCCAGCGCTACCTCGGGCCTAGTTCTTGAACTTTTGCCATCTCCCTTCTCCCTTCTACATTTCTTCCTCTTCCTCATTATCACTACTCATGCATTGACACGCTATGTAATCCAAACTTCTTGTTTACTATCTTCTTCAACTGGTTTTCATGATTTTTATTCTTCAAGAAATGACATGAAAATATCCTGAAATATCGACTAATAAATTATCTAATTACTTACATCAACAACCATTGCGTTTTGTGGTCCAATAATTTAGCCAACAGCATGTGAAAAATTACTAGTTAATTATTCGCGAGTAGGTATTAGGTTCTCAAGAGTTTTATGAACACCCCCTCACGCTGTGTCACTTCAGATTTTTGTGGTGCTTGGAAACTATGTGATCTGCTATGTTTGTCCGGGTTTTCTTTTGCCCTAAGCTCAATCGGAAAAATCCGCAATTACCAATCCCCATTTTGGATTTGGTTGGTCCTAACATCTCGCCAGACCGATCGCCCCATACCAAAAATTATTGTGGGTGAAAACAATTTTTTTTTCGAGGTTTTCCCCTGCATGGGCTTGCGGAACATTGTTTCCCATGTAATATTGGACGATGAATCGATTTAGTTGGCCTGTGAGAATGCACCTGAGTGATAAGTGCAATTTTTAGGGGTGCAAGACTGCAAAAATCTAAGTCAAATTCATGATATTTTAACCATAATAACAGAAGTTAATCATAAGGACATACTTTTCTACATAGTCGAAATTAATTCTGACTCGTATGGAATTTGCAGCGTATCATTTTTAGGCCAGTGTTATTGAAATGGTAATTTGGTAGTTTTCAAAAATGTTCATTTAGAAAGACTAATGAATATTTCAATAAACAATTTTTTGTGAATCAGAAGAATAATAAAAAAAGGAAATCACATCAATATTACGTTTTGATATAGATTGATTAATCTTGGAGTAACCAACCGTACATATTGTTTTCAGTCACCTCAATCGGATAATGTTTACGTTTAGGTGGGCCAAAACCGAAGTCCTGGCCCTGTCTAAAATGTTTACAGCTTCTTCTCAAAGGAAGGCGCAGTTTTCTTTCTGATGCCAGCTTCATTGGAAAATGCGTGTTTCAGCATTTTCGCTGGCATTCGCGTCTCACACATATTTTGCTCAGGAAGATCCTTCGCCAAAATCGTGTTCAGCAGACTATACGTCAGCGTTCCCATCATACACATATTTAGCATGAGAGGAGGCAGAATGCATGAGCCGAAGTGAGCTCGGTACTGATGCAAATAATCTTCGACGAAAGGTTCGAGAAGTAGTATTCAGAGGCGTATCAGTGGTTTCACACCATGCCAGCGCTACCTCGGGCCTAGTTCTTGAACTTTTGCCATCTCCCTTCTCCCTTCTACATTTCTTCCTCTTCCTCATTATCACTACTCATGCATTGACACGCTATGTAATCCAAACTTCTTGTTTACTATCTTCTTCAACTGGTTTTCATGATTTTTATTCTTCAAGAAATGACATGAAAATATCCTGAAATATCGACTAATAAATTATCTAATTACTTACATCAACAACCATTGCGTTTTGTGGTCCAATAATTTAGCCAACAGCATGTGAAAAATTACTAGTTAATTATTCGCGAGTAGGTATTAGGTTCTCAAGAGTTTTATGAACACCCCCTCACGCTGTGTCACTTCAGATTTTTGTGGTGCTTGGAAACTATGTGATCTGCTATGTTTGTCCGGGTTTACTTGCCCTAAGCTCAATCGGAAAAATCCGCAATTACCAATCCCCATTTTGGATTTGGTTGGTCCTAACATCTCGCCAGACCGATCGCCCCATACCAAAAATTATTGTGGGTGAAAACAATTTTTTTTTCGAGGTTTTCCCCTGCATGGGCTTGCGGAACATTGTTTCCCATGTAATATTGGACGTGTAACCCGCCGTTTCACCTAACGGGCTAGGGATCCAGAAATAGACCTAGGCGAATAAATTAGTGGGAGACTAAAGACTTTCACTTACCGTCCGGAATGTCGGAGATGGTCGGTCATAGACTCCAAGTACACCTGAATTTACTAAGCTCTGAGGAATGGGGTTTCGTGATTGAAAGACAAGAGTTCAACATTGGCTTATAATAACGCAATTGTTCGAAATATGAAATATGGAATGTCTCGGCCGAGAAGGATACTGACTATGACTTAATCTAATTAGTGGGTAGGTAGAAGTGAAGGGCTGAAGGCCAATGAATTTACGAGGTAGCTGAAGGCTCAGGAGTGTTTGATTTGGAATAACGGAAAAATACAAGTGATTTACTAATGTCCCTCCCCTAATTCCTGTTACTTTTCCTATGACAGACAAAATACCAAATACTACGGTTACAACGTACAATTCTCTGATCAGCTTTCTGGTGACTACACGTCAGGGCTTGGGCCAGATTTAAAGATTTGACTTTCGCGTTGCGAGGGTACGAGACAGAGTTATTTCGCCACTTACGTGCATCAACTCCTTCGGATGGAGACAACAGGGTGATGTTCTCTTCACGAGATAGAGGTATTTCGCCACTTACGTGTATCAACTCCTTCGGATGGAGACAACAGGGTGATGTTCTCTTCGCTGCTCGGCTACGGTCAGGGGAACGCCGTCCAGGCCGGAGGAGGCGAGGCTCTTTCCGACGGAGGTCCGACGACTGGCGGTGCGTGGAGAACCCAGACTATTGGCCGTCGGTCGGGCGCGAACGGATCAACACTCGGGTCCGACGGGGGATTTTCAGTTCGTAATAGGGGTCCACTGTTACGGGATAGGAATTGGCTGATCTCCCAATTCCCGAGTTCTCACCCTGAAGGAACCACGATACACTCGTTCCTTCAGGTCACTTTCACAACACCGGGTCACAAGGGGTTGACTTGCTACGCGTCGGGTGTTCCGCTTCGATGTTCCGGTTCACTTCGCGTCGATGTCCCGGTTCACTTCGCTTCGATGTCCCGGTTCACTTCACTTCGTTCCGTCCCGAAACAGGTTGTTCCGCCCCGGAACAGGTTGTTCCGCCCCGAAACAGGTTGTTCCGCCCCGCCCCTGCCTCGCCTCGTCCTCGCGAGCAGGGGGGGCCAACCTCGTTTCGGAGATCCCAACTTTCCTTCTCTTGAGTTCGGATACGACTACTTCATGTTCCTTCTCCCAGTCCGCTCGTCAAGTCGCCTTCCCCTTCTACTCTTCCCTGGGTGTCTTGCGCCGCCCATCGCCTAACCAATCCAATGAGGACACGCCCAGCTGGGTCAGGCGCTTGGAGAGGAGAGGGGTCGATCCGTACCCCGCCGCCGAAGTTTCTTGGCGGGGCGCTTGGAATCTGCCGCCCCGTTACACTCCTCCGATCTTTGGAGGCCGAGGTCTACCTCGGCAATTTTCCTTCCGGTGGGGGTGACTGGTGCGATGGGCATTGCGTCAGGTCGTTTTCCGGCTGTCGAGAGCATGATGGCGCTGATGTTCCAAGGTGGTGCAATGGGCGAGATGTGTCTTCCACTGGTCTTAACTTCTACTTCCCTACTATGCTGTGAAACATACAAACCGGCCCTTTCTTTAGTCTACTCTCACACTCCAACTCACACATTTCACACCCTAGATTTTGCTGCCATTAAGAAGGAAAAGGAAAACAAAAAAAAAGGGGGGGGGGGAAGACCCAGGGAGTCCTGTCACGACTCATGAGGCACGGTCATTAGTAAAACAAGGTAAGTACTTGTGTTGTGCATTTTATTTCCAGATCGGGGTTCATCATGGCTTCGTCCTCGTCTGATGGGCTGCTGTTTTGGTGCATGGTTGCGAATTCACTTGTTAAATAAAGAAGAAATAAATAAATAAATAAATAAATAAATAAATAAATAAATAATTAAAAAAAAACAATTATAGAACCGATAGATCACTTTCTTGCGCACCAAGGACCGATAATTTCCCCACGAATCGAGAAAGGACTTCCCAGTTGGTAAGAGCTATGACGGGTCTGGAATCGGGATGTCAATTGGAGCTGAAGGCTCGTCGGAACAGTCCCGGAACAGAGGGCCTCGGGACAAGTGTCGGAACAGTCCCGGAACAGAGGGCCTCGGGACAAGTGTCGGAACAGTCCCGGAACAGAGGGCCTCGGGACAAGTCTCGGAACAGTCCCGGAACAGACCCGGAACAGACCCGGAACAGGGGGCCTCGGGACAAGTGTCGGAACAGTCCCGGAACAGAGGCCTCGGAACAAGCCTCGGAACAGTCCCAGAACAGACCCGGGACAGTCTCGGAACAGAGGCCTCGGAACAAGCCTCGGAACAGTCCCGGAACAGAGGCCTCGGAACAAGCCTCGGAACAGTCCCGGAACAGAGGCCTCGGAACAAGCCTCGGAACAGTCCCGGAACAGACCCGGGACAGTCTCGGAACAGAGGGCCTCGGAACAAGCCCCGGGACAGTCTCGGAACAGGGGGCTACAGCGAGAGTGATGCTACTAGATAAATGAGCCAGTATTTAAATTTCGATTTATGGAAAGAAAGAAAAATGATACGGATTTGAAGTTAATTGACTCCTCACTCGCTTCCTCACACTCGGGCCGATTTGTTTGTTTCTTACAATTTTAAATTTCGGAATCTACAACTAGCACAATTTAAATTTCAAGATTATAAAACGCGACCCAATTCCTTCAGAGCTTTTTCTCACCAATATTCGCCTGGTCAAGATCACTTGTTGTGGATACGACAGAAATCGAGATTTCTGAAATATCCCACCGCTGCCACCAAAAGATGTAACCCGCCGTTTCACCTAACGGGCTAGGGATCCAGAAATAGACCTAGGCGAATAAATTAGTGGGAGACTAAAGACTTTCACTTACCGTCCGGAATGTCGGAGATGGTCGGTCATAGACTCCAAGTACACCTGAATTTACTAAGCTCTGAGGAATGGGGTTTCGTGATTGAAAGACAAGAGTTCAACATTGGCTTATAATAACGCAATTGTTCGAAATATGAAATATGGAATGTCTCGGCCGAGAAGGATACTGACTATGACTTAATCTAATTAGTGAGTAGGTAGAAGTGAAGGGCTGAAGGCCAATGAATTTACGAGGTAGCTGAAGGCTCAGGAGTGTTTGATTTGGAATAACGGAAAAATACAAGTGATTTACTAATGCCCTCCCCTAATTCCTGTTACTTTTCCTATGACAGACAAAATACCAAATACTACGGTTACAACGTACAATTCTCTGATCAGCTTTCTGGTGACTACACGTCAGGGCTTGGGCCAGATTTAAAGATTTGACTTTCGCGTTGCGAGGGTACGAGACAGAGTTATTTCGCCACTTACGTGCATCAACTCCTTCGGATGGAGACAACAGGGTGATGTTCTCTTCACGAGATAGAGGTATTTCGCCACTTACGTGTATCAACTCCTTCGGATGGAGACAACAGGGTGATGTTCTCTTCGCTGCTCGGCTACGGTCAGGGGAACGCCGTCCAGGCCGGAGGAGGCGAGGCTCTTTCCGACGGAGGTCCGACGACTGGCGGTGCGTGGAGAACCCAGACTATTGGCCGTCGGTCGGGCGCGAACGGATCAACACTCGGGTCCGACGGGGGATTTTCAGTTCGTAATAGGGGTCCACTGTTACGGGATAGGAATTGGCTGATCTCCCAATTCCCGAGTTCTCACCCTGAAGGAACCACGATACACTCGTTCCTTCAGGTCACTTTCACAACACCGGGTCACAAGGGGTTGACTTGCTACGCGTCGGGTGTTCCGCTTCGATGTTCCGGTTCACTTCGCGTCGATGTCCCGGTTCACTTCGCTTCGATGTCCCGGTTCACTTCACTTCGTTCCGTCCCGAAACAGGTTGTTCCGCCCCGGAACAGGTTGTTCCGCCCCGAAACAGGTTGTTCCGCCCCGCCCCTGCCTCGCCTCGTCCTCGCGAGCAGGGGGGGCCAACCTCGTTTCGGAGATCCCAACTTTCCTTCTCTTGAGTTCGGATACGACTACTTCATGTTCCTTCTCCCAGTCCGCTCGTCAAGTCGCCTTCCCCTTCTACTCTTCCCTGGGTGTCTTGCGCCGCCCATCGCCTAACCAATCCAATGAGGACACGCCCAGCTGGGTCAGGCGCTTGGAGAGGAGAGGGGTCGATCCGTACCCCGCCGCCGAAGTTTCTTGGCGGGGCGCTTGGAATCTGCCGCCCCGTTACAGACGATGAATCGATTTAGTTGGCCTGTGAGAATGCACCTGAGTGAGAAGAGCAATTTTTAGGGGTGCAAGACTGCAAAACTCCAAGTCAAATTCATGATATTTTAACCATAATAACAGAAGTTAATCATAAGGACATACTTTTCTACATAGTCGAAATTAATTCTGACTCGTATGGAATTTGCAGCGTATCATTTTTAGGCCAGTGTTATTGAAATGGTAATTTGGTAGTTTTCAAAAATGTTCATTTAGAAAGACTAATGAATATTTCAATAAACAATTTTTTGTGAATCAGAAGAATAATAAAAAAAGGAAATCACATCAATATTACGTTTTGATATAGATTGATTAATCTTGGAGTAACCAACCGTACATATTGTTTTCAGTCACCTCAATCGGATAATGTTTACGTTTAGGTGGGCCAAAACCGAAGTCCTGGCCCTGTCTAAAATGTTTACAGCTTCTTCTCAAAGGAAGGCGCAGTTTTCTTTCTGATGCCAGCTTCATTGGAAAATGCGTGTTTCAGCATTTTCGCTGGCATTCGCGTCTCACACATATTTTGCTCAGGAAGATCCTTCGCCAAAATCGTGTTCAGCAGACTATACGTCAGCGTTCCCATCATACACATATTTAGCATGAGAGGAGGCAGAATGCATGAGCCGAAGTGAGCTCGGTACTGATGCAAATAATCTTCGACGAAAGGTTCGAGAAGTAGTATTCAGAGGCGTATCAGTGGTTTCACACCATGCCAGCGCTACCTCGGGCCTAGTTCTTGAACTTTTGCCATCTCCCTTCTCCCTTCTACATTTCTTCCTCTTCCTCATTATCACTACTCATGCATTGACACGCTATGTAATCCAAACTTCTTGTTTACTATCTTCTTCAACTGGTTTTCATGATTTTTATTCTTTCTAGAAATGACATGAAAATATCCTGAAATATCGACTAATAAATTATCTAATTACTTACATCAACAACCATTGCGTTTTGTGGTCCAATAATTTAGCTAACAGCATGTGAAAAATTACTAGTTAATTATTCGCGAGTAGGTATTAGGTTCTCAAGAGTTTTATGAACACCCCCTCACGCTGTGTCACTTCAGATTTTTGTGGTGCTTGGAAACTATGTGATCTGCTATGTTTGTCCGGGTTTTCTTTTGCCCTAAGCTCAATCGGAAAAATCCGCAATTACCAATCCCCATTTTGGATTTGGTTGGTCCTAACATCTCGCCAGACCGATCGCCCCATACCAAAAATTATTGTGGGTGAAAACAATTTTTTTTTCGAGGTTTTCCCCTGCATGGGCTTGCGGAACATTGTTTCCCATGTAATATTGGACGATGAATCGATTTAGTTGGCCTGTGAGAATGCACCTGAGTGATAAGTGCAATTTTTAGGGGTGCAAGACTGCAAAAATCTAAGTCAAATTCATGATATTTTAACCATAATAACAGAAGTTAATCATAAGGACATACTTTTCTACATAGTCGAAATTAATTCTGACTCGTATGGAATTTGCAGCGTATCATTTTTAGGCCAGTGTTATTGAAATGGTAATTTGGTAGTTTTCAAAAATGTTCATTTAGAAAGACTAATGAATATTTCAATAAACAATTTTTTGTGAATCAGAAGAATAATAAAAAAAGGAAATCACATCAATATTACGTTTTGATATAGATTGATTAATCTTGGAGTAACCAACCGTACATATTGTTTTCAGTCACCTCAATCGGATAATGTTTACGTTTAGGTGGGCCAAAACCGAAGTCCTGGCCCTGTCTAAAATGTTTACAGCTTCTTCTCAAAGGAAGGCGCAGTTTTCTTTCTGATGCCAGCTTCATTGGAAAATGCGTGTTTCAGCATTTTCGCTGGCATTCGCGTCTCACACATATTTTGCTCAGGAAGATCCTTCGCCAAAATCGTGTTCAGCAGACTATACGTCAGCGTTCCCATCATACACATATTTAGCATGAGAGGAGGCAGAATGCATGAGCCGAAGTGAGCTCGGTACTGATGCAAATAATCTTCGACGAAAGGTTCGAGAAGTAGTATTCAGAGGCGTATCAGTGGTTTCACACCATGCCAGCGCTACCTCGGGCCTAGTTCTTGAACTTTTGCCATCTCCCTTCTCCCTTCTACATTTCTTCCTCTTCCTCATTATCACTACTCATGCATTGACACGCTATGTAATCCAAACTTCTTGTTTACTATCTTCTTCAACTGGTTTTCATGATTTTTATTCTTCAAGAAATGACATGAAAATATCCTGAAATATCGACTAATAAATTATCTAATTACTTACATCAACAACCATTGCGTTTTGTGGTCCAATAATTTAGCCAACAGCATGTGAAAAATTACTAGTTAATTATTCGCGAGTAGGTATTAGGTTCTCAAGAGTTTTATGAACACCCCCTCACGCTGTGTCACTTCAGATTTTTGTGGTGCTTGGAAACTATGTGATCTGCTATGTTTGTCCGGGTTTACTTGCCCTAAGCTCAATCGGAAAAATCCGCAATTACCAATCCCCATTTTGGATTTGGTTGGTCCTAACATCTCGCCAGACCGATCGCCCCATACCAAAAATTATTGTGGGTGAAAACAATTTTTTTTTCGAGGTTTTCCCCTGCATGGGCTTGCGGAACATTGTTTCCCATGTAATATTGGACGATGAATCGATTTAGTTGGCCTGTGAGAATGCACCTGAGTGAGAAGAGCAATTTTTAGGGGTGCAAGACTGCAAAACTCCAAGTCAAATTCATGATATTTTAACCATAATAACAGAAGTTAATCATAAGGACATACTTTTCTACATAGTCGAAATTAATTCTGACTCGTATGGAATTTGCAGCGTATCATTTTTAGGCCAGTGTTATTGAAATGGTAATTTGGTAGTTTTCAAAAATGTTCATTTAGAAAGACTAATGAATATTTCAATAAACAATTTTTTGTGAATCAGAAGAATAATAAAAAAAGGAAATCACATCAATATTACGTTTTGATATAGATTGATTAATCTTGGAGTAACCAACCGTACATATTGTTTTCAGTCACCTCAATCGGATAATGTTTACGTTTAGGTGGGCCAAAACCGAAGTCCTGGCCCTGTCTAAAATGTTTACAGCTTCTTCTCAAAGGAAGGCGCAGTTTTCTTTCTGATGCCAGCTTCATTGGAAAATGCGTGTTTCAGCATTTTCGCTGGCATTCGCGTCTCACACATATTTTGCTCAGGAAGATCCTTCGCCAAAATCGTGTTCAGCAGACTATACGTCAGCGTTCCCATCATACACATATTTAGCATGAGAGGAGGCAGAATGCATGAGCCGAAGTGAGCTCGGTACTGATGCAAATAATCTTCGACGAAAGGTTCGAGAAGTAGTATTCAGAGGCGTATCAGTGGTTTCACACCATGCCAGCGCTACCTCGGGCCTAGTTCTTGAACTTTTGCCATCTCCCTTCTCCCTTCTACATTTCTTCCTCTTCCTCATTATCACTACTCATGCATTGACACGCTATGTAATCCAAACTTCTTGTTTACTATCTTCTTCAACTGGTTTTCATGATTTTTATTCTTCAAGAAATGACATGAAAATATCCTGAAATATCGACTAATACATTATCTAATTACTTACATCAACAACCATTGCGTTTTGTGGTCCAATAATTTAGCCAACAGCATGTGAAAAATTACTAGTTAATTATTCGCGAGTAGGTATTAGGTTCTCAAGAGTTTTATGAACACCCCCTCACGCTGTGTCACTTCAGATTTTTGTGGTGCTTGGAAACTATGTGATCTGCTATGTTTGTCCGGGTTTTCTTTTGCCCTAAGCTCAATCGGAAAAATCCGCAATTACCAATCCCCATTTTGGATTTGGTTGGTCCTAACATCTCGCCAGACCGATCGCCCCATACCAAAAATTATTGTGGGTGAAAACAATTTTTTTTTCGAGGTTTTCCCCTGCATGGGCTTGCGGAACATTGTTTCCCATGTAATATTGGACGATGAATCGATTTAGTTGGCCTGTGAGAATGCACCTGAGTGATAAGTGCAATTTTTAGGGGTGCAAGACTGCAAAAATCTAAGTCAAATTCATGATATTTTAACCATAATAACAGAAGTTAATCATAAGGACATACTTTTCTACATAGTCGAAATTAATTCTGACTCGTATGGAATTTGCAGCGTATCATTTTTAGGCCAGTGTTATTGAAATGGTAATTTGGTAGTTTTCAAAAATGTTCATTTAGAAAGACTAATGAATATTTCAATAAACAATTTTTTGTGAATCAGAAGAATAATAAAAAAAGGAAATCACATCAATATTACGTCTTGATATAGATTGATTAATCTTGGAGTAACCAACCGTACATATTGTTTTCAGTCACCTCAATCGGATAATGTTTACGTTTAGGTGGGCCAAAACCGAAGTCCTGGCCCTGTCTAAAATGTTTACAGCTTCTTCTCAAAGGAAGGCGCAGTTTTCTTTCTGATGCCAGCTTCATTGGAAAATGCGTGTTTCAGCATTTTCGCTGGCATTCGCGTCTCACACATATTTTGCTCAGGAAGATCCTTCGCCAAAATCGTGTTCAGCAGACTATACGTCAGCGTTCCCATCATACACATATTTAGCATGAGAGGAGGCAGAATGCATGAGCCGAAGTGAGCTCGGTACTGATGCAAATAATCTTCGACGAAAGGTTCGAGAAGTAGTATTCAGAGGCGTATCAGTGGTTTCACACCATGCCAGCGCTACCTCGGGCCTAGTTCTTGAACTTTTGCCATCTCCCTTCTCCCTTCTACATTTCTTCCTCTTCCTCATTATCACTACTCATGCATTGACACGCTATGTAATCCAAACTTCTTGTTTACTATCTTCTTCAACTGGTTTTCATGATTTTTATTCTTCAAGAAATGACATGAAAATATCCTGAAATATCGACTAATAAATTATCTAATTACTTACATCAACAACCATTGCGTTTTGTGGTCCAATAATTTAGCCAACAGCATGTGAAAAATTACTAGTTAATTATTCGCGAGTAGGTATTAGGTTCTCAAGAGTTTTATGAACACCCCCTCACGCTGTGTCACTTCAGATTTTTGTGGTGCTTGGAAACTATGTGATCTGCTATGTTTGTCCGGGTTTACTTTGCCCTAAGCTCAATCGGAAAAATCCGCAATTACCAATCCCCATTTTGGATTTGGTTGGTCCTAACATCTCGCCAGACCGATCGCCCCATACCAAAAATTATTGTGGGTGAAAACAATTTTTTTTTCGAGGTTTTCCCCTGCATGGGCTTGCGGAACATTGTTTCCCATGTAATATTGGACGATGAATCGATTTAGTTGGCCTGTGAGAATGCACCTGAGTGAGAAGAGCAATTTTTAGGGGTGCAAGACTGCAAAACTCCAAGTCAAATTCATGATATTTTAACCATAATAACAGAAGTTAATCATAAGGACATACTTTTCTACATAGTCGAAATTAATTCTGACTCGTATGGAATTTGCAGCGTATCATTTTTAGGCCAGTGTTATTGAAATGGTAATTTGGTAGTTTTCAAAAATGTTCATTTAGAAAGACTAATGAATATTTCAATAAACAATTTTTTGTGAATCAGAAGAATAATAAAAAAAGGAAATCACATCAATATTACGTCTTGATATAGATTGATTAATCTTGGAGTAACCAACCATACATATTGTTTTCAGTCACCTCAATCGGATAATGTTTACGTTTAGGTGGGCCAAAACCGAAGTCCTGGCCCTGTCTAAAATGTTTACAGCTTCTTCTCAAAGGAAGGCGCAGTTTTCTTTCTGATGCCAGCTTCATTGGAAAATGCGTGTTTCAGCATTTTCGCTGGCATTCGCGTCTCACACATATTTTGCTCAGGAAGATCCTTCGCCAAAATCGTGTTCAGCAGACTATACGTCAGCGTTCCCATCATACACATATTTAGCATGAGAGGAGGCAGAATGCATGAGCCGAAGTGAGCTCGGTACTGATGCAAATAATCTTCGACGAAAGGTTCGAGAAGTAGTATTCAGAGGCGTATCAGTGGTTTCACACCATGCCAGCGCTACCTCGGGCCTAGTTCTTGAACTTTTGCCATCTCCCTTCTCCCTTCTACATTTCTTCCTCTTCCTCATTATCACTACTCATGCATTGACACGCTATGTAATCCAAACTTCTTGTTTACTATCTTCTTCAACTGGTTTTCATGATTTTTATTCTTCAAGAAATGACATGAAAATATCCTGAAATATCGACTAATAAATTATCTAATTACTTACATCAACAACCATTGCGTTTTGTGGTCCAATAATTTAGCCAACAGCATGTGAAAAATTACTAGTTAATTATTCGCGAGTAGGTATTAGGTTCTCAAGAGTTTTATGAACACCCCCTCACGCTGTGTCACTTCAGATTTTTGTGGTGCTTGGAAACTATGTGATCTGCTATGTTTGTCCGGGTTTACTTTGCCCTAAGCTCAATCGGAAAAATCCGCAATTACCAATCCCCATTTTGGATTTGGTTGGTCCTAACATCTCGCCAGACCGATCGCCCCATACCAAAAATTATTGTGGGTGAAAACAATTTTTTTTTCGAGGTTTTCCCCTGCATGGGCTTGCGGAACATTGTTTCCCATGTAATATTGGACGATGAATCGATTTAGTTGGCCTGTGAGAATGCACCTGAGTGAGAAGAGCAATTTTTAGGGGTGCAAGACTGCAAAACTCCAAGTCAAATTCATGATATTTTAACCATAATAACAGAAGTTAATCATAAGGACATACTTTTCTACATAGTCGAAATTAATTCTGACTCGTATGGAATTTGCAGCGTATCATTTTTAGGCCAGTGTTATTGAAATGGTAATTTGGTAGTTTTCAAAAATGTTCATTTAGAAAGACTAATGAATATTTCAATAAACAATTTTTTGTGAATCAGAAGAATAATAAAAAAAGGAAATCACATCAATATTACGTCTTGATATAGATTGATTAATCTTGGAGTAACCAACCATACATATTGTTTTCAGTCACCTCAATCGGATAATGTTTACGTTTAGGTGGGCCAAAACCGAAGTCCTGGCCCTGTCTAAAATGTTTACAGCTTCTTCTCAAAGGAAGGCGCAGTTTTCTTTCTGATGCCAGCTTCATTGGAAAATGCGTGTTTCAGCATTTTCGCTGGCATTCGCGTCTCACACATATTTTGCTCAGGAAGATCCTTCGCCAAAATCGTGTTCAGCAGACTATACGTCAGCGTTCCCATCATACACATATTTAGCATGAGAGGAGGCAGAATGCATGAGCCGAAGTGAGCTCGGTACTGATGCAAATAATCTTCGACGAAAGGTTCGAGAAGTAGTATTCAGAGGCGTATCAGTGGTTTCACACCATGCCAGCGCTACCTCGGGCCTAGTTCTTGAACTTTTGCCATCTCCCTTCTCCCTTCTACATTTCTTCCTCTTCCTCATTATCACTACTCATGCATTGACACGCTATGTAATCCAAACTTCTTGTTTACTATCTTCTTCAACTGGTTTTCATGATTTTTATTCTTCAAGAAATGACATGAAAATATCCTGAAATATCGACTAATAAATTATCTAATTACTTACATCAACAACCATTGCGTTTTGTGGTCCAATAATTTAGCCAACAGCATGTGAAAAATTACTAGTTAATTATTCGCGAGTAGGTATTAGGTTCTCAAGAGTTTTATGAACACCCCCTCACGCTGTGTCACTTCAGATTTTTGTGGTGCTTGGAAACTATGTGATCTGCTATGTTTGTCCGGGTTTTACTTTGCCCTAAGCTCAATCGGAAAAATCCGCAATTACCAATCCCCATTTTGGATTTGGTTGGTCCTAACATCTCGCCAGACCGATCGCCCCATACCAAAAATTATTGTGGGTGAAAACAATTTTTTTTTCGAGGTTTTCCCCTGCATGGGCTTGCGGAACATTGTTTCCCATGTAATATTGGACGATGAATCGATTTAGTTGGCCTGTGAGAATGCACCTGAGTGAGAAGAGCAATTTTTAGGGGTGCAAGACTGCAAAACTCCAAGTCAAATTCATGATATTTTAACCATAATAACAGAAGTTAATCATAAGGACATACTTTTCTACATAGTCGAAATTAATTCTGACTCGTATGGAATTTGCAGCGTATCATTTTTAGGCCAGTGTTATTGAAATGGTAATTTGGTAGTTTTCAAAAATGTTCATTTAGAAAGACTAATGAATATTTCAATAAACAATTTTTTGTGAATCAGAAGAATAATAAAAAAAGGAAATCACATCAATATTACGTCTTGATATAGATTGATTAATCTTGGAGTAACCAACCATACATATTGTTTTCAGTCACCTCAATCGGATAATGTTTACGTTTAGGTGGGCCAAAACCGAAGTCCTGGCCCTGTCTAAAAGGTTTACAGCTTCTTCTCAAAGGAAGGCGCAGTTTTCTTTCTGATGCCAGCTTCATTGGAAAATGCGTGTTTCAGCATTTTCGCTGGCATTCGCGTCTCACACATATTTTGCTCAGGAAGATCCTTCGCCAAAATCGTGTTCAGCAGACTATACGTCAGCGTTCCCATCATACACATATTTAGCATGAGAGGAGGCAGAATGCATGAGCCGAAGTGAGCTCGGTACTGATGCAAATAATCTTCGACGAAAGGTTCGAGAAGTAGTATTCAGAGGCGTATCAGTGGTTTCACACCATGCCAGCGCTACCTCGGGCCTAGTTCTTGAACTTTTGCCATCTCCCTTCTCCCTTCTACATTTCTTCCTCTTCCTCATTATCACTACTCATGCATTGACACGCTATGTAATCCAAACTTCTTGTTTACTATCTTCTTCAACTGGTTTTCATGATTTTTATTCTTCAAGAAATGACATGAAAATATCCTGAAATATCGACTAATAAATTATCTAATTACTTACATCAACAACCATTGCGTTTTGTGGTCCAATAATTTAGCCAACAGCATGTGAAAAATTACTAGTTAATTATTCGCGAGTAGGTATTAGGTTCTCAAGAGTTTTATGAACACCCCCTCACGCTGTGTCACTTCAGATTTTTGTGGTGCTTGGAAACTATGTGATCTGCTATGTTTGTCCGGGTTTTCTTTGCCCTAAGCTCAATCGGAAAAATCCGCAATTACCAATCCCCATTTTGGATTTGGTTGGTCCTAACATCTCGCCAGACCGATCGCCCCATACCAAAAATTATTGTGGGTGAAAACAATTTTTTTTTCGAGGTTTTCCCCTGCATGGGCTTGCGGAACATTGTTTCCCATGTAATATTGGACGATGAATCGATTTAGTTGGCCTGTGAGAATGCACCTGAGTGAGAAGAGCAATTTTTAGGGGTGCAAGACTGCAAAACTCCAAGTCAAATTCATGATATTTTAACCATAATAACAGAAGTTAATCATAAGGACATACTTTTCTACATAGTCGAAATTAATTCTGACTCGTATGGAATTTGCAGCGTATCATTTTTAGGCCAGTGTTATTGAAATGGTAATTTGGTAGTTTTCAAAAATGTTCATTTAGAAAGACTAATGAATATTTCAATAAACAATTTTTTGTGAATCAGAAGAATAATAAAAAAAGGAAATCACATCAATATTACGTCTTGATATAGATTGATTAATCTTGGAGTAACCAACCGTACATATTGTTTTCAGTCACCTCAATCGGATAATGTTTACGTTTAGGTGGGCCAAAACCGAAGTCCTGGCCCTGTCTAAAATGTTTACAGCTTCTTCTCAAAGGAAGGCGCAGTTTTCTTTCTGATGCCAGCTTCATTGGAAAATGCGTGTTTCAGCATTTTCGCTGGCATTCGCGTCTCACACATATTTTGCTCAGGAAGATCCTTCGCCAAAATCGTGTTCAGCAGACTATACGTCAGCGTTCCCATCATACACATATTTAGCATGAGAGGAGGCAGAATGCATGAGCCGAAGTGAGCTCGGTACTGATGCAAATAATCTTCGACGAAAGGTTCGAGAAGTAGTATTCAGAGGCGTATCAGTGGTTTCACACCATGCCAGCGCTACCTCGGGCCTAGTTCTTGAACTTTTGCCATCTCCCTTCTCCCTTCTACATTTCTTCCTCTTCCTCATTATCACTACTCATGCATTGACACGCTATGTAATCCAAACTTCTTGTTTACTATCTTCTTCAACTGGTTTTCATGATTTTTATTCTTCAAGAAATGACATGAAAATATCCTGAAATATCGACTAATAAATTATCTAATTACTTACATCAACAACCATTGCGTTTTGTGGTCCAATAATTTAGCCAACAGCATGTGAAAAATTACTAGTTAATTATTCGCGAGTAGGTATTAGGTTCTCAAGAGTTTTATGAACACCCCCTCACGCTGTGTCACTTCAGATTTTTGTGGTGCTTGGAAACTATGTGATCTGCTATGTTTGTCCGGGTTTTCTTTTGCCCTAAGCTCAATCGGAAAAATCCGCAATTACCAATCCCCATTTTGGATTTGGTTGGTCCTAACATCTCGCCAGACCGATCGCCCCATACCAAAAATTATTGTGGGTGAAAACAATTTTTTTTTCGAGGTTTTCCCCTGCATGGGCTTGCGGAACATTGTTTCCCATGTAATATTGGACGATGAATCGATTTAGTTGGCCTGTGAGAATGCACCTGAGTGAGAAGATGCAATTTTTAGGGGTGCAAGACTGCAAAACTCCAAGTCAAATTCATGATATTTTAACCATAATAACAGAAGTTAATCATAAGGACATACTTTTCTACATAGTCGAAATTAATTCTGACTCGTATGGAATTTGCAGCGTATCATTTTTAGGCCAGTGTTATTGAAATGGTAATTTGGTAGTTTTCAAAAATGTTCATTTAGAAAGACTAATGAATATTTCAATAAACAATTTTTTGTGAATCAGAAGAATAATAAAAAAAGGAAATCACATCAATATTACGTCTTGATATAGATTGATTAATCTTGGAGTAACCAACCAGTACATATTGTTTTCAGTCACCTCAATCGGATAATGTTTACGTTTAGGTGGGCCAAAACCGAAGTCCTGGCCCTGTCTAAAATGTTTACAGCTTCTTCTCAAAGGAAGGCGCAGTTTTCTTTCTGATGCCAGCTTCATTGGAAAATGCGTGTTTCAGCATTTTCGCTGGCATTCGCGTCTCACACATATTTTGCTCAGGAAGATCCTTCGCCAAAATCGTGTTCAGCAGACTATACGTCAGCGTTCCCATCATACACATATTTAGCATGAGAGGAGGCAGAATGCATGAGCCGAAGTGAGCTCGGTACTGATGCAAATAATCTTCGACGAAAGGTTCGAGAAGTAGTATTCAGAGGCGTATCAGTGGTTTCACACCATGCCAGCGCTACCTCGGGCCTAGTTCTTGAACTTTTGCCATCTCCCTTCTCCCTTCTACATTTCTTCCTCTTCCTCATTATCACTACTCATGCATTGACACGCTATGTAATCCAAACTTCTTGTTTACTATCTTCTTCAACTGGTTTTCATGATTTTTATTCTTCAAGAAATGACATGAAAATATCCTGAAATATCGACTAATAAATTATCTAATTACTTACATCAACAACCATTGCGTTTTGTGGTCCAATAATTTAGCCAACAGCATGTGAAAAATTACTAGTTAATTATTCGCGAGTAGGTATTAGGTTCTCAAGAGTTTTATGAACACCCCCTCACGCTGTGTCACTTCAGATTTTTGTGGTGCTTGGAAACTATGTGATCTGCTATGTTTGTCCGGGTTTTCTTTTGCCCTAAGCTCAATCGGAAAAATCCGCAATTACCAATCCCCATTTTGGATTTGGTTGGTCCTAACATCTCGCCAGACCGATCGCCCCATACCAAAAATTATTGTGGGTGAAAACAATTTTTTTTTCGAGGTTTTCCCCTGCATGGGCTTGCGGAACATTGTTTCCCATGTAATATTGGACGATGAATCGATTTAGTTGGCCTGTGAGAATGCACCTGAGTGAGAAGAGCAATTTTTAGGGGTGCAAGACTGCAAAACTCCAAGTCAAATTCATGATATTTTAACCATAATAACAGAAGTTAATCATAAGGACATACTTTTCTACATAGTCGAAATTAATTCTGACTCGTATGGAATTTGCAGCGTATCATTTTTAGGCCAGTGTTATTGAAATGGTAATTTGGTAGTTTTCAAAAATGTTCATTTAGAAAGACTAATGAATATTTCAATAAACAATTTTTTGTGAATCAGAAGAATAATAAAAAAAGGAAATCACATCAATATTACGTCTTGATATAGATTGATTAATCTTGGAGTAACCAACCAGTACATATTGTTTTCAGTCACCTCAATCGGATAATGTTTACGTTTAGGTGGGCCAAAACCGAAGTCCTGGCCCTGTCTAAAATGTTTACAGCTTCTTCTCAAAGGAAGGCGCAGTTTTCTTTCTGATGCCAGCTTCATTGGAAAATGCGTGTTTCAGCATTTTCGCTGGCATTCGCGTCTCACACATATTTTGCTCAGGAAGATCCTTCGCCAAAATCGTGTTCAGCAGACTATACGTCAGCGTTCCCATCATACACATATTTAGCATGAGAGGAGGCAGAATGCATGAGCCGAAGTGAGCTCGGTACTGATGCAAATAATCTTCGACGAAAGGTTCGAGAAGTAGTATTCAGAGGCGTATCAGTGGTTTCACACCATGCCAGCGCTACCTCGGGCCTAGTTCTTGAACTTTTGCCATCTCCCTTCTCCCTTCTACATTTCTTCCTCTTCCTCATTATCACTACTCATGCATTGACACGCTATGTAATCCAAACTTCTTGTTTACTATCTTCTTCAACTGGTTTTCATGATTTTTATTCTTCAAGAAATGACATGAAAATATCCTGAAATATCGACTAATAAATTATCTAATTACTTACATCAACAACCATTGCGTTTTGTGGTCCAATAATTTAGCCAACAGCATGTGAAAAATTACTAGTTAATTATTCGCGAGTAGGTATTAGGTTCTCAAGAGTTTTATGAACACCCCCTCACGCTGTGTCACTTCAGATTTTTGTGGTGCTTGGAAACTATGTGATCTGCTATGTTTGTCCGGGTTTTCTTTTGCCCTAAGCTCAATCGGAAAAATCCGCAATTACCAATCCCCATTTTGGATTTGGTTGGTCCTAACATCTCGCCAGACCGATCGCCCCATACCAAAAATTATTGTGGGTGAAAACAATTTTTTTTTCGAGGTTTTCCCCTGCATGGGCTTGCGGAACATTGTTTCCCATGTAATATTGGACGATGAATCGATTTAGTTGGCCTGTGAGAATGCACCTGAGTGAGAAGATGCAATTTTTAGGGGTGCAAGACTGCAAAACTCTAAGTCAAATTCATGATATTTTAACCATAATAACAGAAGTTAATCATAAGGACATACTTTTCTACATAGTCGAAATTAATTCTGACTCGTATGGAATTTGCAGCGTATCATTTTTAGGCCAGTGTTATTGAAATGGTAATTTGGTAGTTTTCAAAAATGTTCATTTAGAAAGACTAATGAATATTTCAATAAACAATTTTTTGTGAATCAGAAGAATAATAAAAAAAGGAAATCACATCAATATTACGTTTTGATATAGATTGATTAATCTTGGAGTAACCAACCGTACATATTGTTTTCAGTCACCTCAATCGGATAATGTTTACGTTTAGGTGGGCCAAAACCGAAGTCCTGGCCCTGTCTAAAATGTTTACAGCTTCTTCTCAAAGGAAGGCGCAGTTTTCTTTCTGATGCCAGCTTCATTGGAAAATGCGTGTTTCAGCATTTTCGCTGGCATTCGCGTCTCACACATATTTTGCTCAGGAAGATCCTTCGCCAAAATCGTGTTCAGCAGACTATACGTCAGCGTTCCCATCATACACATATTTAGCATGAGAGGAGGCAGAATGCATGAGCCGAAGTGAGCTCGGTACTGATGCAAATAATCTTCGACGAAAGGTTCGAGAAGTAGTATTCAGAGGCGTATCAGTGGTTTCACACCATGCCAGCGCTACCTCGGGCCTAGTTCTTGAACTTTTGCCATCTCCCTTCTCCCTTCTACATTTCTTCCTCTTCCTCATTATCACTACTCATGCATTGACACGCTATGTAATCCAAACTTCTTGTTTACTATCTTCTTCAACTGGTTTTCATGATTTTTATTCTTCAAGAAATGACATGAAAATATCCTGAAATATCGACTAATACATTATCTAATTACTTACATCAACAACCATTGCGTTTTGTGGTCCAATAATTTAGCCAACAGCATGTGAAAAATTACTAGTTAATTATTCGCGAGTAGGTATTAGGTTCTCAAGAGTTTTATGAACACCCCCTCACGCTGTGTCACTTCAGATTTTTGTGGTGCTTGGAAACTATGTGATCTGCTATGTTTGTCCGGGTTTTCTTTTGCCCTAAGCTCAATCGGAAAAATCCGCAATTACCAATCCCCATTTTGGATTTGGTTGGTCCTAACATCTCGCCAGACCGATCGCCCCATACCAAAAATTATTGTGGGTGAAAACAATTTTTTTTTCGAGGTTTTCCCCTGCATGGGCTTGCGGAACATTGTTTCCCATGTAATATTGGACGATGAATCGATTTAGTTGGCCTGTGAGAATGCACCTGAGTGATAAGTGCAATTTTTAGGGGTGCAAGACTGCAAAAATCTAAGTCAAATTCATGATATTTTAACCATAATAACAGAAGTTAATCATAAGGACATACTTTTCTACATAGTCGAAATTAATTCTGACTCGTATGGAATTTGCAGCGTATCATTTTTAGGCCAGTGTTATTGAAATGGTAATTTGGTAGTTTTCAAAAATGTTCATTTAGAAAGACTAATGAATATTTCAATAAACAATTTTTTGTGAATCAGAAGAATAATAAAAAAAGGAAATCACATCAATATTACGTTTTGATATAGATTGATTAATCTTGGAGTAACCAACCAGTACATATTGTTTTCAGTCACCTCAATCGGATAATGTTTACGTTTAGGTGGGCCAAAACCGAAGTCCTGGCCCTGTCTAAAATGTTTACAGCTTCTTCTCAAAGGAAGGCGCAGTTTTCTTTCTGATGCCAGCTTCATTGGAAAATGCGTGTTTCAGCATTTTCGCTGGCATTCGCGTCTCACACATATTTTGCTCAGGAAGATCCTTCGCCAAAATCGTGTTCAGCAGACTATACGTCAGCGTTCCCATCATACACATATTTAGCATGAGAGGAGGCAGAATGCATGAGCCGAAGTGAGCTCGGTACTGATGCAAATAATCTTCGACGAAAGGTTCGAGAAGTAGTATTCAGAGGCGTATCAGTGGTTTCACACCATGCCAGCGCTACCTCGGGCCTAGTTCTTGAACTTTTGCCATCTCCCTTCTCCCTTCTACATTTCTTCCTCTTCCTCATTATCACTACTCATGCATTGACACGCTATGTAATCCAAACTTCTTGTTTACTATCTTCTTCAACTGGTTTTCATGATTTTTATTCTTTCTAGAAATGACATGAAAATATCCTGAAATATCGACTAATAAATTATCTAATTACTTACATCAACAACCATTGCGTTTTGTGGTCCAATAATTTAGCCAACAGCATGTGAAAAATTACTAGTTAATTATTCGCGAGTAGGTATTAGGTTCTCAAGAGTTTTATGAACACCCCCTCACGCTGTGTCACTTCAGATTTTTGTGGTGCTTGGAAACTATGTGATCTGCTATGTTTGTCCGGGTTTACTTGCCCTAAGCTCAATCGGAAAAATCCGCAATTACCAATCCCCATTTTGGATTTGGTTGGTCCTAACATCTCGCCAGACCGATCGCCCCATACCAAAAATTATTGTGGGTGAAAACAATTTTTTTTTCGAGGTTTTCCCCTGCATGGGCTTGCGGAACATTGTTTCCCATGTAATATTGGACGATGAATCGATTTAGTTGGCCTGTGAGAATGCACCTGAGTGATAAGTGCAATTTTTAGGGGTGCAAGACTGCAAAAATCTAAGTCAAATTCATGATATTTTAACCATAATAACAGAAGTTAATCATAAGGACATACTTTTCTACATAGTCGAAATTAATTCTGACTCGTATGGAATTTGCAGCGTATCATTTTTAGGCCAGTGTTATTGAAATGGTAATTTGGTAGTTTTCAAAAATGTTCATTTAGAAAGACTAATGAATATTTCAATAAACAATTTTTTGTGAATCAGAAGAATAATAAAAAAAGGAAATCACATCAATATTACGTTTTGATATAGATTGATTAATCTTGGAGTAACCAACCGTACATATTGTTTTCAGTCACCTCAATCGGATAATGTTTACGTTTAGGTGGGCCAAAACCGAAGTCCTGGCCCTGTCTAAAATGTTTACAGCTTCTTCTCAAAGGAAGGCGCAGTTTTCTTTCTGATGCCAGCTTCATTGGAAAATGCGTGTTTCAGCATTTTCGCTGGCATTCGCGTCTCACACATATTTTGCTCAGGAAGATCCTTCGCCAAAATCGTGTTCAGCAGACTATACGTCAGCGTTCCCATCATACACATATTTAGCATGAGAGGAGGCAGAATGCATGAGCCGAAGTGAGCTCGGTACTGATGCAAATAATCTTCGACGAAAGGTTCGAGAAGTAGTATTCAGAGGCGTATCAGTGGTTTCACACCATGCCAGCGCTACCTCGGGCCTAGTTCTTGAACTTTTGCCATCTCCCTTCTCCCTTCTACATTTCTTCCTCTTCCTCATTATCACTACTCATGCATTGACACGCTATGTAATCCAAACTTCTTGTTTACTATCTTCTTCAACTGGTTTTCATGATTTTTATTCTTCAAGAAATGACATGAAAATATCCTGAAATATCGACTAATAAATTATCTAATTACTTACATCAACAACCATTGCGTTTTGTGATCCAATAATTTAGCCAACAGCATGTGAAAAATTACTAGTTAATTATTCGCGAGTAGGTATTAGGTTCTCAAGAGTTTTATGAACACCCCCTCACGCTGTGTCACTTCAGATTTTTGCGGTGCTTGGAAACTATGTGATCTGCTATGTTTGTCCGGGTTTTCATTTGCCCTAAGCTCAATCGGAAAAATCCGCAATTACCAATTCCCATTTTGGATTTGGTTGGTACTAACATCTCGCCAGACCGATCGCCCCATACCAAGAATTATTGTGGGTGAAAACAAAATTTTTTTCGAGGTTTTCCCCTGCATGGGCTTGCGGAACATTGTTTCCCATGTAATATTGGACGATGAATCGATTTAGTTGGCCTGTGAGAATGCACCTGAGTGAGAAGAGCAATTTTTAGGGGTGCAAGACTGCAAAACTCCAAGTCAAATTCATGATATTTTAACCATAATAACAGAAGTTAATCATAAGGACATACTTTTCTACATAGTCGAAATTAATTCTGACTCGTATGGAATTTGCAGCGTATCATTTTTAGGCCAGTGTTATTGAAATGGTAATTTGGTAGTTTTCAAAAATGTTCATTTAGAAAGACTAATGAATATTTCAATAAACAATTTTTTGTGAATCAGAAGAATAATAAAAAAAGGAAATCACATCAATATTACGTCTTGACATGGTAGGTATACTACAAAATAACATAACTATAGGCTCACTAGTAAAGTTGTCAATTGCATCACAAAAAATCAGATTTAAACATAGTGAATGTGCAATTCAAGATATAAAAATATCACATCAGTGAGCACTAACTGGGTCAATTAGAAAACCGTATCCCTCGTATCGTATTTTCAACAATACTGATGACGTTTATCAACACCTCTTGTTTCATTTCTTCAAAATTTAAAGCTGAGCTCAGGAGAGCCCGATTTTTTGCCGACAAGTCGTCCGATATTGATGTTTTGACGTGGTCTTCATCATCAGGGGCTAAGATCAACTCGTTATCACTACCTTACAATTCAGTGTTAGATGTCTCTGCTCTGTTTAGAAGGGACACGGGCTTTCCTTGTATCGCTTGCAGATGTATGATTTCATTGAATCCACGCAGGTACACCGATAGTAGTGTCACAAATGTCACACAACTCACACCTGAGAATGCACTCACATAGCACATTCATCTGCTTTGTAACTGTGTACACGTCTGGTTTGGTATCTGATGAAATCGTCCAACTACCATCTCCATTGAATATTAAACTCTTTAGAGATATTGAGAGCTCATGTCTATCACATATTACCGTGAGTTATCCTCTTAGCAGCTATCAATCGTTCGTTGAAGGTTAAAAGCCGTCAGCCATCTGTCCAGCCTCCTCACCAATACCTAATGCACATATTTCAAGCAAAATGGTCCTTACATTACCACTCATTGCGGGTAGCTATTCAATTGCTATGCACGCGAGCTCTATTTGATCTGCTCAAGGCTTGAGGGTTTTCAACGTTCCTGGTAGGTGGCAGTGCTACGCTCTATTCAACGTAACCCAGAAAAGTTTCTGCTCTTCCTGAGAGTTTGTTCAAAACACGATTACGAACCGATTTTTAACTTTGAATCCATTGAGATGGGTTAAAATGGATACGTACCCACCAACTTCGAACACATCAAAAGAAGAGGGTTTTTGGGATTTTCGGGTACCTAGGCGTGTTGGGTGTCTTTTTCCACTAAATGCTGGATGCTGAATGGATTGTAATGATTCCGGGACACTCTACACTCACCGTTTCCCCCATACTCATGCTCCAAGGAATAATCAACCATCGTACCAGCAGCGTTTCCTAACTAGTGAACACCACTGGCAAAAACAAGGTTTATATTTGTTTTATTATGTTGCGAATTGATTTACATTGTCCTAGTTGTGTTACTCACTTGGCAGATAGTAATAGTCGTCTTCACCTTCTTCGTTCAGATACATGTAGTCGTTGCTTTCACTCGCCAACCTATCCAACACGTGCCCAGACTTTATGTCGAGCTGGCCGAGCCGTTCCCTCTGTATCTTCGTTAGTACATTTGAAAGGAATGACGACGTTTCTTCACACGCAACGATTCTCGCGAGAACCAACAACTGGAAAGCCACCAGCATTTTTTATATTGCTCTTCTCAAAGTGAAGATCAGCCCTGCAACAAATAAAGAGGCTTAAGCAATAAATGGGTGGAACGATTTTCTCCTTCCTTTGAAATTACGTTGACCCTCCCCAGATCTTTCATCAGTGTCCAGTTTCAGAATACACTGAAACCAATTAGAAAGAACCACATTTTTTTGATCAAGACAGCGTGTAGGTAATGAAAACACGTTGGTACCATTGCTCTTCATTACATATTATGGATGTACTTATTATGGCTCAAACGAAAGGTACGATGCTCATCGTGTCATACTGATTTATTTTTGTTGGTCATAAGAAAATTTGAAAGAAATATGGTTTCATGACTTATGGTTTGTCATCCCTACAGGAGTCGTACACTGTTGGATGCGTTTGACCGATCAAAATACTTTTTTCTCCCAAAACATCCCCTTTTGGTTTAAATAATCAACCTGTTTCCATACAAAAAGTTAATCTTTCTGATTCGGCCCAACGTTTTTTTTCGGGTGTCTAGATCAAAATAAGTAAAAAAATGTCCGTCTGCCGGTCGCTGTATGCCGTCCGCCGTCCACGACGATTTTAGTAGTAGCAAATTTTCTAAAAATCTGAAATTTTGGTCAGGGATCCATTTGAGCTCAGGTTGGTCCTCGAAACTTTTCAGCACAGGACGAAATGGGGGGAGGGAGGGGGGGGGAACATGTGTATTTTGAAAAGGATTTTCGAGATTTCCGCCGAACCTGGCGTGTGAGGTATCATTTTTCATTAAATTTCGGACGCTGAATCGATTGGAATGAGTCTTCCTGCTCCTAGTCAGAGGGATATCCAACTCTGTGAATTAATTTGCAGCGTTTTAGGTTTCAAATTACTTACACTCATAATCTGAGACAAAATAAGCATTTTATGTCCTCCTTCCTTTTTGAGTTTTTGGACATGAGCCTTCCTAACACATTTTCAGCACGACAACCGCAAACGGAGGAAGGATGAAACAGGGTTTTCGAGATTTTCGGATACTCGGAGTTTGAGGTATCATTTTCCGCAAAAATTTTCATGTATTTTGTCCAATTTCAAAGGTATGATGTCCCTCACGAGTGAGGCAGATCTAGAATAACACATCATTAAGGAATAATGCGCCTCGTTCTGCCAATTTCACTTTCCCTCTAGGGGGCGCAATATGAATTTCACCCAGTCCGGAACTCTATGAGAAATTAGTGCTTGAGAATTTGATTAGTGGTTACTGTAATGGAATTTTTTAGGCCGCCTGTCATAACCAGACCACCGCACAGGGCCGCAAAATACGCGACTTCCACAGTTTCTACAGACCTTTCTGACTGCAGCCAGGTTCATCAAAATGACCATCGACGTGGCCAGTAGTCAGAAGAATCTAATCCCTAAAAAATTGTGCGTTATGATTTCTCATTTATATAGGATTCACGCTGCCATAGATTAGCAGTAGTGGTAATTATAATAGATATTACCTTATTATCAGGCTGAAACACAATTACGGCATATTAAAGCGGCTCGTCTCGTGCCCAAGTAGGAGAAATACATTTTATTGGGATTTTGCCAGAAAAATTGCTTGCTCATTTGCTCATTGTACGATGTTTTAATTTTCCTGACGATGTAGGTTGTGGTTCCCTTGGTTACTGAGCAAAGATATACATAAATTGGTTCATCACGGATCATGAAGGCTTGTTTCTATAGTGTTGATACACGCTCAATTAGTGCGAGTTCATCTCAGAAAAATCAACATGATTAACGACTGAGTTGGTTTGTTAAATTACTCTGAACGGATTAGTTTTCATCTGGCATATTCATTAGAGGTAGAAAAATGATACTCATCTACTTTTGAGGTTCGAATCCAATCCCTCCCAGATTTGGCGCCTTGGCACGGTGCACATTGTACGGTTCAAATATATTTTTAAAACGTGTTTTAAGGCCTTTTTGAGAACCTAGGCGTGAGGGATATCATTTTCCAGTGAATAACGGATGCAGAATTGATCGAGATGGATTATGGACCTACTACCGCTAATGGTCTGGCTCCTTCAAGAATAACTAATCTTTGTGAAACAATTTTCAGCGTTTTACGTATCATCATCACTGATCATTTCCTTTTTTTCCGATTGTAAAGTTTTCCCGTGAACGTATTGTTACGCCTCGTTCCTACTCTCCTGCAAATTAAGATTACCTGGCCACCCTGAGCAATCCAAGCGGGAAAAAATAGTCTTGCTAACCCATGCAATCATTACATGCTTGCATATTATGGTTCCTCTTATCTTCCGCCTTACGGCATAACAGCGAGCAAAAATGAAATGTTTATATGCACTCACGGTGAAGACCGGCATTATTTCGGCGTGATGGTTTTTTCGCTCAATTTTCTCTGGTTTCCCTGGTTTCGGCCTGGGACATGGTCTTCAGAGATCGGAAGAAAGCAGATGACTGGAAATAGGCGTTACTTTCGCTGGCTGTTGATCGCGAAGACTCCCGTCGTGGGACTGGTCCGGGTATCGCCCGATCCTCTCAGATGTGGACCACTCTCATGCGTTTTCTAGGTCAGGAACCGGCCAATGTTCCCCACCAACCCGATTTCCTGTTTTTATACTCGTTATCTTACCTTTTGAACGGGCAAATAGTCCTGGGTACGACCCACTTCTGGACTTTTTTCTCTTATTTTTTTCCCTACGATTGATGTTTGAAGAACACTTTCGCCAAGGACAGCCAGGATGAACTGACCCGCACTTTCTTCCCGCTCGAGCTCCTAATAATCGATTACTCTCTAAATAACACTGCAACACTAGCATCTGGGCAAGCGAATTCCCCTTCTCCTTCCTCACATACTTGTCTCCACTCATTGGGATCGTGTATGTGATTAACAATAGAAAGATACAAGACGTTCCTGACAACAATGAGCTGGAAGGAATGTTTGGATTTCACCTATTCATTATCATACTGATCCGCCGTTACTAGCACAAGGAGTACACTCATCAAGGAAGAACATATCTGGAATAATTCAGATATGTATCTATTGCATGAAGTACCTTCCAAAGTCAACTTCAAAATAGGGGAAAAAACGCTGCAAATTCTTACACAGGGGTTGGTTATTCGTCAGACCAGGTGGGTGCGGAGGGTCCCAGACTCATTCCAATCGATTCAGTGTCCATGATTTAGTGGAAAGAATAATACCCCACACGCCCAGGTACGCAGAAATGGTCATAAACACATATTTAAAATGAGTAATATATACCCAATTTGACCCATAACTTCTTCCAGTGGGTGCCAATCGTTCTGGGACCCATTTCATTGGATTCAGCGTCCACAATTTAGTGGAAAATGATACCCCACATCGCCTAGTAAGGCAGGAAATGCCCGAAAACACATTCGTAAAATTGGGTAAGAAATACCAATTTGACCCATTACTTCCTCCAGTGGGTGTCCAATCGTTCTCGGACTCGCCTAGATCGCCCAAAATCTCGAAAATCCATTTTCAAAAAACACATTTTGACCCCTACCCCGCCCAGTTTTGGTCCGATCGGGCTGAAAAGTTTGGAGCACCGTCCTAGGCCAGGAACAGACCCCTTACCCAAATTCCAGATTTTCAGAAAAATTTCTACTACCAAAAACGGCGTGGACGGCGGACGGACATTGACCTTTTTGGTTTATTATTCCAAAAATAATCAACCTATGTTTTTGATCTAGACACCTTGAAACGTCCAGAAAAAATTTTTGAGCCGAATCGGAGAGGTTGACCTTTTGCATGAAAACATAGGTTGATTATTCAAGGAATAACCAACCAAAACGCTGCAAAAATTTCCGCAATGGTTAATTATTCCTGGGAGCACGGCTATAAGGAAATCCATTCGATTCAGCGTCCAATATTTAGTGGAAAATGATGCCCCACATCTATAGTTCCCTAATTTTTAGGAGGATATGGGTAAAAATGTGTTTTTTCAAATCTCAATTTTCGGGGTCCCGGACCGATTGACGGCCACCGAAGGTGAGTATGGGTCAAAACGGGTAACGAGTACCTGGGAGTGTGAGGTATTATTTTCCACTAAATGTTGGACGATGAATCGGTTGGAATGATTCGGGACACTCCAGACTAACTGTTTTCCCTATAATCTTGCTCTCAGGTATAGTCAACCGTTTCGTCAATAGGAATTCTTTTAAAAGTGAAATTTTGATCTCTTTTGATTCAAGTTCTTGTTGGTCTGCCTTGGACGGTGGTGGGGTCCAAGAAAAAATGATTATTTTGAAAATTGATTTCCATCATTTGTAGTGACCTGGGTGTGGGTGTTAGAGAAGACAAAAACTAAGTGATTGAGTGCCTGGAGTTGAAGATATCGACTCATGACCAACATGGACTTGAGAGGCGGGGGAAGATTGCCGAAGTAGTGGTAAGACTGGGAGGAAATGAATGCGATAGTGCGCTAGACTGCTCCGTGCCAGCCATCGGGGATGGTCGCGGACGGCAGTGCTGCCGAGTCCGATCGATTTTCGTTGCATGGACATCTGGCTGAGCGAGGGCAAGCTGTGGCTGTTCGGCAATAACCTACCTTTGCTCCCCCGCAGGTAACCCTCGTCAGGGTTTACACATTTGGCACAATTGCCCCCTTCGGCACGCTTCTCATACACTAGATCTCGTTCACGAGAGACCGAAATGTCGGTATAGAAATCCCCGTGGTTCTCTGCTAAATTGGATTGCACCAAACACTCCATAGTCATCCTGTCGTCTAATGAAACCCTCGTAACGGACAAAATTGTGACGATTTACCGGCCTTAGTATTCGCTGATGGCTTTCTAATCGAATGTTAACAAAATTCTGATGCTCTTCAACACTTACCTACTTGTGGCGGCAACTTGTTGATCTTAACCCACGAGAGCCCTCTCTTTGTTCCGAAAGGTAATTTGTTTGCAGGTAATAGTAGTAATGGTTACAACCACGAAATCAACAACATTATGTGACGTTTGATCTGCTCATACAATATTCAGTAAGTAACCTCATGCCGCGCATTGTAGAGAGCAACCTAAATAATAAATTATGACTATATCGAGCAAATACAATTTTCTAACAATGCTCATAAACTTCATTGATGTTTCGTTATGAAATATAAATTTATATCACATCTAGCACGAAGACTTGGCTCATTTTGATACTTGACTACCGATTTTTTCACGTGTGATACATCCAATTTCCGACAAAACGTTTTCTCGTGCCCAACATTTCCTCCTATTTCACTGACTTCAAAATGCCACTTTTTCAAGTTCACGATTTTCGTTATTCACTGAAATGGTCATCAGTCCTCAAGTTTACTCGGAAATGGATTTTATGACGAAGGGTGTGTCTGATTTTCTCCCACATGAAACGTTCGAGTGGAATTGGGAAGCGTAAATGAACACTTGCATTCAGTTATGCCTTATCATTTTCAAGTAATTTATAACTCTACTATTTCATCTCGCAGAAGTAAGTTGAAAGAGTTGCCAAGCTTTCAACAGACTGATTCTCTTTCTTTTTGGTTTCTCATTTAAGAGATCATTGAGGTAGGAATGCGACAAAATTTTGGGTTGCTACATACATGACTATTTTCAATGAAGGGCCCTGGATGAATGATGATAAGGAATTGAATCAAGCTAAGCTTATTTCCAAATCGCCCATAACTTTGACATTTCGTACTTCAAGATCTCTAGATTACGTAACCGGCGTGTTCAACATGAGTTGGCACTTGAGTTTAGGTTAGTTATTTCTTGATAACTCAATTTCTGTTCTTGATGCTATCAAATGTTGGGGCTAGTCAAAGAGTTAATTAAGAGTGATTAAATAAGTTTATTATTCTACGAATCACCAACCAAAGAACTGAAATTTCCGTACCCCTTACGGCGTCCTCGCAGTTTATGGTAGTAGACAATTTCACCTCAAATTTGGGTCAGGGACCTCATTCCAGGACTAGTTGGTCCGATTCGGGGGGATTATAGGTAAAAATATAGTTTTTAAAATTTGATTTTCGGGAAGTAGGCACATTTCATTTTCCCTATACCTACTAAACCATTGTAGAAGAATTTCCAGCATTTTTTCTGGAAATCTGAGAATTTTTTGGAGTCTCCTTTCAGGCTTCAGCTGGTCCTCGAAATGCTTCAGCCCAAACGTCTCGAAAGGAGGGAGGGTTTGGGTGAAAATCGGAGCTTTGAATGCATTTTCAATGTTATTACAGTAGTACCTCGCGATACGATGGGTTCACGATACGATGTTTTCAAGATACGATGTGGAATATTGCAAATATTTTTGCTCGCGAAACAATGTCTTTCGCGATACGATACTAATATCTCTTGCCAAAAGTTGGCACGCTACGGGCAAACCATCGGTTGGTTAGAACTTGAACAGTTTTATTGAAAAAAAAAATCAGCAAATTCTTACACACGGGTTGGTTATTCCTCGAATGGGGGAAACAGTGGGTGTGGCGGGTCCCAGACCCAATCCAATCGATTCAGGGTACAAAATTTAGTGGAATATGATACCCCACACGCCTAGGTACCAGAAATCCTGACACATACAAAATGGGTGGATACGTACCCATTTTGACCCATAACTTCTTCCGGTGGGTACCCATCGTTCTGGGACACATATCATTGAACTCAGCGTCCAAAATTTAGTGGAAAACTATACCCCAAACGCCTAGGTAGCAGATATCCCGAAAACACATATTCAAAATGGTAATAAATACCCAATTTGACCCATTACTTCTTCCAGTGGGTGCCAATCGTTCTGGGACCCGTTTCATTGGATTCAGCGTCCAAAATTTAGTGGAAAATGACACCCTACTCGCCTAAATCGCCCAAAATCTCGAAAATCCATTTTTCAAAAAACACATTTTGACCCCTACCAATTGATTATTGATTATTCAAGGAATAACCAACCAAAAGCACCCAGAAAAAATGCGTACAGCTCTTGCAATGGACAATGTGAATGGCATTTGTATGAGTCATTTTCGAAACATTTTCAGGAGTCGTCAGAAACAGGCTTCTTTAGAGAGATATTTTTGGAAGAGAAGTGCTCCAGAAAGTGAAGAAGCGAGTGTTTCTAGTAAGAAAACTAGAAAAGAAAGAGAATATGATGATGTATCACCTCAAATTTAAGTTTAAATTAAATTACATGAGATTACATTGTTCATTATACGATTTTTTCACGATACGATCCCGGTCCAGGAACGGATTAAGATCGTATCTCGAGGTACCACTGTATTGTTATTATTATATTTTTTGAATTTTTTTTATATTCTTATAATTAGGTTTACATTATGGAGACTTTGACGATAAGCTTTCCCAAACAAGCGAGTTTCTATGGAAGAATAATACAAAATTGTGGAATAACATGAATATACAGTAATCTTTTCAGGCTCGATGAGTGATTTATGTGCATAATCTAATTCGCAAAACCCCTGTTAACAAATATTGGGTGTGGTTGAGCAGTTTTTCAGAATGATAATTTTCCCGTGGTTCGTGTTATAATAAAATATATATTCCAGTTTCGCTTAGATTGGATGGGGCTATAATTTGTAACAATAAATATCTACTTTGACTGTACAGTTAGTAATATGCCATTTCGCTAGCTATAAACAACGCAAGCAAATCTTCTAAAAATAGTAATTTTGACGTATTACGAGACTCTTGTATCTCATGATCGATTCTCTGTGAAAAGGTCGTCCGCTCTGTCTCAAACGTTCCCCTCGGCACTGGTGATGTAGTCGTGAAGGGCGGGGTGAGAGGAGCATTCGTGTGCCTTCAACTCTGAATACAGATCAATGGCCACGATACTTATCTACGCATCCATTTCCCCGGCCGACCTATGAAGTAGAAGGTCTAACGGAAAATTATTTCCTTGTAAAATGCATATGTGACGAGTCGCTGTATGAACCGATTTTGAGTTAGACCTTGGCTGTGCGGAAAAAGCCCTTAATTAAACTGATATTGAGGTTATGGATACAGTCGAAGTGTCAGGGGTGAAAACTGAAATATTCAGCTTGCAGCGAGGTGAATGGTTTTCTTCTTGAGCCACCTCACTCTCGAACGATCACTAAAGTATTTGTTTTCTAACTAGGTAGCTCCTCTGTTGAGACCCCGTATTGCGAGCCCAATTTGCTGGAACCAACAGAGTTGATGATGGTCTTTGATGATCGATGGCTAATGGCCCGGCATTGAGATAAAGTGGCGTCATTTATATTTTACATCTACTTGAACAACCGTACGCTTCGCTCGCTGTTCGACTACCCTCGATTTTCAATTCATCATTGGGCCTATTAGTACTGGCGTTATTAATCATGTGAAGGTTCATTATTTTCTAATTTACAGAACCTAATTCTCATGCGAGTGCTGCTTTACTTTTGTATTATTGGTCTATCACTGGTTCATTTAGGGTCATTATTTTTATTGGAATGATAAAAGATTGAAAGCTTATCGACCAAAAAATTGTCCCTCTGCAAAAAGCTTCGACAAGTTTAAAATTCTGCCCCTAGACGCCATTAGGGCTCTAGTTGGTACTAACTCATCGTCAGCTTGATTGGGTTATAACTATCCACTGACATTGAAAGTTCAACCGATTGAGATGGGTCCCAGCTCATTTTCCGCAAAAATAAACGAGGGAGGTCCAAGAGAAGAAGAACTTTTAGGAATTTTGTTCTAATTACCTATATTGAGTCCTTTTTAAGCCAAAGGTACTCACTTCCGCTGTACAGCGTTAGGCCCAGAACCGATTCAATGTACGTATGTTAATACCCTACACGCCTAGGTTCCATAAAAAGATCAAAACATCTTTTACAAAATACAATGATCCTCCATTTCTGGCTTCCGTTCATGCTGAACTACAAACAACAAGGTAGTGAACTTCAACATCGGCGCCCTCTAACAGATGATTGTAGGAAATCACGTCTTCCCGCAATAGACTTAGCCACAGCGCAGCCTCGTCATTATTGTGTTGCCGTTTGTAGCGGTCAGTTGTGGCCGTCGTGGCTATTGATTGTATTGCCCAGAGTTACCTTGGTGAAAATATCACGGCCCTCAAACCCCAGACTGCCACCTACTGTCCGCTTGAACTTGTCATGAACAGGTAAAAAATCGCAGGATTAATCTACAACACAGATGATCCGTGACACTCGCTTTCTCCTCTGGCACGAGCACCTTTCTTCTCCGCTGCTTGGGTGACGATCAATCTAGTCAATTTCCCGCTTTTAACTTCCGGTTCATCGTCATTTCGTAACTTTATGGGACTCGTAGGGACGCTGCATAATTGTACTTTGACGCCATTCCCTAAACCAATTGAAGATCGCTTCTTGCCAACGCTCGACTTTCTTATGAAAAAGTCGTATAGTCTAGTCTAATAATGCTTCTATAATTAACTCTGAAGCGTCTAAATTAAGTACTTTACTTCACTCCGACAAGAGTTGCCGTGAGGCCGTGGGAGGAGCATGCAAATTCACGAACTCCACTTATCCTAAAGGTGTGGAGAAGATCCATGGATGTCCACCTCCTGATAATACATTTCAGAGCTCATTACCCCCATACGGTGTTTTATAGGCTTTCCAACAGTATCAGAAGTAGTCTCTTGAAGCTTTTATAAATGCTAGCAAAAGCGTGTGACATTTCGAGTTGGAGTTTTCGCACATTGAATCATTTTCAGGTCGAGGGCGTCTTCGAGGCTTATGGAACGTTATGAAAAACTCGGCAAATTGGGAGAGGGAAGTTACGGCGTCGTGTTCAAATGCCGAAATCGTGACACCGGACAACTCGTCGCAATAAAGAAATTCGTCGAATCCGAAGATGACCCGCTCATAAGGAAAATAGCGTTGAGAGAAATTAGGCTGCTCAAGGTAATTTTAATTTTAACTGGGCAAACAGCTTCTGAGGTTGTAACACAAAGGGTCTCCTACTGGTGAATTCCACAACCGTTCATGAGAATGTTTTCGCGGTAGTTTGAGGAACAATGACAACCCCAAAACAGAATGCTCGCATATTCCCGCAAGGACAGTAATAAATCCGGAAGTCAAGTTATGGCCAGGCATTTATGGAAGGCGAGTTATTGACTGGCTACTCTTGAAGGCATAAAAAGGGTACAAACCTTCAACACAAAGCACTTTTATGGCATCCCATCCGCTTCAAAATAACACAGAAGGACCCCAAAATGAACCTAATAGTTTTTATTCAAACTTTTACGTTCCGTTATCTCCTCACGCTGACTTCTGAGCGATTCATCGTTCATTTTTTTGACGTGTATTACATCTGTTACTGTACGGCATGGGCAAAGCGGTTCTTTTGAAGTCAAGATAGCAAAACATGGTCCATGTACCTTCTCTAAAGATTTAGTGCATAGGACTAGACGTACTAGTGATTGTTTAGGAACAAAAATCAGTCAACACTACATCCTACGTGACATTAAGTCCTCACAATCGTCACACCTCACAACTTCTTTGGGAATGACTTTTATAATATATGAACCTACAAGCCGGAACATTATACTCACTTACTCAGAGATTACCAAAGCTAATAGACAAACCCTTAAAAATTCCCTAGGTGGACACTATAGTGAAAGCATCGCTTGCAGTAAATCCAATAATAATGAATAATTTTATGAATCGCACGATTGGACATTGAGTGCAATCAATTCTACCTTAGTTATTTCAAGTTGAAACCCCCTATTTTTTTTTTATTGCATAATTGACTTTTGACTCTTCATTAGATTCATGACGGTCCTCAAAATCATCATAAATATTTTTATTACTAACATATACTGTTAGGAGTTGACGAAGCTTGAATCTTGATTGAAGTTCATGAGATAACCTACGATTTCAGACGCTCAAACATCCAAATTTGGTCAACTTGGTTGAAGTTTTTCGAAGAAAGAGGAGGCTCCATCTGGTGTTTGAGTACTGCGAGAGAACGGTTCTCGGAGAACTGGAAAGAAATCCTCAAGGCTGTCCACCACCGCTTGTTAAACAAATAATTTGGCAGACCCTTCATGGCATCTCTTACTGTCATCAACACAATTGTATCCATCGTGATGTCAAACCGGAGAACATTCTGTTGACCGCAAACGGAGTTGTCAAACTGTGTGATTTTGGATTCGCCAGAATTATGAGTGAGTGACTGTTTTGAGTTTATCGATAAGTCAAGCAGCAGCAGTTAATTAATTAACCTTTTGATGCTCAGTGGACGAATCAGAGAAAATTATGTCCAAAAATCAGTGAACTCAGTGTGTAGTCATAACATTGATTAAGCTTAAAAATTAAATGTTTCATGGATTCAATAAGAATTAGGAACATTAGTGCGATTAAAGGCCTATCGAGTTCGGTGTGTTGACCTGTGACAATTGTCAATAGCATGCTACTTTTACTGTTCACTGCTGCTTGGCAACGAATAATTATGACCTTTTAGGGTGAATAGGAGATTGAGTTGCTCGAACTGAGGATGCCGGCCAAGGCGCCGGCGAAACGTCAAAATATAACTTGAAGAAGAAAACCTGCCGACCTGTTTGAAAAGCCACCTCTCTCACTATGTGAAAAACGCTGCTAATTCTTACACAGGGGTTGGTTATTCCTCGGACCAGGCGCAAGGAGACTCATTTCTTCAACATGGGGGAAATGGGGAAACAGTGGGTGCGGTGGGTCCCAGACCCATTCCACTCGATTCAGCGTCCAAGATTTAGTGGAAGATGATACCCCACACGTCTAGGTACCAGAAATCTCGAAAACACATATTCAAAATGGGTAATATATACCCAATTTGACCCATAACTTCTTCCAGTGGGTGCCAATCGTTCTAGGACCCATTTCATTGGATTCAGCGTCCAAAATTTTGTGGAAAATTATACCCCACTCACCTAGATCGCCCAAAATCTCGAAAATCCATTTTTCAAAAAACACATTTTGACCCCTACTCCGCCCAAATTTGGTCCGATCGGGCTGAAAAGTTGGAGGATCGTCCTAGGCCGGTAATCAGACCCCTGACCCAAATTTCAGATTTTTAGAAAATTTTCTATTACCAAAACGGCGTGGACGGCGGACGGTGGACGGCGTACGGCGGACGGACATCGACCTTTTTTGATCAGGACATCATGAAACGTCCAGAAAAAAATTTTGAGCCGAATCGGAGAGGTTGACCATTATCATGAAAACATAGGTTGATTATTCAAGGAATAACCAACCAAAAATGGAAGGTCAAATCAAACCGACAAATATTCACTTACATTATGTAGCGTAATTTTTGATAAATTATGAGGGTGTAATAAAATTTAAAAAATGTTCAGTGTCTTAATGTTCGTTTCTTCGCCAGGTCCAGGAGAAAACTACACGGATTATGTGGCCACTCGATGGTACAGAGCCCCCGAACTTCTCGTGGGGGATACCCTGTATGGACCACCTGTAGACGTTTGGGCCATCGGTAAGTCCAGGTACCTACATAACTTCCTATTACACGATCCTCACAGACTAGCGGTGGGAAAACCGATTGCTTTGACTGAATCTTGTGGGTATTATACGATTCCAGGTTGCGTGTTTGCGGAGTTGGTTCGGGGTGAGGCGCTATGGCCCGGAAAATCAGATGTAGACCAGCTGTACCTAATCAGGAAAACGCTTGGTAAAGAAATAACAATGCTTTTCTAATTGGCATTTGATGCGTCATAATTTACCGTATTATAGGTCTCATCCTGGATTTCTGTGCACTCTGGATTTCTGTTTTTTTTTTTTTTTTTTTTTTTTTTTTTTTTTTAAGATGAGGAAATCTTTTGAGGCCAGGTGTAATGCCTCGTGGTTAGATACTAGGGTCGGCCTCCTCCAGTTATGTGGAAGACCAATCCACTAAAACCTCACCCTCCCAATGGCCCAACCTGGTACTATTTATCACATGACTTCGGGTTGGACCTGGGGCCAGTCTCAGTTTTCTGCCCGTGTGGCTTGTAGCCGGGCTCTTTCTTCCTCGTTTCTTCTTCTGAGGAGAGGCTCATATAATCTGAAGGGGCGGTTAAAGTGATGAGAAAAACCCTGATGATAAAACATAATGCACACATGGGTAGGTAGTGTTCTTGAAGAACCCTCATTGAAAGAACAGAAGGTAGAAAAAATAGCACTAAATGCCTGTGGTTGGGCACACTTTGTTGTCGCAGCGAATAAAACTGTGTGAGTGAAGAAGCACGTTAACAAGGCGATAGGTACCACTTCCATGAAACTCTATTACATTTTCTTTCTGCCACCAATCGGCTGATTCCTACCCCTCTTTTTTAATCCAGGGGGATGCCTCGGGTTTCTATGAACAAGGCCCCCTTGTCCTGCCCAATTTATGTCTATGCAGCGCCCGCGTCTGCTTAGCTAGATCTTGTAGGAAACCAAACTATAACTACCAGGCAGGTGGCTATTATGACAACCAATCCTGACTGGTCGGCGACGCTACCAAAAATGGTCTTCCGAAGGTAGATAATCATTAAATAAAATTGTCTCATTGGTCCTCTGTGCAGCGTCTAGTTTTCAGGAGCAGACACTGGTTTATTGGTACATAGCTCATCCATGTCCCGCAGGCTTGATCGTGGAGGGGGGGATAATCTCATGAGGGATTTTAGAATCCTTTTCAGTTCAACTCATTATCGAGTTACTAGTCACCTTAAAGAATATTTACATTACAGGAGATCTCATACCGAGGCACATGCACATCTTCAGAACTAACGAATTCTTCAGTGGCATCACGCTACCGACACCAGAGCTCATTGAAACGTTGGAAACGAGATTGCCTCGAACAGCCTTAACCGACCAGCATCTCGCTGACTTTCTCAAGGCAAGTATTTTCTGTCGGTCAGACGGTATCACCATAATTGGTGGTAGAAAATTACCACCAGCGTACAACGCACGTTACAATTCCGATGTTGTTTATTAATTCTAGCGATGTTTGGACAAAGAGCCGTCAAAAAGATGGAATGCTGAAGAGCTGCTGAGGCACCCGTATTTTGAAAACTACCACTTCAAAATGCCTGAGTTGGAAATGATGGAGTTTGAAAAGTTGAAGAAACTTCGGGATCGGTCTCGTGTAAGTACCATACTGTATTAACGTAGCGTAGGAAGCATGTGGTGCAGTGGTCAAGCGCATATCGCACCCGTCGTGGAATACTGTGACATCCCAAAAAATGTATTTTTCTGTTTGTGACGGCATTCAACTAGGAAAAGCGTCCAATTAGTTCGTAGAATAGAGCACCAAGCGCAGTTCAGTAGTTGGCCGCCAGACGGCGGTAGTTACAGTTTCGCCTGCTGCATTCGCTGAATACTGTAACATCCTTCACTCCAGTCATAACCTTCAGCCCGTCTGGTATTTTTCGCGATGTGACAGTATTCAACGACGGGTGCGATATGATGGAAGGACATAATTTTCAAGCCAATTACTGCAGGTGAGGAATGGAACTTCAGGTGTTCCCTCATATAAACGGGTGGCTGTTTCGACTGAATCCATTGATATGGGTCCCAGAATGGTTGGAAGAGGCAATGGGTCAAAATAGGTATCTATCTATCTCAAAAAAGGGGGTTTTGAGATTTCTGGTACCGAGGCGTGTGGAGTATCATTTTCCACTAAGCGTTGGAAGCTGAATCGATTGGAATGAGTCCGGGACACTCCACTCTCACTGTTTTCTCTCATTTTCCCCTCGACTCCTGGTCCGAGGAATAACCAACCTATGACATGCAGCGTTTTGTCATATACCGTCATGCTCTTCTACTGTACAGCCCTAAACCTCCAACCCACTCCTTCCTGCCGTCCACCTCAGACTCCTCATTGGACCATCTAGACACAACCAGTGTAATTTTCTGGCATCTTCCTACCAAAAACCTCCGGCTACCGCACCAACCATGTAAATGGTATATGGCCAGATAAGACTAGCATGCTCCCGCTAGTATAGTTGTATGGCCTGATGGAACCAACTTCATATGTTTAATGCGCAAACCTGCCAATTCATTTTTTTTTTTCAACCAAAACGTAGAAGTTGCTGGACCAATTGAATCTCCTCCATTGATATACTACCAGTGCTAGTCATTTTTCCCCAGTAGATATAATTGCCTCTCAGAGGGAAGATACCTTTATCCCCCTCGTTGTCATCAGATTTTCATTCAAAACTTGTCAAACTCTGTGCAGAATTCCAGCTCGAATACGATCAACATGGGAGGAGCCCTGCTGCCCCAGCTGACCGGGAACGGACCGTCTCCCGAATACTCGCGAACAACCGGTAACTCCCGGCACACGTTTGACCATTTGCCGGACATCTGACGTGCGCATCGGTAGCAAAAGAAGACCACCAACTCCAACCCAAAGCCAACTAAGTTCTTCTTTTTCCCGAAAATCTATTGAAGTTAACTCTACCAAGCTCCTGTGTAAGGAGGAACTAAGATATCAATTCTGTGATGAATATAAATATTTTTTTATGATAGGAGTGCAGTTAGCTCGTATTGTCCAAAGGATCTGCTCTTGATTTTTAAGATGACTTTTCAATTGTAAAATGTGATATGTATCTAAGGAGGATATGGTTCTATTCTACTACCAAGCACCTCAAAAACCAGTAACAGGGTACGCGGGGGGAGGCTTTCCAGTCGGGAAATCTTGGACAAATTACGCGTGAGTAGAAAACACAAATTGAGGTGGTATTCCAATTGATACGTAGATAATAATCTTTTAACTGAACGAATAAAATACATTATCATCAGGCTGTATGCTTCATGGGTCGGGAACAATCTCAAGCAATTGTTGTAGGTGGGTCTGTGGTAATTGGGATCTTTGCAAAACACTGATTGATTGCTATTCTGCTATTGCTATTATTAGTAGGAAACTCAGGCACTGGCAATCAACAATGTGAAATTGATTATTACAAAATAATGGTAATGAAATTACACCAGACTGATTAACCGAATAGATTTTAAAAAATGACTAAATAATTGCATGTGTGTACACTCCAGATTGCAGTGGAGTTAGTCACCTTTTAAATTTTTGAAATGCTTAATAAATATGATCTTATCCTCAATTTTTGTTTTCCACCTGCGGAATTTGACCTCCTCCTCTTATGATATGAGAGAAAATAGCCAGAATCGAGCATAGGTTGGTGCAGGGTATCCATGTACCTCCTGTCTACTTACTATTAGTGACACCCCGTCAAATCGTTAAAGCTGACGATTCAGCAACACATTTGAATTGTGATCTGATGAATATGCTAAAATTCTCAGGCGTAGATCCTTCAAATGAGTGATGGAATCATGTGTCTTGATTCTTCATTCGAATTTGATAAGCTTCAAAAATAAATTGTTCCAATAGTCGTGGTCAGCAGACAAACTAATGTGGAGCCCCAGGTTTGTTAATAACACGAGTGAATTTGTTAATATTTGTCTCAAAATTACATGTTTTCTATAATCTCAATTGAATTATTTCCTCTGAGATGGTTCCATTTCCATTGGTGGCAGGCTCCTCATTGGTGACAAGATACGAAGTTGACCACTTTGTTCTTCAGCGCTTGTTGTCTGAGTGATAATCGCCGTCTAAGTGGCAATCGCCTTTTATCCAAAACGGCAAACATAAATTAACGAAATAGTTAATTGAGGTAGAACCGCCTCTGTGATCAGCTCAAGCCAGATTCGGTGGCACCCGGCAGAAACCATGACGTAATAATTCATAAAACTACAAATTCATTTGAAATATTTTGCCGAATTTGAGATTGAAATTCCGTGATCAAGGTATATTGACGATTATTGCTGCACAAAGGTGGAATTAATAAAGCCCCTAAAAGGACGAATAAGGAGATGGGAGATATTCACACATATCGAAACACCGAATCAAAACATAACTATTAAAAATCTCCGTAAGAATATTCTTCATCAAACCAATTTCTTGAATTCAGCACCAAACGTAGGTAGTTAGGTAAGCATCTCATTTTCTTCCAATTTCAAACGTGTATTGTTGAATCAGATGCAACAAAGAGGATATGAAAATCATCAAAAGTTTTATTAGGCAATTAATACTTATTGAAAAATGATAGTATTTGTACGTAAAGATGAGTATTTTACTAGTCCAAACAAGCAAAATTATCGAAATCAGGTAGACGTATCAATGTTGCCAGACAATGAGCCTGTAGCCTTTCCTTTTGCAATAACACTGATGTGACAACAGGCTGTAGCATCATCGATGATGACATGCCTATTTTAGCAATGTCCTTGAAAGCAAAGTACGTATTTTTTATTTAAGAAGGCTGAATGTCTGGATTCATAATACTGAAGAAGTGTGACGTCGCACCCGTCAAAAGTCCGGGGCTATTCAACGTTAGAGCGACAGTTTATTGAAAGACTAGAATTCTTCAAGTTTGTGGGTTTTTGTTGTGGATCTTCACACACATCAAAATATTTAATGAATTATGAAGTTCTATTCAAGTTAAGTCTATTTTAGAGAAAAAGGACGGAATGATACCTAAAGCTTAAAGTTAACAGCGAGCTTAAAGTCGATGGAAAAAGAGAAGAGGAACTCGAAATTAAACTAAATTAATCTTACGACAGCCAAATAACGACACTTAGCAACATGGACACATCAAAGGAATGTTAAATATTTAGCCAGTTCCTTATCAACGCACAAGGCAGTTGGAACTGACGGTGGAATGGAGTGGGAGAGCTACAATAGCAAAAAGATAATTCACAACCTCCAGTTCCATTCACTCTCCAAAAAGTTGCTCAGCAGTTCTAGCTCTGGCTCTAACTTATATCTACAATAAAAACTTTTTTTCTTATACTGTTTATTTACAACTAGTTAGAAAACTCATTTAGCAGCATGCCTTTCTCAGTGACAACGAATCAACCTGATGATGTTCTGAGACCAATTTTAAATTTTTACATTCTGAGTAGGGGTTCAGTGCATTATTAAATTCACGATAGTATAAACGTATCAGCTTCTCCATATATGCGTTCTAGAGCCAAATCGGCCGGTAATTTTAGCGAAATGATTAATTTAAAAGATTTAGTTATTTTTTAATATGATTCTTCCAACATTTGATCCTTTTTGAGCATCAGTACTTATACTACTCCTTCCCCTTCTGCCTGGGATTTCATATACATACTCAATGAGATGACTCTACCTGTAATCCAAATGCACAATGAACAATTCAAGAGGTACCTCATTCAAGGTAGGTCGGTATTGTGCAACTCAGATCATCATAATTTTAAGACAAATACAGGAAGTGTTGACCCCTGAAAATACTCTTACATCTACAATTGAATATTCACTTAGTTACTCTAACATGCATCCTACATCACTAATTCAGAATGAGCAACTTCTTAGTATCCATTCAATACGTTCAGTAATTCTTTTCCTCCTTACTTTCTAGTTATTTACTTCTTTCCTTATAAAACTAGACAGCCCTTATCACAAACACACTTTATATATTTTAGGTGGCTTTTTTTAATTTCAATTTTGACGAGAAAAATATTGGTTGTTACCATTTGGGTGAGTAACAACGATAGACATAAGGCTCGAATGAAACCACATTCTACCTAATTCTTCCAGGTACCTACTTAGTATAGTTTCCTTTTTCTTCAGAAGCTTACATTTATTGTAGAACCTTGAAAATGTATTCGATACTGGCAAAATCCATATATTTTGAGATGCAATGGGACCATAGACTGAACGATTGGGTCGATTACGACGTGTATTATAATATCAGTCCTACCAAAGCCCTGTCCGATGCTCTCAAGATTTGTTCTACTGAATAAATGACAATTTGTCTTAATTAATTAGTATCTACGCCTCGCGGATTCCTAAACTTGCGTGGGAAGCAAACGATGAGTCGCCTGTGAAAAGCCTTTAGTTCGTATTTAGCGAAGCTTGAGCGTTTTCTTTCTTCAGCTCTTCCGGACTCATCTTCGCGGCTAAACGAGGGTGTTGTCGACCAATGGGATTTGAGGGTTCTCACGCCGAAGTTGCCGCCATCTCAGGGACAGAGCGATTCTCTTCTTGATGACGTAGACGATGCAGAGGAAGAGGTGCACCGACGTGACGACTACGTAACCACCGCCAACGAATCTCAAGCAAGTGATGGGGTTTCTCCAGTCCATTGCTTCGTACAGCGTCACCGTTCCTTTCCTAGGGAGAAGACATAGGCATATACTAAAAAGAACGTTTCTGATCGGGTTAACAGCCAACTTGAGCCAGAATATGTAACTTTATTTAGCTTTCCGTTAGTCCCTAATAACAACAATGTGCATGTGTCTCAAGTCCCTGTTACGAGTATTATCGTCGGGGAAGAGAACAGTAATGTGCTGCGGTTATACCTAGATTGTTCGGAGTTGTGGAAACTTAAGAGTAAAGATTACTTCAATAGGAACAAAAAAGGCCAACCTATCCGATTCGGCTCAAAATTTTTTTCTGGGCGTTTGAAGGAGTCTAGATCAAATATAAGCACTACTACTTGGGCTATTTTACCTCGCTGAACGCTAACAAAAAAACCACTCTGAATAAACCCCGCAAATTATTACACACGGGTTGGTCATTCCACGAATGGGGGAAACAGTGGGTGTGGCGGGTCCCAGACCCATTCCAATCGATTCAGGGTCCAAAATTTAGTGGAAAATGATACCCTACTTACCTAGATCGTCCAAAATCTCGAATATCCATTTTTCAAAAAACACATTTTGACCCCTACCCCGCCCAAATTTGGCCTGATCGAGCTAAAAAGTTTCGAGGACCGTCCTAGTCCGGAAACAGACCCCTGACCCAAATTTCAGATTTTTAGAAAATTTTCTACTACCAAAAACGGCGTGGACGGCGGACGGACATTGACCTTTTGGTTGGTTATTCCTTGAATAATCAACCTATGTTTTCATGATAATGGTCAACCTCTCCGATTCGGCTCAAAATTTTTTTCTGGACGTTTCATGATGTCCTGATCAAAAAAGGTCAATGTCCGTCCGCCGTCCATTGTCCACGCCGTTTTTGGTAGTAGAAAATGTTCTAAAAATGAAAAATGAAATTTGGGTCAGGGGTCTGTTCCCAGCCGAGATGGGTCCTCGAAACTTTTCAGCCCGATCGGACCGAATTTGGAGGGGGTAGGGGTCAAAATGCGTTTTTTGAAAAATGGATTTTCGAGATTTAGGGTGATTTAGGCGAGTGGGGTGTCATTTTCCACTAAATTTTGAACGCTGAATCCAATAAAATGGGTCCCAGAACAATTGGCACCCACTGGAAGAAGTAATGGGTCAAATTGTGTATTTATTACCCAATTTGATTATGTGTTTTCGGGATTTCTGCTACCTAGGCGTGTAGGGTATCATTTTCCACTAAATTTTGGACGCTGAATTCAATGATGTGTGTCCCAGAACGATTGGCACCCACCGGAAGAAGTTATGGGTCAAAATGGGTATGTATCCACCCATTTTGTATGTGTCAGGATTTCTGGTACCTGGGCGTGTGGGGTATCATATTCCACTAAATTTTGGACCCTGAATCGATTGGAACGGGTCTGAGACCCGCCACACCCACTGTTTCCCCCATTCGAGGAATAACCAACTCGTGTGTAAGAATTTGCAGATTTTTTGATCAGGACATCATGAAACGTCCAGAAAAACTTCGTTCTGGGACACACATCATTGAATTCAGCGTCCAAAATTTAGTGGAATATGATACCCCACACGCCTAGGCACCAGAAATCCTGACACATACAAAATGGGTGGATACATACCCATTTTGACCCATAACTTCTTCCGGTGGGTGCCAATCGTTCTGGGACACACATCATTGAATTCAGCGTCCAAAATTTAGTGGAAAATGATACCCCACACGCCTAGGTAGCAGAAATCCCGAAAACACATAATCAAATTGGGTAATACATACGCAATTTGACCCATAACTTCTTCCAGTGGGTGCCAATTGTTCTGGGACCCAGTTTATTGGATTCAGCGTCCAAAATTTAGTGGAAAATGACACCCCACTCGCCTAAATCACCCAAAATCTCGAAAATCCATTTTTCAAAAACCCCTACCCCCTCCAAATTTGGTCCGATCGGGCTGAAAAGTTTCGAGGACCCATCTCGGCTGGGAACAGACTCCTGACCCAAATTTCAGATTTTTAGAACATTTTCTACTACCAAAAACGGCGCGGACAATGGACGGCGTACGGCGTACGGACATTGACCTTTTTTGATCAGGACATCATGAAACGTCCAGAAAAAAATTTTGAGCCGAATCGGAGAGGTTGACCATTATCATGAAAACATAGGTTGAATATTCAAGGAATAACCAACCAAAAATTTTGAGCCGAATCGGAGAGGTTGACCATTATCATGAAAACATAGGTTGATTATTCAAGGAATAACCAACCAAAACCACCAATTCGAAATGAAAAGCTTCAAATTGGATGTGTAAAACCTCAAATTCGAAGGAAAAACCTCCAAATTGGTGGAAACCTTCAATTTGATGAGTAAAAACCTCCAATTGTTTGCGTAAAACCTACGATTTGAAGTGAAAATGTGTTCGAGGATTCAACATCAATGACAAAAGACCACATTATTTTCAATTGGAATACATTTAAAAATTCATTTGTAATTAAAAACTAATATGAAAAGGAGCAAGATTCCTCATTAGGCTCCTACTTGGTAATATTAAATGGCAAAATGTGTCAGAATGGAGGAAAAAAATATATCACAGGAAGCCTTCATACTTGGGTGCCCTCGACATGAGATGCGCTTAAACATTTCCTCTTGTTCATTCAACTATCATAAATCACTGATGACGAATTTCCCTCAAGTGTCTTCTTCTTGCCATTCTCCGACGTTGTGATTAACGTAGTGATGAATCAACTATACGGGCATTAGCTACCCACTTTCAACCTCTGAGGCTCTGAAACCCTCACTTGATCGTGCTTCCGGTTCAGGAATGTTCATTGTTCAGGAATGTAAATAACTCTGTAAATAGTTTTTTGTGGGGTGCAGATTCGAGGTATAGAAGGCCGTTGAGGAAATCAAAATCTTCGTCAATTTGGAATGGTTAGGGAACATAAATATGCAAATTCTTACACACGGGTTGGTTATTCCTCGGACCAGGCGCATGTAGATTCATTTCTTCAACATGGGGAACAGTGGGTGTGGCGGGTCCCAGACCCATCCCAATCGATTCAGGATCCAATATTTAGAGGAAAATGATACCCCACACGCGTAGGTACCAGAAATCTCGAAAACAGACGTTCGAAATGAGTAGATAGGTACCCAATTTGACCCATAACTTCTTCCAGGGGGTGCCAATCGTTCCAGGACCCATTTTATTTGATTCAGCATCCAAAATTTAGTGGAAAATGATACCCCACACGCCTAGATCGCCCAAAATCTCGAAAATCCATTTTTCAAAAAACACATTTTGACCCCTACCCCACCCAAATTTGGTCCGATCGGGCTGAAAAGTTTGGAGGACCGTCCTAGGCCGGGAACAGACCCCCTTATTCGTCTGGGACCCATCTCATTGCATTCAGTGGCCAAATTTTAGTCGAAAACGATACCCCATAAGCCCTACAAAAAAAGAAAAAAAAATGCATATGACGGATAATCTTGTTTTTAAACCTACCTGACTTTATTGTATTCATTTAGGCCCAATACTATATATTCCTGATGCGTTGCAATCAATTTGGGGCCCCCTACTAAACTATGAATAGAATCAACGTACAAACATCTATTTTTTAAATATACATTTAAAAAAATGTTTCTTGGACAGGTTGGTGGGCAGACGTGTTGGATTTTGAATCATTGCCCCTGTGAAAAATGAACGAGGCGGAATTTTCGTATCGATAAGCATCCATAAATGCATTATTTAATTAAAAATCAGCTGTGCAAAAATCTAATAAACTACCTTCTATCTCATTTTCATATCTAACAGTCTCCTACGTGGCCAACCAAATTAAACCACCAGCATACTTACATTGATTCTTCGAAGTTAGAAGGCAATAAAATTAGCAATGAGCCGCAGTATGCAGTTGCCAAAAAATGCCCATCCAGGACACAAAGAAGTAAAGTCGATAAGAGTTGATTTCAAGCAGTGGTACAGTAATAAGCAGTAATACAATCAGTACAATATAATAATCAACCTGTGTAATCATGCCAGGGTTCAACCTCTCCGTATCTTGACCGCATAACCATCATGACATCAACATCAAACCTGGGAGTGTCAAAAGTCAAAAGTCAGATGTATCAGAGAAAGATTTATTTCATAAGCCACTTATGTATAAGGACAAATTCACATTTTGAATAAATAAACACAGTCTGGATGAGTCTCATAGGAAGGTCCATAAATTGAATGAGTCCTTGCTTTTCAAGAAACCATTCTACGCAGATTCTGATGACAAGCATTCATCATATGGTTTGCTGCCTGTGTGAGTAACCATGTGGTTTTTCAGGTGCCCTGCCCGCGCAGCTCTGTAGTCACACTGACCACAAGCATATGGTTTGCTGCCTGTGTGAGTACTCATGTGTTCTTTCAGGTCCCCTCTTCGCGCAGCTCTGTAGTTACACTGATCACAAATATATGGTTTGTTGCCTGTGTGGGTAGCCATGTGGTTTTTCAGGTGCCCTGCCCGCGCAGCTCTGTAGTCACACTGACCACAAGCATATGGTTTGTTACCTGTGTGAGTAACCATGTGGCTTTTCAGGTGATCTGCCCGCGCAGCTCTGTAGTCACACTGACCACAAGCATAAGGTTTGTTACCTGTGTGAGTAGCCATGTGGTTTTTCAGGTGCCCTGCCCGCGCAGCTGTGTAGTCACACTGACCGCATGCATATGGTTTGCTGCCTGAGTGAGTCTTCATGTGTTCTTTCAGGTCCCCTCCCCGCGCAGCTCTGTAGTCACACTGACCACAAGCATAGGGTTTGTTACCTGTGTGAGTAGCCATGTGGTTTTTCAGGTGCCCTTCCCGCGCAGCTCTGTAGTCACACTGACCACAAGCATATGGTTTGCTGCCTGTGTGAGTAACCATGTGGCTTTTCAGGTGCCCTGCCCGCGCAGCTCTGTAGTCACACTGACCACAAGCATATGGTCTGCTGCCTGTGTGAGTACTCATGTGTTCTTTCAGGTCCCCTCTTCGCGCAGCTCTGTAGTTACACTGATCACAAATATATGGTTTGTTGCCTGTGTGGGTAGCCATGTGGTTTTTCAGGCACCCTGCCCGCGCAGCTCTGTAGTCACACTGACCACAAGCATATGGTCTGCTGCCTGTGTGAGTACTCATGTGTTCTTTCAGGTCCCATCTCCGCGCAGCTCTGTAGTCACACTGATCACAAATATATGGTTTGTTGCCTGTGTGAGTAGGCATGTGGTTTTTCAGGTGACATGCCCACGCAGCTCTGTAGTCACACAGATTGCAAGCATATGGTCTTGCGTTGGAGGAAATTTTCCGGTCGGTCCTGCTTTTCCTTCCCTTCATGAAACCAGAGATGTCCATCTTAATGTTGGTTTTGGTTTTCAGAACTCCAGTCTAAACATGAACAAGATAGGTCTTATGTACTAAACAGCTTAACAGTGACCATGCTACGAATTAGTTTGTTCTGAACTAGTGAAACATTACCTCAAGAATGTAGGCACTTTGGAGAGAACAATGAAGATAGTCACTGAGGAGTTGTCACCAGAAACGTTCAGGGTTAACTGAGTGGCCTGGCCTTCACTGAATTCCTTCCTTTCACTGGTGTGAGCTGCATCATAACGGTTCTCCCACAACCGTTATGAGAGCTTTACCTGGATGAAGGGTGGGGGTCAGGTCAGATTTACCTGAGGCCACTTCCCTGTCACCCCATGTCTTTGGAATGTGTTTAATATCATGGAAGAAGTGAAAGGCTGGGTACACATGTTGAGGATTCCGGAGAGGTTTCCAAAGAGGGATTCCTCTGAGAAAAACCTCTGAGGCGGCTGGAGCCAGACGGAGCATCTACACGTATGGGAAAACCAGGAGGCTTCGGCCAGAGGTTTCGACAGGCGAGAGGCCTTTCGAGGAAAACTGTGAAAAAATTAACGAGGAACGACCACTGTGACGATACTCGAGCGATACCTACAACCGATCACCTCATCCACACGTGAAGGAAGGGGTTCAATTCCGGGAACTGGAACCCCGGCCTCAGGTGGCCTTTCCAAAAATTGGAAAGGCCTGGCGGCCTGTTCGGTCCGCCTCAACTGAAGGCCTCGACCAGTCCACACGGTGAATCGGTTGAGATGGGTTTTGGACCGATCGGCGCACTCCAAAAATGGGTACTTATACAGTTTGCCGCGTTTTGGTTGGTCATTCCTTGAATAATCTCTGAAGGAGTAGTTGGTCCTTGAAAATTTTCAGCCCGACCGGACTGAATTGGGGGGAGGGAGAGGTAGGGGTCACTATGTGTTTTCGAATAATGGATTTTCGAGATTTTTGGCAATTAGGCGTGTGGGGTATCATTTGCCGCTGAATTTTGGACTGAATCCAGTTAGACGGGTCCCGAGACGATTTTCACCCACCTGAAGAGATTATGGGTCTAAATGGGTGTCTATCTACCCGTTTCGAACGTGTGTTTCAGAGATTTCTGGTACCTTGGCGGGTGGAGTATTTTTTACACTGAATCGTTTGGAGTGAGTCCCCAAGCTTCTGGCCTATGAATCAATGACTATCAATTGACGATCTGGAATTCTCATCATTTTTCAACCAATAATGAGACCGATCTCAGTAGTTGAAAAGTTGGAAAGATAACTGAATCTTCCTTCCATGATGGAATCCCCCCCCTCCCCTTGCTATTATCCCTTGTTAGGTTGACCTTTTGCATGAAAACATAGGTTGATTATTCAAGGAATAACCAACCAAAAGGTCAATGTCCGTCCGCCGTCCGCACAGGACGGTTTTTTTGGTAGTAGAAAATTTTCTAAAAATCTGAAATTTGGGTCAGGGGTCTGTTCCCGGTCAAGGACGGTACCCCTAACTTTTCAGCCCGATCGGACCAAATTTGGGCGGGGTAGGGGTCAAAATGTGTTTTTTGAAAAAATGGATTTTCGAGATTTTGGGCGATCCAGGCGAGTGGGGTGTCATTTTCCACTAAATCATGGACACTGAATCGATTGGAATGGGTCCGGGACCCGCCGCACCCACTGTTTTCCCCATTTCCCCCATGTTTTTAAATTGGTTTCCATGGGCCTGGTCTGACGAATAACCAACCCCTGTGTAAGAATTTGCAGCGTTTTTGATCTAGACATCATGAAACGTCCAGAAAAAAATTTTGAGCCGAATCGGAGAGGTTGACCATTTGCATGAAAACATAGGTTGGTTATTCCAACCAAAAGGTCGATGTCCGTCCGCCGTACGCCGTACGCCGTCCATGTTCCGCGCCGTTTTTGGTAGTAAAAAATTTTCTAAAAATCTGAAATTCGGGTCAGGGGTCTGACCCTGCCGAGACGGGTCCTCGAAACTTTTCAGCCCAATCGGACCAAATTTGAGGGGGGGGGGGGGGGGGGGTCAAAATGTGTTTTTTGAAAAATGGATTTTCGAGATTTTGGGCGATCTAGGCTAGTAGGGTGTCATTTTCCACTAAATTTTGGACGCTGAATCCGATGAAACGGGTCCCAGAACGATTGGCACCCACCAGAAGAAGTTATGGGTCAAATTGGGTATTTACTACCCATTTTGAATATGTGTTTTCGGGATTTCTGCTACCTAGGCGTGTGGGGTATAGTTTTCCACTAAATTTTGGACCCTGAATCGATCGGAATGGGTCTGGGACCCACAACACCCACTGTTTCCCCCATTTGAGGAATAACCAACCCGTGTGTAAGAATTTGCAGCGTTTTTGATGTAGACACCATGAAACGACCAGAAAAAAATTTTGAGCCGAATCGGAGAGGTTGACCATTATCATGAAAACATAGGTTGATTATTCAACGAATAACCAACCACACTCAGTTGATTCACACTCACATGGAAGTACCTCCTGCAACCTATGAGTGGGGAAACCTTCAAGTAAGCATGATGATGTTCAAACTTGCAAGAAGTCGTGGTTCATTCCCCACACCAATAGAAAAGCTAATTTGGTGGCAATATGTAACTTATTGATAGGTATGAAATATTTATGCAACAAACGCCGTTAAAAAATTACTCGTCATGTATTATGTAGGGCATTACTATTATTATTTGTAATTTATTTGAAAAAGAGGTGTCGTACTAAAAGTATAACTTTTTGACTATCATGAACTCCAATAAGCTGGTCACAGGCCACCATTACCTCACAACCGTTACAGCGCACATGATCATAAAATACGGACATGGCTCAAAACTCAAGTTAATCTCTCAGCATGAACATTATTCTTTTTGAAACTTATTATACGGAGAATGTGCGAATGGTTTCATTCATCTCAAGGATTTATACCGGATAGTCGTGTGATGCAGGAGCCCTTCATATTAATTATTTGTAAGTGCAACGAAACTTTATGGCGTCTGAGAAACAGGAATCATTTCCATCATTTCCTTTTATATCATACCGTGACAATCCACCAGAAATGTAGTACAGGAAATTGAAGAACACGTAGGCCGACACAAACATCAGCGGGTAAATCGCATGGACGAGCTCGAACGGGTGACCAGCGATAATGAAGTCAATCCCCATGAAAATGGAGTTGAACAAATGGGAAGCAAAATTTGGGACGTCGAGTTCGTATAATTCTGAAAAAGAAGGCAGACATCAATCAATCAATACCGAGTATTGGTGGTGATGATACAATAAACAGGCCTAACAACCCCGTAGAATGACCCAAGTAAAAAATTTATTTATTTATTGCACAAGAACGGGACAAGCCCAATTACAGAAAATAGAAAAATAAAATGCATTCGCACGCATGCCATGAATCAGAGACAGTAATGAGTGAGTAATGGAGTGAGAAGACTTCGGCGAGACAGGCTCGAAGAGAGCGAAGGGAGATCGAGAGCAGGTCGATGTCATGCTCAGCCGACAGCAGGTTAGCCATTCTGGGAAGTCGGCAGAGAGAACGAGAACGCATGTAGTTGGTAGGCGAAAATGGCACAGCAAAGTGATTGCAGGAGCGCAGGCCAAACTGGGCTAGCAAAGATTGGGCATCAATGCGCCCAGAGAAGATGCCGTGCATGAAGGACATGTCTGCGAGAGCCCGGCGGGCAGAGGGGCTGAGCAGATGAAACTGCCGGCCCAGGGCACTGTATTCCACGTCCTCCCGACGAACCCCAAGCTTGAAGGCCAGGTAACGTAGGAACGCACGGTGCACCCTGTTCAGCTGATCCACATGGCACTCGTATGAGGGACTCCAGACGACGGAAGCATTCTCCAGGTGAGGCTGGACAATAGCCCGATAGAGGGCAACGAGGGCAGTGGTACTGGTGAACTCCCTGGTGTTCCCTAACACCAAAAAAAATTTGGGTGTCTCCTAACAAACTGACTCCCGAGGGACATCAAACTGACTCCAGAACAGAGCGAAAATTGTGAGTCCCAACTGACTCCCTCGAGGAGGGTAGTTCTAACTGACTCCCGCTGAGAAACAAAAATGGTGAAAGAGCCTAGCTGACTCCCTGAATGTATAAAGGAGTCTTTTCCACAAACTTTCCTTCCCACTTCACAGACTTTGAACTGTCTCCACGAGAACGTGCAGGTTGGGTTAAAAATTTGTGGTAGTCGATGTTAGCAAAGATCTCGTCAAGCCTACCTACACTAATCAATAAAAATTATCAATGTGGAACAACATATCGTCAAATACGTAAAAATATGTACAAAAGCCACTCTAAATAAATAAAATTTATTCGTCATCCTGAACTTCTTCTTGTTCGTCATCAAATTGGGGTCGGAGTTTGGAGGACAGTTTCTTGACGAACTTGTAAATTGGATAACCTTCCCTTTGCTTATCAATGTATCTTAAAATCCATTTCTGGTCTTGGCTGATGGACCTCACCGTTCTCAATGGACTGGAGTTTGAATAATGCCCGTAAACAGCATTCATATACGGGTTTCTCTTTGTAAAGTGAGGTGCACAAAATTCCAAAGTCCCGTCCATGTAAAGTCTATCACACCGCACAAGACACTGCATGTTAGAGAGGCAAGAAAAAATGATAATCCCCACATCACTGTCCTGATGCAGAACGAACTGTTCACATTAGTGAAAATTTCCATCTCAGCCAATGTCTCAAAAACCTCTTCTAGCGAGCGGGGAAGAGCTCCAACTAGTTTCCTTCTGGCAAAGTACCCAGCATTATGGAGCTGTTTGGCATCATGCATATGCATGCACTTCCCGAACAAATTCGCATTTTCCTGGGAGTCAGGATCTAAGGGGTTTGCATTTTCGTCGGGGCTGACGGCCTATGGGAGTCAGTTAGGTCTATCACGAGACCACGTCCTCTCACTTTTGATTCTTTGGGAGTCAGTTAGGTAACGCCCTAAAATTCATCTGACAAGATGCCAAGATACAATGAGAAGAAAAGCCCAAAGGAAATGTACTTGTGTAAGTTTGAGTGACATGAGCTACTACTGCCTGAATGTTCTGATTATTCTACATCTACTAAATTGCGAGTGTGTCTCATGGGTGAAAAATAGCCCAGAGCTGATGTTTTGAAGAACAGAATCACGCATCATCATAATATGAAAATTTTAAGGAGGGAACTGAACCATAAAATGTTGGCCCACCGCGCTATTGTCCACCACTTTCACCAATGAAATGTGGACTTGAAACCTCTGTCCTTGATTTCATATTCGAATTCCAAGTAATATTTCGTGAATTTGTGACCATTTATCGTTCAGTAAGCGTGGCGTGTTGCCGAAATTGCACAGAACATTTCAGTAAGACGCGTTGTCTCGGTTTTTATCATTGACTCAGAAATGAAATGGAACTGTAACGGGGCGGCAGATTCCAAGCGCCCCGTCAAGAAACTTCGGCGGCGGGGTACGGATCGACCCCTCTCCTCTCCAAGCGCCTGACCCAGCTGGGCGAAAGGCGTGTCCTCATTGGATTGGGTTGGGCGATGGGCGGCGCGAGACACCCAGGGAGGAGTAGGAGGGGAAGGCGACTTGACGAGCGGACTGGGGAAAGGAACATCAGTCAGTCGTGTACGAACTCAAGTGAAGGAAAGTTGGGATCTCCAAAACGAGGTTGGCCTGAAACGAGGTTGGCCCCCCCTGCTCGCCGTAATCTCGAGAGGACGAGGCGAGGCAGGGGCGGGGCGGAACAACCTGTTTCGGGGCGGAACAACCTGTTTCGGGGCGGAACAACCTGTTTCGGGGCGGAACAACCGAAGCGGAACAACTGAAGCGGAACAACCGACGCGAAGCAAATCAACCCCTTGTGAAGCCGGTGTTGTGAAAGTGACCTGAGGGAACAAGTGTATCGTGGTTCCTTCAGGGTGAGAACTCGGGAATTGGGAGATCAGCCAATTCCTCTCCCGTAACAGTGGGCCCTTATACGAACTGAAAATCCCCCGTCGGACCCGAGTGTTGATCCGTTCGCGCCCGATTCGACGGCCAATAGTCCAGGTTTCCCACGCACCGCCAGTCGTCGGACCTCCGTCGGAAAGAGTCTCGCCTCCTCCGGCCTGGACGGCGTTCCCCTGACCAAAGCCGAGCAGCGAAGAGAACATCACCCTGTTGTCTCCATCCGAAGGAGTTGGTACACGTAAGTGGCGAAATAACTCTGTTTCGTACCCTCGCAACGCGAAAGTCGAATCTCTAAATCTGGCCCAAGCCCCGACGTTTAGTCACCAGAAAGCTGATCATAGAGTTGTACATTGTAGCCGTATTATTTAGTATTTTGTCTGTCGTAGGAAAAGTAAAAGGAATTAGGGGAGGACATTAACAAATCACTTCCACTTTACCGTTATTCAAACCAAACATTTGAGCCTTCAGCTACCTCGTAAATTCATTTGGCCCTCAGCCCTTCACTTCTGCCTACTCAATAATTAGATTACGTAATAGTCAATATCCTTCTCGGCCGAGACATTCCGTATTTTATATTTCTGTCAATTGCGTTTATTATAAGTCAATATTGAACCCTTGTCTTTTCAATCACGAAACCCCATTCCTCAGAGCTTGGTAAATTCAGGTGTACTTGGCGTCTATGACCGACCATTGCCGACATTCCGGACGGTAAGTGAAAGTCTTTAGTCTCCCACTAATTATTCGCCTAGGTCTATTTTTGGATCCCTAGCCCGTTACGTGAAAACGACGGGTTACATCTTTTGGTGGCAAGCGGTGGGATTTTTCAGAAATCTCGATTTCTGTCGTATCCACAACAAGTGATCTTGACCAGGTGAATATTGGTGAGAAAAAGCTCTGAAGGAATTGGGTCGCGTTCTATAATCTTGAAATTCAAACTGTGCTAGTTGTAGATTCCGAAATTTAAAATTGTAAGAAACAAACAAATCGGCCCGAGTGTGAGGAAGCGAGTGAGGAGCCAATTGACTTCAAATCCGTGTCTAGGATTTTTTCTTTCCAAAAATCGAAATTTAGATACTGGCTCATTTGTTTAGTAGCATCACTCTCACTGTAGCCTTCTGTTCCGAAACTTGTCTCGGGGCTCTCTGTTCCGAGACTGTTCCGGGGCCCTCTGTTCCGGGACTGTTCCGGAGCTTGTCCCGGGGCTCTCTGTTCCGAGACTGTTCCGGGGCCCTCTGTTCCGGGACTGTTCCGGGACTTGTTCCGGGACTGTTCCGGGACTGTTCCGGAGCTTGTCCCGGGGCTCTCTGTTCCGAGACTGTTCCGGGGCCCTCTGTTCCGGGACTGTTCCGGGACTTGTCCCGGGGCCCTCTGTTCCGGGACTGTTCCGGGACTTGTTCCGGGACTGTTCCGGGACTTGTTCCGGGACTGTTCCGGGACTTGTCCCGGGGCTCTCTGTTCCGGGACTGTTCCGGGACTGTTCCGGGACTTGTCCCGAGGCCCTCTGTTCCGGGACTGTTCCGAGACTGGTCCCGAGGCCTTCTGTTCCGAGACTGTTCCGGGGCCCTCTGTTCCGGAACTGTTCCGGAGCCTTCAGCTCCAATTGACATCCCTATTCCAGACCCGTCGTAGCTCTTACCAACTGGGAAGTCCTTTCTCGATTCGTGGGGAAATTATCGGTCCTTGGTGCGCAAGAAAGTGATCTATCGGTTCTATAAATTTTACTTTATTTATTTTTTTTTTATTTAACAAGTGAATTCGCGACCATGCACCAAAACAGCAGCCCATCAGACGAGGGCGAAGCCATGATGAACCCCAATCTGGAAATAAAATGCACAACACAAGTACTTACCTTGTTTTACTAATGACCGTACCTCATGAGTCGGGACAGGACTCCCTTGGCTCCCCCCCCCCCCCTTTTTTGTTTTCCTTTTCCTTCGTAATGGCAGCAAAATCTAGGGTGTGAAATGTGTGAGTTGGAGTGTGAGAGTAGACTAAAGAAAGGGCCGGTTTGTATGTTTCACATCATAGTAGGGAAGTAGAAGATAAGACCAGCGGAAGACACATCTCGCCCATCGCACCACCTTGGAACATCAGCGCCATCATGCTCTTGACGGGTGGGGACGTCCTGTGCCCGTCTGCACCAAGCGACGACACCCGCCGACAACGTACCGCTGCGAGAGAAAATACCGGAACCTGCGGCCCACGGACCCTGCCTACCCGAAGCCCTGCTCCCGCGCCGAACACGAGAAGGACCACCACCAACCTGTACCGCTTGTAGACGATGGCGGTACGAACAAGCATGGATAGCGGCCAAACGCCCTGACGCAATGCCCATCGCACCAGTCACCCCCACCGGAAGGAAAATTGCCGAGGTAGACCTCGGCCTCCAAAGATCGGAGGAGTGTAACGGGGCGGCAGATTCCAAGCGCCCCGTCAAGAAACTTCGGCGGCGGGGTACGGATCGACCCCTCTCCTCTCCAAGCGCCTGACCCAGCTGGGCGAAAGGCGTGTCCTCATTGGATTGGGTTGGGCGATGGGCGGCGCGAGACACCCAGGGAGGAGTAGGAGGGGAAGGCGACTTGACGAGCGGACTGGGGAAAGGAACATCAGTCAGTCGTGTACGAACTCAAGTGAAGGAAAGTTGGGATCTCCGAAACGAGGTTGGCCTGAAACGAGGTTGGCCCCCCCTGCTCGCCGTAATCTCGAGAGGACGAGGCGAGGCAGGGGCGGGGCGGAACAACCTGTTTCGGGGCGGAACAACCTGTTTCGGGGCGGAACAACCTGTTTCGGGGCGGAACAACCGAAGCGGAACAACTGAAGCGGAACAACCGACGCGAAGCAAATCAACCCCTTGTGAAGCCGGTGTTGTGAAAGTGACCTGAGGGAACAAGTGTATCGTGGTTCCTTCAGGGTGAGAACTCGGGAATTGGGAGATCAGCCAATTCCTCTCCCGTAACAGTGGGCCCTTATACGAACTGAAAATCCCCCGTCGGACCCGAGTGTTGATCCGTTCGCGCCCGATTCGACGGCCAATAGTCCAGGTTTCCCACGCACCGCCAGTCGTCGGACCTCCGTCGGAAAGAGTCTTGCCTCCTCCGGCCTGGACGGCGTTCCCCTGACCGAAGCCGAGCAGCGAAGAGAACATCACCCTGTTGTCTCCATCCGAAGGAGTTGGTACACGTAAGTGGCGAAATAACTCTGTTTCGTACCCTCGCAACGCGAAAGTCGAATCTCTAAATCTGGCCCAAGCCCCGACGTTTAGTCACCAGAAAGCTGATCATAGAGTTGTACATTGTAGCCGTATTATTTAGTATTTTGTCTGTCGTAGGAAAAGTAAAAGGAATTAGGGGAGGACATTAACAAATCACTTCCACTTTACCGTTATTCAAACCAAACATTTGAGCCTTCAGCTACCTCGTAAATTCATTTGGCCCTCAGCCCTTCACTTCTGCCTACTCAATAATTAGATTACGTAATAGTCAATATCCTTCTCGGCCGAGACATTCCGTATTTTATATTTCTGTCAATTGCGTTTATTATAAGTCAATATTGAACCCTTGTCTTTTCAATCACGAAACCCCATTCCTCAGAGCTTGGTAAATTCAGGTGTACTTGGCGTCTATGACCGACCATTGCCGACATTCCGGACGGTAAGTGAAAGTCTTTAGTCTCCCACTAATTATTCGCCTAGGTCTATTTTTGGATCCCTAGCCCGTTACGTGAAAACGACGGGTTACAGAACGTCATGGAAGTGCTAAGATGAGCCTCGAAAAAGGTTGTTTCAAACAAATTGTTCGCACCAAGCACTTATTTCAGTGAGTTCCGTATTGAAGTTTCGTGGTGAGCAATAAAGACAACTAATTTTGTAACGTAAGAAAGTTACGAAGGTCCATTCTGTGGCAACCTGTGGTATCACAATTTTTAAAAAATTAAAAACAATTCCGCATACCTACCTGGGTTATAAATAAATATCCAATACATGGCTGAGACTCCGAATGCTATCGTCACAGAGCACGAATGCATGCACCAGTACAGATTGTACGTTCCGTTCATCTTTGGTATGAATGTCTGATCTTCACCAACTGCAACACAAATATGACACATTGTGTAGGTTAGGAATTCGAAGGAATATGTAGAACGTTGGAATATTTATTATGATGAATTAGGTACATATATTCCATAAATATAACAACCAAATTGTGATTCATTGGTATTTGGTGATTGTATTTCCCGACCTTATGATTAGTGTTCAATGCGGGGGCCTTCTTATATTGCATTATCATACTTGTTACTGCGCCCGTAAAAGGGGATGAACTGGTTATGCAACCTGCATGACAAGTGTTTATTGTAGGTTTGCATACCCAGTTCATCCTCTCCCACCGGCGAGGTAATAATATTACCTACCACATTCAAGAAAATTGTAATAATTGCTAAAAAATCAAATTCGGAGGCCAGGAATGTGTTATTTATGTATCTATTAACACTCTCGAAAATATTCACTTCTTATAAGAAATGAGATCAACTTTTATAATCAGGAAAATCCAACTTATTTGGATTCCCATGTCTAGAGTGCGTTGCAGGCAGTGTATATGCCCGATCTGTAAAGGGTTTTCTTGGGTACAAACTGAACTCGATTTTACCTCACAAGGCCCTTCCTTGGAAATTGTTCCTTCCCCCAGAAACCGAACCTATGGCTGATATTGATCAGATGGGGATATTACCACTCCCGTGAGAGGAAATACCCTGTAAATTCTTACACACGGGTTGGTTATGCCTCGAATGGGCGAAATACTGGGTGTGGCGGGTCCCGGACCCATTCCAATCAATTCAGGGTCCAAAATTTAGTGGAAAATGATACCCCACACGCCTAGGCACCAGAAATCTTGACACATACAAAATGGGTGGATACATACCCATTTTGACCCATAACTGCTTCCGGTGGGTGCCAATCGTTCTGGGACCCACTTCATTGAATTCAGCGTCCAAAATTTAGTGGAAAATGATACCCTACTCGCCTAGATCGCTCAAAATCTCGAAAAATACATTTAAAAAAAAAAAAAAAAAAACACATTTTGACCCCATATCCCGCCCAAATTTGGTCCGATCGGGCTGAAAAGTTTCAAGGACCGTTCTAGGTCGGGAACAGACCCCTGACCAAAATTTCAGATTTTTAGAAAATTGTCTACTACCGAAAACGGCGCAATGAATATCCATGCACTTGGTCAGAGGTTTTTGATCTAGACACCATGAAACGTCCAGAATTTTGAGCCGAATCGGAGAGGTTGGCCATTTGCATGAAAATTTATGTTGATTATTCAAGGAATAACCAACCAAAAGCAGTCGGTGGTTGTATTACACATTACATATCCATTACAAACGACATTTCCAATTCATCCAGCCAATGGCACCTGATAAGTTACCTCCATGGCATAAAGTTTCCCAGGTACCTCCCTCTGCCAACACTGACTTGACACGTATTAAATACACTTACTTAAGTGCACGAGTACAACAGGATTGACGGTTACAGAAATTCAATTAAGGTCCGACGTAATGAGCTCATTACGAGAATTTACAACAGTTCAAAGTTCCCTGTACCGTGATTACAATACCATCGTACACGGATTTCCTGATTTATTCTTCCAAAAGTTACATTTTCCAATGCCATCTAGATCCAAAAAATGTATAATTTCAATAGAAACGCCGCGCTACCAAAATTGATTTTTTTTTACAAACATCAACAATGCAAACGGTATGTTTACTGTTCCGGGTGTCCAGAGCAATCGCTCGATTCCACTTTATAAAATTCTAATGCCTCCCCCGTGTCCTAAGTCCGGGCCAATCGATATGTGGGTTATCACAGATGTCTCCAGTTTTCCTTACTTGTTTCTTGCAGCCGCACAACCTCGTAGAGACCTGGCGGTTTTCAATAGACAAACTTATCAATGTAGCAGAATACCATAACGTACCATCTATATTATGCTATACTTCGCATAATAGCTTATTATGCTTCGACTACGGAACGACCCCCCCTGCTGGTGTTTTCAGGACGTCTGACTGACTCCAGCCGCAAAGCTCGCAGGTTTGTCTGGTCAGTTGCAATGTTTCCATTAGAGCTTTAACGCGTTCGCTGCGGAATTATTGAGCTCGTTTGAGCAACTGTGCGGGAGTCATCTGAAATAGGAACGCGCCAGGTGCGTGCGCCGCATGTGGAATGAAATTCGAAGCGAGCTCCTAACCCAGTGCGGCTATAGCATGAGATATTTACCTTGGAGTAAACTACTTGCACCGAAGTATTTCGTGTACTAAAGCGAAGCATTGAAAGAAATCTTGTGGCGGGAACACTGAAAATGATGCAAAATGGCAAGAAAACTCCAAACCAGTCCCATATTTCGGACTTATTTTTTTGCATCTTAGCAACACCCCAGCTGACTCCGACGTTTACAGTACCTTCAGAAGGTTCAAAGCAGGCGCGGGAAGTAGAAATATATTCCATTTCACTTTCTGGTATACTGGAGGAGCGATCTGAAGTGAAGGCTGCCTTGACGCGCCAGGCGCGTGCGACGCACACAGTTTGGAACAGAGCTCGAGCTGAGCGCGTGACCCGCAGCGAACGTGTTATTAGTAAACTGGTTTTATGTCGTGGGAATTCAAAAATTGCTGCACATTCTGACGTAAGTAGTAGAAACGTGTACTTTCTTATGACATAACGAAAAAAGGTTACTGCCAGGGGATCTGATGTGGTACACGGATGGGTCCAAGATGGGGAACGAATCCAGCCTGGGGGAGTATGGCCCGATGAAAGAATGGGAGCTCTCGCTCTCCCTTGGTAGCTGGGTCGCAGTATACCTGGCTGAGCTGCTCGCAATAAAGGAATGTGCTGAGGAGAACATCACTACCGAGGTAGGCGGATCCACATCTTCTCTGACACCCAAGCAGCACTCAAGGCCCTAATGGGATCGAGCTCTGACTCAAGGCTGGTACTTGAGTGCTGGGAAGCCCTCCAGCTACTGAGTGGAACAAACAAGGTTGTCCTTACATGGGTCCCGGGCCACTCAGGGGTTGAGGGTAATGACCGAGCCGATGCTCTGGCCAGGCATGTGTCGGGGACTGTTTTTACGGGACCTGAACCATGCCTAGGAATCTCCCACACCCTACTATCGGGGTGGGTGGCAACCTGGGTTCGCTCCCAGCACCAGAGGCGTTGGGAGCGGACGCCGCGTCAAGAGCACGGTCACTTCATGATGACTGGTCCCAACAAAGGAAGAGCCACGAGATGCCTTAACCCTAACAGAGCTTCCCTGAGACTCACCGTTGGCTTATTTACAGGACACGGGGACTTCAGGAGGCATATCTGCAGGATTGGGGTGCGCAATGGTACCCCTGACTGCAGATTCTCTGGCAAAGACGAGGAGACAGCGCCTCACATCGTCTTCAATTGTCCTGCCCTGGAACACAGGCGTTTCAGAACCTTCGGGACTTCGGACCGAAGGGACATCCTCAACCAGGAGAACCTGGTCGGAGCTCTGCCGGATCTAGTCGGGAACACCGAGCTTCTGCCAAAATGAGCTCCAGGGATTAGCACAAGGGCCACTAGGTCTAAGTGCGGGGGGAGGACACTGCAGTGGACGCCCCCTTTACCCCTGTGTAATTGATTTATCTATCTAGGTAGTGTAATAAATAATAGAAGAAGGTACTGCAACATCATTGACTCACCTTCAAGTTTTTTCGAATATGCTTGGTAAACTAGAAGAGCCGAGAGGACGCCTTGAAGAACGTTGAGGAGCAGACCCCAATTTGTGAGATAAATAGGCCATTTGAAGTAGTGGCTGTACTGTTGAACTGGTTTTCCGACTTCGAGTAGGGACAATATCATTATGACTAGCACAGCTAATGCGTGCCAAATTCGATAGATGAGGTACTCGGTGCTCGCAGTCTTTTCTTTCTCCCACTGAAACAGTGATTCACACAGATCTAGAGACAGGTAAGGTCGAAAAGGTCAAGAAAGTACAAATTACAAAAAGATGAATCTTAACATCTTTTATTTCAAATTGAAATTGATCTCATAACCAGGCAGGTACTCAAGCATCTTCCTAGGAAAGCTGTTGCCAGACTCACCCAGATCATCAATTCAGCCATATCACATCGCTATGTTCCTCAGTTATGGGAAATTGCTGAAGTGATAATGATCTCTAAACCGGGCAAACCAACGGATCAGCTAACATCGTACAGATCAATCCCGCTGCTGCCTGTGTTGTCTAAGCTGTTTGAAAAACTCATCAATAAACGATTACTCGCTGTTATAGAGGAGCGCAAGCTGATCCCGAATCACCAGTTTGGGTTTATACAGCAGCACTCCACAATAGACCAAGCCCATAGAATAGTTAACATCATCGAAGAAGCTCTAGAACAAAAGAAGGTTTGCTCAGCCATCTTTCTGGATGTGTCACAAGCTTTTGATAAAGTCTGGCACGAAGGCCTGATGCATAAGTTAAAGAGAATGTTGCCCTACCAATTCGTTGACTGCTCCATTCCTATTTATCTGACCGGTACTTCCGCATCAAACAGGATAATGCCTACTCACAACCAAGGAAAACGCGCGCTGGTGTACCCCAAGGAAATGTATTGGGCCCACTCTTATACCTTCTGTACACAAGCGACCTACCAGAAGTCGAATTTAACACCACAGCAACGTTTGCAGACGACACTGCAGTCCTGGCAGTTGGCAATAGCAACGAAAAATCCACATCAAAACTTAAAAAATCAATATCCAAAATCAGTAAATGGACATTGAAATGGAGAATCAAATTAAATGAGGCCAAGTCCGTGCATGTCGATTTTACCAATCTCAAGATCGTCTACATCCCGACTTTCCTCAACAACACAGCCATCCCCTACGCGAATGAGGCCAAATACCTGGGCATGACGCTGGACGCCAAGCTCAGGTGGCGTCAAAAAGAAAAAAATTGAACTCCGTTTTGAACTCAGAAAAAATTTACTGGCTCATTGGCCGACAATCTTACATGACCATCAGAAACAAACTGCTTCTGTACAATCAAGTACTGAAGCCTGTTTGGGCATACAGAGCGCAGTTGAGGGGCTGTACCGCTCCAACCAATCGGCAAATCATTCGGAGATTCCTGAACTCTGTGCTGCGGTGTATTACTGATGCACCGTGGTTTCCGAAATGACGCTCTGCACCGAACTTGAAGTAGACAGTGTAGAAGACGTCATCAAGCAGAGGGCCACGGCCCATCTCGCAAAACTTAGAAGTTATGTATCTTTTGTCCTAATAAACAGTTGTAGTAATTCAAGTCAGCGCAATATTGGTAATGAGACTACTCGGTGCAATAAAATATTGTCAATTAAAAAAAAAAAAAAAAAAAAAAAAAAAGAAATTTGAAAAGCAACTGTTTAGGGCATCACCGATTTTTTGAGTTCGTGAATACGAATTGAATGCAGAAATTTTGTTCGCACTCCGAAATACCCACCAACATTCTCAAACCGGAAGAACACTGTGTGGCCCAAGGCAATGTCTTCTTTCCCGTAGGATAAAATCACAATTCCTCACGATTCGTGTATGTTAATTCAATTTGTTTCCCCAGTTTTCCACATACTTAATCGCTAGGATTCAGATCGTGACTGAACGGTTTCCTGCCAGGATCTCATCAGAATAAATTGAATAAAATGAACGCTCATCTGGCGATCAAGGCGATAATCCTTCCCGCGTTCAGTTCTCGCGGATTTGGGGTAAAAAGGATAAAGAAGTATTCTGCTTGCTTGGTTGGGGAATATGCTGTCTTACGTTGTGTCTGAGGTTGTCCCTCTTGTGTTTGGTACCTTGGCCAGGTGGTAGCCATAATTTGGTTCAATGTTCTGTTCAGTAAAAAGCCGGATCGGATTCAATCGACTATCTAGAACACCCGAGTTGGCATCACCTGTCGCCTCAACATGATAACACTAATATAAGTACTCGTGAGTTCAAAAGAGTGAAAAAAATGCGTGAAGAAGTAAACGCTCTCGGTAAAGGGAGAATCTCCGTTACACTACACAGTTCGATCGTCCATGCGATGACGCAGATGTTGAACGCAACAATAGGAACAGACCTCAACAAAAAAGTTTTCATCCCAGATGGCCTCAGATGGGTCTCGAATTGCTTCTTTGAATCAGGTACCAATGAATAACAACTGGAGACTTTCTTTCATGGTCGGACTCCCGATTCCAGACCCGCTAGACATCGGACAATCGGCAATTTTATTCCGTTCTACGAGGAGGAACAGGCCAGCAGGAGATCCTGTACCCCCCTGCGTCAGATTATTCGAGCGAATACTCGTAACTAAGGTGATTGAAAAGTAGGTGGTACATTTACTAAATTTGGCCCTTTTTGCTGGAGATCAACAACACCGATTAGCGCCAAAATTTAGAGTAAACGATTCATTATGTTGTCAAGATCAAAGAGCACTACAATATCTTCCACATTGTTATTATTCCTTGGAGCAAGATTATAGGGAAAACGTGTTTAGAAAAGGAAAAATTTATTTTCAAAAAAGCGTGTCTGCTGGGTAAGGTCGTCTAGGCCAACCCAGTCAGAGCGTAACTAGATTACACATGGCTACCTACCTACACACCGTCTATGACATTTTTCTATTTCGACGACGGCAATCATCTTCGATTGAAAGATGTATTTCTTTCATGACGGGTCTCAATTGGCACGGCTGTGATGAGAGCCCACGTCTGGATATGACGGTCGCTAAAATTTCTCTCTTCCTTCGACCTTGCGCCACTCTCATCTGAGTTCATCGAACAGACTGATCAAATACTTTGATTTTCACGGTCGTTTAATCGAGCAGGAGCGCACACACGCGCCCCTCTGTAGTGTGTTTGTAGTTGACAATGAGATATAGACTACTCGCCGTGATTATAGTTGAAAGCGGAAACATTAATGCGGAAATGTCGTCGCGGTGTTTGAAGCGGTGAAAAAATTAGGGTTGACACCAACACAACACACGTATGAACAGAGGGATAAGCTGAGCTCCTTCGGAAAGCCATCTGATCCAAAAAAAAAGGAAAACCAAGGATAATCAGATCGCCCCTACTAATATCCGAAACCTTGGCGAAAGTGTTGCTTTCATGGAGTATGTACAACTAACTGTACAGAAATCCAGATGTATTCGGAAATCAAACAAGCATCTTGGTTGGACAGTGTAGGGCTGACGATCTTCGGCTTAAACGTTTCAACGATCAACAAGAGCCGGAAAGAGGTTCCTGAATAAAATTGCAAATTTTGGTGGGTTATTTCTTGAATAATGAATGTTTTCATGCAAAAAGTCATTCTCTTCGATTCGGCTCAAAATTGTTTTCTGGGCGTTTTAAATTGTCTAGATCACAAAACCAAAATGTCCGTCCGCCGTCCGCGCCGTTTTTGGTAGTAGAAAATTTTCCAAAAATCTGAAATTTGGGTCAGGGGTCTGTTCCCGGCCTAGGACGGTCTTTCAAACTTTTCAGCCCGATCTGATCAAATTTGGGCGGGGTAAAAATGTGTTTTTTGAAAAATGGATTTTCGAGATTTTCGGCGATCTAGGCAAGTGGGGTATCATTTTCCACTAAAGTTTGAACGCTGAATCCGATGAAATGGGTCCCAGAACGATTGGCACCCACTGGAAGAAGTTATGGGTCAAATTGGGTACATATTACCCATTTTGAATATGTTTATTCGGGATTTCTTGTACCTAGGCGTGTGGGGTATCATTTTCCACTAAATTTTGGACGCTAAATCGATTAGAATGGGTCGGGGACCCGCCTCACCCACTTTTTCCCCCATTTTTCCCATGTTGAAGAAATTAATCTCTATGCGCCTGGTCCGAGGTTCAAATTAGTAGTCTCCATGCGCCTGGTTCGAGGAATAACCAACCCGTGTGTAAGAATTTGCAGCGTTTTATAAAATGTTCTAGTACCGTACGAGGAACATTCCACTTTTTGGTTGATTATTCAACCAAGCCGGAGGTTAACCTCGCCAATTGACGCCGAAATTTGACAGTATACGTTTCGTTATCTTTAAATCAAAATACGGTTTTGGTAGTAAACAATTTTCTAAACATCTGAAATGTTGGTCAGGGACCTCTTTCCGGCTCTAGTTGGTAATGGAAAATGTGTTTTTAGAAGCCAAATTTTTAGGAACTAAGCATGTAATTTATCATTTTACGCTTAATTTGTATTAGTCGCTGAATCGATTGTAATGAGTCCGGGACGCTCCACACTCACTGTTTTCCCCATAATCTTGCTCCAAAGAGTAATGAGCCACAGCTTTTCCAATGTTACATATGGTACACTGACAAGAACCAGACGTGGTATTCACGAGTTTAGAGAAGGAAAAGTGATGAAGAGATGAGCGACGGGCTTCCGGCTTCTCATTTTCTACATTTTTGTTGACATTCGACGCCTCCGCGAGCCTCTGACGACATCAACTTCGACGTAGCCAACGCATGAACGACACCCGACTTATATTGAAACGTGATCTTTCAACATATGTGTGCTTTTCTAATTGCGTATTTCAAGGAAGAGTTCACTCTAAAGACCCTTAACATACTCATTTCCACTAAAGCAGGATCTACCTAAATTAATAGTCGTTTGAAGAATAATTTGCGATTGTACTAAACGAATTTCTATTAATTTCCTGTGAATATTTTGTACTAAAATTCACATACGTGATTCTTTTTTATTTTTATTTTTATTTTATTATTATTATTATTTATATATTTTTTTATTAAGTGCGTGTTGGCTAAATAGAGGCTAAGACATACAAGGGAGAAATGTGAAATTAGTCCATTAAAAAACAAATTCTTACACACGGGTTCGTTATTCCTCGAACCAGGCGCATGGAGACTAATTTGAACCTCGGACCAGGCGCATAGAGATTAATTTCTTCAACATGGGAAAAATGGGGGAAACAGTGGGTGAGGCGGGTCCCCGACCCATTCTAATCGATTTAGCGTCCAAAATTTAGTGGAAAATGATACCCCACACGCCTAGGTACAAGAAATCCCGAATAAACATATTCAAAATGGGTAATATGTACCCAATTTGATCCATAACTTCTTCCAGTGGGTGCTGATCGTTCTGGGACCCATTTCATTGGATTAAGCGTCCAAAATTTAGTGGAAAATGATACCCCACACGCCCAGGTACCAGAAATCTCATAAACACATATTTAAAATGGATGATGTATACCCAATTTGATCCATAACTTCTTCCAGTGGGTGCCAATCGTCCTGAGACCCACTTCATTGGATTCAGCTTCCAAGATTTAGCGGAAAATGATACCCCACACGCCTAGGTTCCAGAAATCTCAAAAACACATATTCAAAATGGGTAATATATACCCAATTTGACCCATAACATCTTCCAGTGGGTGCCAATCGTCCTAAGACCCATTTCATTTGATTCAGCGTCCATAATTTAGTGGAAAACGATACCCCACTCGCCTAGATCGCCCAAAATCTCGAAAAATCCATTTTTCAAAAAACACATTGTGACCCCCCCCCCCCCCCCCAAATTTCGTCCGATCGGGCTGAAAAGTTTCGAGGACCCGTCTCGGCCGGGAATGGACCCCTGACCCAAATTTCAGATTTTTAGAAAATTTTCTACTACCAAAAACGGCGCGGACGGCGGACGGCGGACGGCGGACGGACATTGACCTTTTGGTTGGTTATTCCTCGAATAATCAACCTATGTTTTCATGATAATGGTCAACCTCTCCGATTTGGCTCAAAATTTTTTTCTGGATGTTTCATGATGTCCTGATCAAAAAAGGTCAATGTCCGTCCGCCGTACGTTGTACGCCGTACGTTGTACGCCGTCCATGTTCCGCGCCGTTTTTGGTAGTAGAAAATTTTCTAAAAATCTGAAATTTGGGTCAGGGGTCTGTTCCCAGTCGAGATGGGTCCTCGAAACTTTTCAGCCCGATCGGACCAAATTTGGGGGAGGTAGGGGTCAAAATGTGTTTTTTGAAAAATGGATTTTCGAGGTTTTGGGCGATCTAGGCGAGTAGGGTGTCATTTTCCACTAAATTTTGGACGCTGAATTCAATGATGTGTGTCCCAGAACGATTGGCAACCACCGGAAGAAGTTATGGGTCAAAATGGGTATGTATCCACCCATTTTGTATGTGTCAGGATTTCTGGTGCCTAGGCGTGTGGGGTATCATATTCCACTAAATTTTGTACCCTGAATTGATTGGAATGGGTCTGGGACCCGCCACACCCATTGTTTCCCCCATTCGAGGAATACCCAACCCGTGTGTAAGAATTTGCAGATTTTTTGATCTAGACACCATGAAACGTCCAGAAAAAAATTTTGAGCCATATCGGAGAGGTTGACCTTTTGCATGAAAACATAGTTTGATTATTCAAGGAATAACCAACCAAAATTTCATCAAATTCACTGTTTATGAGTTACCATAGAATCAGTTAATTTAATAAAACATGTAACCAAATCGCAAAAACAAACTGAAAATACAAAAAATTTGGGGAAAATTCACGTAAAATTATACAATTTTGAAAATTTATTCACTATTAAATTTACTTACGTTCATATTTGGATATTAAATACAGTAATAATTAATTAATTGATTGAACCTTAGTTTTCTGTAGAGCTGGAGGAACAGTTGGATTTTGGTCAATGAAAGGGATTCACGGTATGGCGAGAAAGGTCGGTGTCCGATCCCGGGTATGCCAAGCTGCTGGTTCCCGGCAAAAAAAAAAAAAAAAAAAAAAAAAAAAAAAAAAAAAAAAAAAAAAACCGCTGCCTCGGCGATTATTAGATGTGATAACGGCTTGAGTTTGTTTTGTGTTCTTAATTGTTAGATGCCATGTGACGGTCGATGCGAATGAATAGAAGGGATCATTAGACAGCTTGAGAGTTTTCAACGGATGCCTCATCGTCTCTATCCACGCATGCGGACTACATTTTGACACAATTTGAGACTAAAATCAAAATGTGCCAAAAATGTCCTAGATGGGTAAAAGTTCAATCCGCTTCAAAATCGAGACTCAATCATACGATTCCCATAGATGCACCAGACATGGTTAGTGGACCGAAGAAACCTTGGGAAATTACAACGTGCGCTTCTGCAAAAAACAGCACATTGTTTCACAATATTTTATTATTCAAGGTGGATCTGGCTCTTGTGGGAATGCATATCATAGAAGTGTTCAAAATAGGTTTGATTTACTTGTCGACAATGCACCAGTTCCGAAACACCAATTTTCCTATTAACTCTGCTATTGTTTTAGAACAGCCGACAGAAGAGTTTTCAAGACCAACGAAGACCCATGAAGCTATCAAAATTTTCACGCCGTTTTTGTTAGTAGACAATTTTCTAAAAATCTGAATCTGAATTTGGAGAGAGTGTGGGTAAAAAAGTTTTTTTTTAACTCGATTTTCGGCATTGTTTTGGTATTAGACGTGTGGGGTGTAAATTTTTGGCGCTGAATCCATTGAAATGAGTCGCGGACCAACAGGCGTCCACCGGAGGTGGGTATGGGTCAAAATGGGTATCTTCAGTAGGATACTTCATGTCCTAGAAAAACAAACCATTTTGGACGGCGTAGGTTGGACGGACATGTAGATTTTAGATCTAGACTAGCTGACCCGGCAAACGTTGTTTTGCCATATAAATAATTTCCTGGGTCAGAAGTGACACCTGTAGACATCTCCTAAAACTATGATTTTCCCATGATATCTGTGCTCGGACTGGGAAACATGTAGTCAACACTTTAGCGAATAGTAGACGAATTTGTATTGCTGTACAGTCCAATGCAGCTTCAGCAAGCATGCATTCCCACTGGTTATCGTCTTCCAGCAAACCGAGTGCAAGGCATCTTTATACGTTGGATATTGTTGCCCATTCACTTTACGTATATCTTGAAATGATAATGGGCCAGTAACATTAACCAACAACAGTCGAAGATAAAAGCACTCCGTGTGTCTTGGATTGACTGTAAATAATCGCCCCAAGATTTGATTTAAATAAATTGAGACATGCAGCAACTGGTGAGCCTTGCTTGGCATCCATGTTTTTGTTTGAGTCCATGTGAATAGCGTAGTACTTGTGAATAGAGTATTGTTTGTGCAAAGGCACCAAAATCATCCACACGATTACACAATTCAAAAAATGCAGGGAGTGTAGTTTTAGGTGGATTTATTGCAGGATCAATCGCACCATCCAATGTGGACCCTACAAATTGGCCTCCCTTCATTGCCACCTCCAATTTAGGATGTACACTTAGGATACACACCAAATTGGAACAAAAGTTTGAAAATAAACAAAAAAAATTTAGGGGTGGACAACCCCTAACATTTAGGGAGATGAAAAATAGATGTTGGCCGATTCTCATAGATACCAGATAAACACAAAAAATTTCATCAAAATCGGTTTCGGAGGAGTATAGCATCTAAAACTGTGACACGAGAATTTTATATATTAGATATATGGAAGTACATAATGTCAAGGTTTCAGTAGGAAAGATCGATCTCAAACATGAAAATTTACGGTCAATATTTGAGGAGTAATCAACCAAAAAGGCTTTGGTTATTAGCTTCTGCATCAGCATTTTTTAGACCTTCCGTCATTTCTGGCGTGTTTGGATGGATTAAGGTTAGGTTTAGGTTCTGGCAAATGAGTCCCATCGATTTCCACGCTTACTTATTGACCAGGAGGAGTAACAACCTGCTAACATTGCGTCATGCGATGCCACTGGACTCCTGGAGAATATTGGAGCGACTATGACACTGCTCATGTCCATAATCGCTTGCCTAATCGCTCTAAATCAACCATCTTTTAGTGATACGTCATTTTGTACTTACCAGTATAGCAGTTGGTTCAAAACGGTGGCTGCATATAATAATGACGTGCACACAATCCTACGCCTTATCTGTGACGCATGCCCTTACTGGATGGCACCCATCTACCTCTGCTCGTAATGTTTGCCAAAATTATAATTTTAGAGGAAATTACCCCGTACAGAGCCCCTCTTTAAGGAGCTAAAGTTGGCACCACTGGAGAAGCTCTACGAAAGGAGTGCAGTTTACCAGCTTTTGAAAACTAACGAGTTCACGACTCCTGCGCACGATTTTCGAGAGAATTATTTTTTGGAGATCCCAAAACTGCGGTCCACGGCTGCTCAGAATTTCTTCCCTTATAAGGGAGTATTAGTTTTTAATATATATCCACAGAAAGTGAGCATTGATGAAAGAATCAACGCTCAACTTCAAAACAATTAATTCTATTTTAAAAGGGTATTATGCATCAATGCTCTGACATTTGTTCTACCTACAATCATTATTGTAATATGAGGTGTAAAGTAAATTAAAGTAAACAAGGACTTTCACCTTGGATTTTCGTCCGACTACCTTGGTCAGGTGTCGCGGACGTCGTCAGCCGTCCTCCAAAGAGGATCGTAAATTTATCTGACGATTTCGCTCGTGGATACTTATTGCCTCACCCCCTTAAGTGAAGAGGACGAATATGAGGGTCAAGACAAACAATTAAGTTGCTCTAGCCAGGATTCGAACCCTGGCCCGCTCGGAGTACCAAACCAATCCTTCGTCTATTCCACTAGACTACCGAGCTCCCCAATATGAGGTGTATACATTGAGGTTTAGACATTATTGTAATGTGAGGTTTATACATTGATATCTATTTCTTTATTATTATCTTGAAAAATAAATATATACTTGTCATAGGAGACTATCTAATGCTATGTTTGGGTAATGTGTTATTGTTTTTAGGGACCTGGTTTTTAATTATTGCTTTAATTATTACTAACGCAACTCATTCTCCACCGCGGGCCATGCCCATATGGAGAATTACATTTCCAAGGAAATTGTTCTGTTACAGCTAGAGTAGTGGATTAACGTTTTTTTATTCCTATGTATTTGCTGATTTGTGATGGAAAAAAAAAATTTCTGGAGTTTTGGATAAAGTTATTACACATTAGAGCTTTGTTCCTGAATCCCACGTCCCAGCTGGGCTTCTGATCAAGCCCATTTTCCACACGCAGGCCGAGAGATACAGAAATTACCGTCTTTTAAGCCTATGAGTGCGGTGAGTACAACAGGATTTAACTGAAATAATGAGAATAATAAAAATACAATAAGGTAGAATCTATCTTATCTACCGGGAAGAAGTGAGGATATTCAGTAGCTGGAAGTCAAAGGTAAAAAATGTTTAATTCCAGAAGCTTTCTCGCCACAGAATAATTGTTGTACTCAACAAAGACCAGTTACGGGCCATTGTTTAATGGATAACGCTTTTGTTGATTGCTCTTTCACGGAGTAGCTTACTTGTGGCAAGGTTGCTATACATTCATAATGAACTACCAACGCGAAACGGGATAGATAAAGGGTGCCTGGGCAAGCATCCTGTAGGTGATCAATGAACACTATAGAAAATCCACTCAAATCAGTTAGATGAATTGTTTTGTTCGAACCACAACATGAGTCACTGCTAGTTGCAGGTGCTCAAGCATCGAGTTCCAAAAAACACATTTTGGTTGGTTCAACCTGTTTTCATGCAAAAGGTCAACCTCTCCGATTCGGCTCAAATTTTTTTTCTGGACGTTTCAAGGCGTCTAGATCACAAAACGCTGCAAATTCTTACACAGGGGTTGGTTATTCCTCGGACCAGGCGCATGGAGACTCATTTCTTCAACATGGGGGAAATGGGGAAACAGTGGGTGCGGCGGGTCCTAGACCCATTCCAATCGATTCAGTCTCCATGATTTAGTGGGAAATGATACCCCACACGCCCAGGTACCAGAAATCTCATAAACACGTATTTAAAATGATTAATATTTACCCTATTTGACCCATAACTTCTTCCAGTTGGTGCCAATCGTCCTGGGACCCACTTCATTGGATTCAGCGTCTATGATTTAGCGGAAAATGATACCCCATACGCCTAGGTTCCAGAAATCTCAAAAACACATACCTATTCAAAATGAGTAGTATATACCCAATTTGACCCATAACTTCTTTCTGTGGGTGCAAATCGTTCTGGGACCCCCTTCATTGGATTCAGCGTCCAAAATTTAGTGGAAAATGATACCCCACTCGCCTAGATCGCCCAAAATCTCGAAAATCCATTTTTCAAAAAAACACATTTTGACCCCTACTCCGCCCAAATTTGGTTCGATCGGGCTGAAAAGCTTGGAGGACCGTCCTAGGCCGGGAACAGACCCCTGACCCAAATTTCAGATTTTTAGAAAATTTTCTACTACCTAAAACAGCGCGGACGGCGGACGGACATTGACATTTTTTGATCTAGACACCTTGAAACGCCCAGAAACAAAAACACATTTTGACCCCTACCCCACCCAAATTTGGTCCGATCGGGCTGAAAAGTTTGGAGGATCCTCCTAGGCCGGTATTAAACCCCTGACCCAAATTTTAGATTTTTAGAAAATTTTCTACTACCAAAAATGGCGTGGACGGCGGACGGCGGACAGCGTACGGCGGACGGCGTACGGCTTACGGACATCGACCTTTTTTGATCTAACAACCTTGAAACGTCTAGGAAAAAAATTTGAGCCGAATCGGAGAGGTTGACCTTTTGCATGAAAACATAGGTTGATTATTCAAGGAATAACCAACCAAAAGGTCAATGTCCGTCCGCCATACTCCGTCCGCCGTCCGCCGTCCACACCATTTTTGGTAGTAGACAATTTTCTAAAAATCTGAAATTTGGGTCAGGGGTCTGTTCCCGGCCTAGAATGGTCCTCCAAACTTTTCAGCCGGATCTGACCAAATTTGGGCGGGGTAGGGGTCAAAATGTGTTTTTTGAAAAATGGATTTTCGAGATTTTGGTCGATCTAGGCGAGTGGGGTATCATTTTCCACTAAATTTTGGACGCTGAATCCAATGAAATGGGTCCCAGAACAATTGGCACCCACCGGAAGAAGTTATGGGTCAAATTGGGTATATATTACCCATTTTGAATATGTGTTTTCGGGATTTCTGGTACCTGGGCGTGTGGGGTATCATTTTCCACTAATCATGGACACTGAATCGATTGGAATGGGTCTGGGACCCGCCGCACCCACCGTTTTCCCCATTTCCCCCATGTTTTTAAATTAGTTTCCATGCGCCTGGTCTGACGAATAACCAACCCCTGTGTAAGAATTTGCAGCGTTTTGTGATCTAGACGCCTTGAAACGTCCAGAAAAAAAATTTGAGCCGAATCGGAGAGGTTGACCTTTTGCATGAAAACAGGTTGAACCAACCAAAATGTGTTTTTTGGAACTCGATGCTTGAGCACCTGCAACTAGCAGTGACTCATGTTGTGGTTCGAACAAAACAATTCATCTAACTGATTTGAGTGGATTTTCTATAGTGTTCATTGATCACCTACAGGATGCTTGCCCAGGCACCCTTTATCTATCCCGTTTCGCGTTGGTAGTTCATTATGAATGTATGCAGCGTTGTACCCATACTCTCCCGAAATTTGGTCGGATCGGGCTGAAAAGTTTTTAAGACCAAGTAAAGCCGGAAAGATGTGGCTGACCGAAATGTCAGATTCCTAGAAAATTGTCTAATACCAAAAACGGCGCGGTCGGAGGACGACATACAGCGGACGGACATTTTGAACTGACAAATTTGCACTAAATATTGGACGCTGAATCGATTACAATGGGTTACTCCACACTCCATATTCCTGCTTCAAGAAATAACCAACCATTGTGGAAGAAATTGCAGCGTTGTATTTTCTCTGGGTTGGTTCAAAATCAATAATGTCCGGAAAAGGCATTCATAATGCATCCAAAAAATCTAACCTTTCGCTCATAAGATGTCGCATAACGGGATACATTCACCCGATGTTCAGGTGAGTTTATTCGCATTTTTTGAATAAGATTAGTTAGGTTGGAACTGATCCCGAAGAATGTTTTCAATTTTGGCTGTAATTACTTTAGAATATTTGAATTGGATGAAAATTATGTGTTACGTACTTGACTTTTTAGGAAGCAGTTGGCGCAGCGGAGTTCCTGCTGTTTCATGTTTGGGCATAACTTGAGCGTCAACAGGTCCTTCGTCATTTTCTTGGCACGCTTCATTGGCCCAGCCCTGGAACATTAGTATTGTATAGTTGAAAAGTGACAAACATGTAGTCGACGAGAGCGTGTTCAAAACATGGCGTCTTTCTTCCCGTCTAAAGGAATGTGTCACAGGCCATGATCGGACCATGTTTGTTTATTCATTTCAATATAAGATTAAGAAATATACTGTTGTGCAGTAGGTACATCATCAGTTGTGTTTTACTGGCTTCCGTTAGTAGGCTGCTGAGGAGATGTTAAAAACATGGAGGCATCCTGTGACACATTGCAATGTCTCTCGCAAGAGGATCAGTGTTTTGGTTGGTTATTCCTTGAATAATCAACCTATGTTTTCATGCAAAAGGTCAACCTCTCCGATTCGGCTCAAAATTTTTTTCTGGACGTTTCAAGGTGTCTAGACCAAAAAAATCTGCAAATTCTTACACACGGGTTGGTTATTCCTCGAATGGGGGAAACAGTGGGTGTGGCGGGTCCCAGACCCATTCCAATCGATTCAGGGTCCAAAATTTAGTGGAATATGATACCCCACACGCCTAGGCACCAGAAATCCTGACACATACAAAATGGGTGGATACATACCCATTTTCACCCATAACTTCTTCCGGTGGTTGCCAATCGTTCTGGGACACACATCATTAAATTCAGCGTCCAAAATTTAGTGGAAAACTATACCCCACACGCCTAGGTAGCAGAAATCCCGAAAACACCGTCCGCGCCGTTTTCGGTAAGTAGAAAATTTTCTAAAAATCTGAAATTTGGGTCAGGGGTCTGTTCCCGGCCTAGAATGGTCCTCCAAACTTTTCAGCCGGATCTGACCAAATTTGGGCGGGGTAGGGGTCAAAATGTGTTTTTTGAAAAATGGATTTTCGAGATTTTGGTCGATCTAGGCGAGTGGGGTATCATTTTCCACTAAATTTTGGACGCTGAATCCAATGAAATGGGTCCCAGAACAATTGGCACCCACCGGAAGAAGTTATGGGTCAAATTGGGTATATATTACCCATTTTGAATATGTGTTTTCGGGATTTCTGGTACCTGGGCGTGTGGGGTATCATTTTCCACAAAATTTTGGATCCTGAATCGATTGGAATGGGTCTGGGACCCGCCGCATCCACTATTTTCCCCATTTCCCCCATGTTGAAGAAATGAGTCTCCTTGCGCCTGGTCCGAGGAATAACCAACCTGTGTGTAAGAATTTGCAGCGTTTTAAACTTCAATCTATGATTGCCATCTCCGCTTTTGTGATGTCCTCTTCCTATTGTTGTGAACACTGTTGTAAATTGAGTGACCCCCTAAGGTCGTGTTCAAAAAAGCAATATGGGCTCAGATGTTCAAAATACAGGTAAATGGGTTCATATCTCCGGTATCAGCCCGGTATTAGTTATAAACAACAGGAAACCTGACGAACGAGGATGATTTAACAAAAGAAGCTAGAAACAAGAGATAGGAAGTTAATAATAATAGGAGTTTTACCCTTCTGAGCGTCCTAAGCCTACATTTGGCGCCTATTTGTCGAATTTTGCTTGCCTCAGCGATAAATTCCACCACTGTGATTAATTACAACGAAATTTATAAGAATTGTGCGGGTTCAGCTCTAGATGGTCTTTTACCCGTTTCAGTATAATCAAATATACGCTTGTGACGCAATATTCTCGTTACAGTCATAACTTGATAAATTTCCAACAACTCTCAGCCAGGTTTTCATCGGCGATTCAGAATAGGTCCCTTTAATGTCCCATTCTTCAGAATAAAATCAGCGGTACGCTCATGAGCGAATTTAATCTCGTGGATACAGTTTTGTACCAGGAGCGCTACCTCATGAATTGGTGCATATTGCCTCTAGGTTTCTGAATGTTAAATAACACATAGTTTCGAGGTCAAGAGGAAGCTCATGTGCCACCTTGGAAGTACTTTTTTTGTTTTCGTCGTGAGAAATCCAAGAAGCTGACGGAGAGTAGCGATTTCTTATGGCCAAGCGAAACGAAGAGCCTGTGAGCCCTTAATTTAGGCGATTTTCCACGGTGAATCTAAACTCAGTGTGACTTATCGGATTCTCTTTCTTTTTCCGTTCCGAATCGAAACAGGAGAGCGCAAATACGTAAGTTACGACACTGATTCGTTTGGAGACACCATCCATAGGGCTGTTCATTCTTGCAGTATTGGCATTGGACTGTCTCCTCTACTACGGCGTTGGTAGACATAACCGTGGCAGGAATAATACTCTTATTACAATGATATATTTTCTGTTGATCTCGCCCATGTCATTATTCATCCATTTCCTGAAAACTATTAATTGCCCTGAATTTGGCGCATGAAGCCACAATGTTTATCAGAATAATGCCGCTAATGTCTTTATGAGAACTGCTGTTAATACAGAATTAATCTGGTTCAGGCAGAAGCAGATCTTGAAAATCGTTCAAACCTTTTTTTTCTTATTTGCAAAGGAGCTGACGGGAACACCTAAATTCGTTCCCGGTCTCAGGTTGACGTCAGGCGAGTTTGACTCCTGGGCCTCCAATAACCTCAACGTTACATTTTGGCGCTCAGTGTAATCTTAAGAGTCAATCAGGATCCTGAAAATTCGTCTTTTCTTCTTCATTTTATACAACGGGACCATTTAGGCCGCCAAAAGGAGGTGAAGGAAGGATTCTTTTCAAGAAATTGTCTACCGGTTTGTCATTTTATAACTGTGAACATCAACAGAATTTGTGCGAGTTTTTGTTCCAAAACCTGTTTCCTCGGTATGTCGTAAAAATGTGAAATTTGTATGTTCAGTTTAGTCTTCTTGTGTTTTGAGCCTTTTCGCGTAGAGTTGGTAGGAAGCGCCTACATTTGCAGTGTTGTTTAGGTGCGAATCCTGTCAATCCCCGGGACCTCCACGATTCCAGAGGGAAATTTATCGGAATTAAACAAATATTTGACATTTAAACGTTATGGAAAGCGTTCAGGTAGTATCTAATACGTGGCTGAGTCTATAAGAAGCGCTGGAAGAAAAGGATGAGTCTGATTGCAGTCTTAGTAAGTAGATTATGTGAATGAATCGATAGGGATCGGTTGGGAAGACAGTAATTATGGTGTAGAACTTCATCAGAGTCCATTGAATTCGTAACTCAGCCTTGCAGGAGGATCGAGCTATTGTAGAATATGTTTTATGAGTGAAACTAAGGTTTAAGAGGCCGACTAAGATGGTAAGTAGGTCTGATAGGTAGTAAATGGTACTCACATGGTAGGTGTTGACTGTTGTTTTAGTTAGAGTTGGTCGACAACTGACATGACCACCCCAACAACAGCGAATGACCGCGGGTTGTCCGGGCGTCGGAAGGGGAGAGGAGGGCGAAGATCCCGGCTCCGCCGGTAAAATGGGCGGTGAATGGGTTCCGCCGTGGAGAACGAGGGGAAACACCTGCGGAGGACCGAGGCGGGGCCGGTGAGCACTGAGTCCTGCTCGGAGCACTGAGATCTGCCGCCCCCACTCGCGGCCCCGCCACCTGATCAATAGGACCGATCTTTCCACCCCTCCCCACCCCTTTCACCGGACGAGACAACCCTTCCGCCCGAGGGTGACGGTCGGCTGACCTGGCTGGGGATGAGCTTAATGTATCCACCTGATATATCCACCTGTCTGGGTTCATATGACCTGTATCTTCCTAATCCTCATTACATGGGCCGATTTTCCAGTTCGGTCACATTCGTGTTATTTTGGGATATTCAACTCAATTCAACCTCAATATCAAAACCTTTTTTTCTTAAATTCTGGATTTTAGCGCTTGTACTGTTGGTTGGTTATTCCTTGAATAATCAACCTGTTTTCATGCAAAAGGTCAACCTCTCCGATTCGGCTCCAAAATTTTCTTCTGGGCGTTTCATGGTGTCTAGATCAAAAACCCCGCAAATTATTACACACGGGTTGGTTATTCCTCGAATGGGGGAAACAGTGGGTGTAGCGGGTCCCGGACCCATTCCAATCGATTCAGGGTCCAAAATTTAGTGGAAAACTATACCCCACACGCCTAGGTACCAGAAATCCCGAAAACACATATTCAAAGTGAGTAATAAATTCCCAATTTGACCCATAACTTTTTCCAGTGGGTGCCATTCGTTCTGAGACCCATTTCATTGGATTCAGCGCCCAAAATTTAGAGGAAAATGATACCCTACTCGCCTAGATTGCACAAAAAAAAATCTCGAAAAATCCACACATTCTGTCATGTCTGTTCCCTGCCTAGGATGGTCCTCGAAACTTTTCAGCCCGAACGGACCAAATTTGGGCGGGGTAGGGGTCAAAATGTGTTTTTTGAAAAATGGATTTTTCGAGATTTTGGGCGATCTAGGCGAGCAGGGTATCATTTTCCTCTAAATTTTGAACGCTGAATCCAATAAAATGGGTCCCAGAACGATTGGCACCCACCGGAAGAAGTTATGGGTCAAATTGGGTATTTATTACTCACTTTGAATATGAGTTTTCGGAATTTCTGTATCTAGGCGTGTGGGGTATCATTTTTCACTAAATTTTCCAGTTCGGTCACATTCGCGTTATTTTGGGATATTCAACTCAAATATCGCTTAGTATCAAAACCTTTTTTCTTAAGTTCTGAATTTTAGCGCTTGTACTGTTGTGATTTTTAAACAGGATAAATACGTTCCTGGACGCAGACAAATATTATTCAAATTTTGATTTCTCACTCACAACAGATGTCACCCACCATCTTTAAATTGTATGTTGAAGCAATTCGTAATACCGGCCATAAATGAGTTAGTATTTTTGAGAAATTATAGTCTTCATTCAAAAGATTTCTCAGGCTTGTGGGCCAAATTGGCTTAGATGATTCACCAATTGCCTCACACTGGAAGAGTGTAAACTTTGTGTCTAGGTTGGTATTTTGACAGGAATCTATTTTGTCTACCGACGTTCGTTATTGGATAAATTGCCTTATTATGCGTATCAACACAAGAACAGTTGCCTTAAACTTTCATCATTTGCCGTATTAAACGATTCAATTCAAATGTCCGCCCAACGTCCGTTGATTGAAACACGGCTTTGAGCAAGCTGAAGACTTAAGTTCTCATAAACATTTTTTTCTGCTCCGATGTTGTTTAAGGTTTTTGTAAAATTAACTTTTTTGGATTATTTTCATTTACAATCAATACGTAAAATTAATAACTGTAATTCCGTCTGTAGAGTAACTTTTTTAAAATTTTTTATTGCCGGAAAATATTGGATGGATGCATTGTTTCTCAGCCTGAAAAGGATTAAAGAATACTTTTTAAATATTTCTCCTAAATGTCTTATTTCAAGGATTCGAAAGCGAAATACTATATAGTATAATTCATATTGAGAGGATTGAGAGATCAGACTGAGAGATCTATTTGGAATGTGAGGCTGTACTCGAATTGCCGTACTCGTGTGAACCATACTTTATTATAGGATTGGTCAGACGTCATAAGGTACATTCGTGATCTACATTCTTCCAACAATAAATCGATACATATCTTGAGAGTCAACGTATAACAAGATTATTTTAATCATAAAAAATATCTCGACTTCCATAACTCTTTATATATATGTACACTTGCCGGTATTGGAAGAACAATTTCGAATAATTGTCGCCTAATTTGCAATCTAACTACGTAGGCTGTGGTACTTAATTTTCTTATGACTAAAAATGGGCCGTTGTGATTGCAATTTGAGACAAATTTCGATCCAGCTGAATCAGTGAAACCTTACATTGGTTATGGTACTGGAGACTCTTCGATAAGCCAGGAAATATTTGTCTTACCCACCTGGGGTGGATCAAATTATTGTTGAAGCGGAAAACTTTGAAGGAAAACACATTTAACATATAGGTGGTACCAGTGTAAGGCATAATCGCGTAGAAAATAGGACGACTGAAGTGAACGGGGAAGCTCGTTGTAAACGTCGATTTTCCTTGACTTACAAGGGGTGGCTGTAATTGTATCAAATATGCTCTGAAATTCCGAAAAGTTGGTTACATTTTTAATTGTCCAACAGGATAGCTTCTCTGAAACATTGGAAGTGCTGGTTGTTGGTTCCAAAAGTGAAAATGAGGATGTTTTGGTTCTGCATTTTGTAGTGCATTACTGCAATGACTACGCAGTTTGCCACAGCTATTATTTCTGAAAACTCCAAAATGGTCAATGTTTTATTCAATGGCGTCCTCTTAGAGCGTACAACTCACACCAAGCAGAACAGCAGAACTCATTGTCATCCTCTATAATAATTAGAAAGTGGTTTTGAGAGGATTGGCGTTCAAACTTTCGACCAGTTGTCTGATATTCAAAGAGCCTAGACATCTATAGCCTCAGCAAATTGCTGATTAATCTGATCTCTGCCGCCACCACTAAGATATGATAAATTATAGCATTACAGTTTCTGCTAACTCGTTGACGCGTAAGTGTCACAATTTTGTTTGCCCGAGTGCTTGACTGTCATGCTGGTACTTGGTAATCAATATAATTATATTGGTTCCTCTAATCAAAATCGGAATTAGCTGGGAGATCACTGTTAATTCTTCCCAAATATTTATACTGGATTTTCAGTACATTTTGCAAAAGTCTTCACTCGAACAAAAAAATTGGGCCAATAAAATACTTGTACGAGTATACAACATTTAGTTTACCGCTTGCCGCTAACACAGCCTTATGGAGAAAGCGAAGCGTATAACTTATCCAAAGGCCCCCATCAACAATTCCAAAATCTAAGCACAGTATTTACAACAAACATTTTTGATTCACAAACAAAAGTTTGACAACTAAAAACAGGCATGAAAATTACAATTACACATTTTGCTCTGAACCCTTAACTCGAATATGAAGGATTCCTCTCATAAACTCTACAACACTATCGAAGCAAAAAGTTGATATTGGCACAGATATGTGAATGTGAATATTCAAATTTTTACTAACTAAATGCACTTGTGACAGTTTCAAAATGTAGTCCGAGGTAAGTACATAGCTTTCCACATGTCTTCTTAGTTTTTGATGTTTTGTGATGTTTGTTGATTGTTGTTTGAATGCAACTTAAGAACGTAGGAATTGGAATTAGGAGGTTTTTGGTGTAGTCCAGAATTTCTGCATACTCAGGGTGATGACCTACCCACTTACAAGGTGCCTTGCGTTAGGTATTACCATTGATATTTTGTTAGTTGGTCAACATGTCCTTACTACACTAACAGTTAAGTCATTTTAAATGTGCTCCCTGTGAACAAGAGATGAATGGGAAACAGGTTTGTAGGAGCTGTGAGAAATTGACATTTTTTTTCAATTGGTCCTCAAGCAAAAACATGAAATTGAAGGCCGAAGATTTAAAAATTACATGGTAAATTTTGGAAATTAGAACTTATCCTGTGAAAATCGGTGTTCTAACAGTACTATTGCTTGTAATAATGGAGGAGGCTAAGGATATCGATCAAAACAGGAGGTGCAGACATTTTCGGTCAATTTCCACTCGTTAGAAAATCCTCAAAGTCTAGTTGAAGAAGTGAAGCAACAAGTAACAGGACTCAAAGGGGTTTTCTCAAGTTTCCCAGTAAATTAGGAAACATGCCGAACGTTTATTGTGGAACAAACATTTAAAAATTAAGCCCAAAAATTGTTGATGCATTGGTTGCCAAGGGCAGACCACATAAAAACGTAGTCAGTAGGTAGTACCGGGGAGAAACTAAGCAGATGGTAGGGTTTAGCAGAAAACAGCAACTCCTTGGTATTTTATGGCCCTTTTTTTATGCATAAAACTTTTGTTAAAAGTTTCCTACCATCCAAGTAGATTCTTTGAGATGAGATGAACTTCTTGATCTGTTTTCAAATAGGGAGAACAGCACAGGAAACTCATCAAACCTCTTCTGACACTCCTTTTTTGATCTCCTACTCAGTTTTGATCATTTTTGTTCAGTTCCGCTCTGAGAAAGACTTTTTTTAATGAGTTTTCTAGATATCTGGATGAGATTCTGGTGACCCAGGGCTATTTTAAGATGGAGACTAAGAGGGGAGCTTGAGTGTTTGAGTTCATGCCGTGTTCTGTCGTGAGAAGGAAACCTCAGGGAGAAACAGACAAAGCTACCCCAAAGTGACTATAAAAGGTGAAAGAGTAAGGATTCCCTTAAGAAATTGGAAAGAAGCACCAAAATTTACGTCTTCTTGAATGTCATCTTCTTGAATGTCTTTGACGACCCAGTGGCGTGCTCAAGGTGCTCAATACAGCCATTTAGTCACATGGACATGGAGGAACAAACAATTTTCACTCAGTGGAAAATGCACCACATTCCATTATCGCACACTCCCAGCCCATCCTTGATCACCAACTAACCCTCGCCTCGATGGTTGATTTCTTCGAAATTGGAGGAAGTTTCAATGCTTCAGTCGAGCGGATGTGTTTATGATGCCTACCATACGGAGGCGCAATTAGTTCTCATTTAACTGCTATCGTCCTCGAGGTTTCTGCATTGAATGAAAATCCAGGCCTGAGCTGAGGCACTGGGCCATCCTCTTGCTAGATGCTAGAGGCATGAGAGTATTTCAATTCGTTCTTCTTTTGGTTGCCACTTTTAATTGTGAATGTTACGAAATACTTCTTGCTTTTATCGAGCTTGTCTGTTGGCAGAGTGATGACTTGCTTGTCAGGACCGTGGCTCAGTTCAAGAGTGAGAGGCCGAGTAGGATCGACGTGTCGAAGAGTTTTTGCAACTTCCCCTTGATTCTCATCATTTACCAATTTAGGAAGGAATCCCGAGTAGGTCGCTGGCTTCGGCATGGTATGGTGGTTTGGACGCCCAACTGCAAAGAAGCATGAAAGGTACATTAGTGATGGAATTTTCGAATGGGAAGATGGGAATGCTTCTTCATGCCTAATGGTGGAAACAGACCAGGCATGCTTGTGTCTAGGTTGTGAAAGCAACTACATAAAAAATTGTCGGGATTACATTTTAAGGATTAATTCATCTAGAATGGTTAGGGCTATTGGCTATATTCCATGGTACTTAACCTAACCAAGTTCTTACAATATCAGATGAGAAAATTTCCCAGTATCATCTATTGCCATCCTAGTCAGTCAGATTTTAGATCAATCAAATTGATAATTTTCCTCCCAGCTCATCCTTTCAATTGTTCGACTTACTATAAGCGGCACATGGTATGCCTGTGTACGCATGGGTCGCGTGGTGACATCGATGCGTTTGATGAGTGCAGAGAGCGGGATTGTTTGGCACAGAAGCCAAAATTTCTTGGCCAACTCTGGTCTTTCGCAAGGCCGCAGTGAGTCTTTCTAGATCGTCTGTTGACTTCAAACGTGGAATTATTCTCCGTTCAGATGTTTGTAGCAATCTCAATTGTTCTGCAAAAGATAACTTAGAGCATGGATGACGGAATCGGTGAGCTGGAAACTTAAATTTAGCAGTGATGCTTATTTTATGAAATTTAGCAGAAGTATGAATCGGCAGTAGGTGATTTAGCTCAGTAACTCCTGGATAGAGCACAAGTTGATCACTCACCATAGAGGAATTTTTCAAAGGATCTGAATGTGTAAACTCCATCGTACTGTTGAAGGCCCAACATTAAGCCAGCTTTCTTATATTCATCCACAAGCCGCTTGACGAGCACTGCCTCTGACGCTCGACCAGCACGGATTTGGAGTCGCTTAAGTTCCAGTAGTTGATAAAAAATCCGTCTTTCTAAGTGATACCTGAAATCATGAGGATGTTGGTTTACTGATTGGACAGGCTTATGAAGCAACTAACCAGTAGTGAGATGCTACAGTCTTACTTCCTGACACTGTACTGGACTGCTTGAGTGACTGACACTGAAGAAAGGGTAGTCTCCACATCAGTTTCATGGCCTCTACGGCAAGGTCTATTCATTCTTGGTCGGTCCTTTGCTGATGATCCTGAAGAAAAAGCAGGTATATACAGTGAGTTAATGTTCCAAGACTCAACATCCTCCATTTTAAATGCATTGTGATACATGAATTTGGCTCACTTCTTGGCTTGTCCTTCATGTCCAAATTGGCTTCTTCTTCACCAAGTGGTTTTTCAGTGTCAGTGAGGCCTTCTTCATCGGTCTTCTCCTCAGGTAGTTTTAGCACTTCAAAACTCTCAGTGGACCTGCTGTTCATCCATTTCTTATTCCCCTCTCGCTTCCTCCTCAACTTCCGTCTCTTGTCCGCCACATAGTTAGGATCACCTCCTGTTGGATCCCCTATAACTTTTACCAAACCCTTGTTGCCATTTGCTATCAGTATTTCAGCAGCCACTCTTTCAACTTCTGATTTCCCCTCCCAGTCATCATCAGTTATAGGATCAGGAAGACCTAGTTCTGGAGGGGCATCATCAGAGTCTTTAGTGATGTTGATTGGTAGTTCGTCCAAACTACCTTCGTTATCAAAAGAATCTTTGGAAGAATTTCTCAACTCATCATTACTTTTACCTATTTCATTGCCATTATCAAAGCCTGCAATCGGCTGAATTCCACTCATTCTGTTTTTAGATGATGTTTCCCCATCTCCTATTCCTATATTATTGGCAACCTGTTTCGTGGCAGTCACGTCACTCCCATTTTCACTCGTATGCTTCCGTTCAACCTTAACTTCACTTGCAGCCGAATCCCCACTCGCTCCCTCTACCGACTTTTCGTTGGGCAATGCAGGAAGAGAATGGCCATTTTCACTGAGTTGGCTTGACGCTGACTGTGGCACTGATTTTTTATGCCCATTGGCTGACGTATTTAGCCCAGCATCTGTTTCTCCAAACTGACTTTCTGATTGTGAAATATCCTTACCATCACTATGCAGTGGGCCATTTGACAACTGCTCATCTTCGTGAAAGCTCTGCAAAAGCACCTCAGCAACTAGTTTATCATTTGGCACCTTCTGGTCATTTTCGTCTCCCACGGAAGGTAAAGTGGCAGATAATGGTGACTCTTCGCTGTAAATTAGCCCTTTGGTGCGTGCTGAACCATTACGTGACGTGTCTCCATGATCAGTAGGAAATCCATTAGCTGTTGAACTTTTAGGCTTGCCTTGCACATGGAGTGAGTCTTCTTTTAGGGTTTCCTTTTTGCTTGGGTTACCGTCTGTTGTCTCAGCAGTCTCGGTAACGGTTGAACCCTCAGCCATATCAAGATCACCCTGTAAAGATTTGGCTGGAACTTCATTCGACTTAGGAGTGGAGATCACTGATGGTTCTGACTCACCTCTCATTCCTACTGTTTGGAAGGTTGACTCGTCAACAGTTGTGGTCTTTTCCACAGCTTTGGGTTCCGAGGGCTTTTTGTTTTCAACGAGCGTAGTGGAATCTTGATTGGATGGCTCACTTCTGATCATGTCTTTGGAACCATCTTCTTTCCCTTCACGTTCAGTTTTATTACTATCATCTCTTCTGCTGCCTTCTGGCGTTTGGTCTTTGATGGACAACTCTTCTGACTCAATTGATTTGTCCTCATGGTGAACTACAGCTTCAACTATATGCACACTGCTCTTTTTATCAGAATCACCACTTGAAAAATCTTGAACTGGAACCTGAGGAACTCTCACGCTTGAAGCTTCTTTTAATTTGCCTTCGTTGATGGGAAAGTCATTGGGGCTTTCCTGAATGCCCTCGTTCATAATCATGCTTTCCAATTGACTTTGGAGGCTATCTGGCTGGACTGAGAATTCTGTTTGGACGTCTTTTTCCACCATGTCGTCTCGATCAGCGGACTTTTCCCTGCTGTGTGGTCGAAGATGAGAATCAGCATTTTCATCACTGCTAGATAACCGTCTCCCAGATTGGGAGTGACCACTTTTTTCCCGATCTGAAGTAATTTTAGATTTCCTTTTCCTCCGCCGTCGTCTGACTCTTTCTTCTATACTGCTGTCGCTGCCTTCATGGTGTCGTAGTCTCCGGATCATGAGGTCATCCTCGACATAAACCTTTAAGGATAAATTTATATGTGATAAAGATAAATTTATATGTGATCAATATTATCTTCCAGCATTGAGCCAGAAGTGTTGAAGATTCAGAGTACTAACCAACAAAGAAGACAGACACACTAGGTTCAGTTTGGAAGAACAAACCTGCAAAATATGTGGCCTTGGGCTGGAAACTGGTCGATCTTTCTCAGTAGTTGATACTTGATCTTCCGATGGTGCCTCTAATGTAACATGCTTGGGTTGGACTTTGAATTCGACCTTTGGTTCATCAACTACTTGTAGTTTTTCCTCTAATTCGTTTTTACTGATTTGTTGAGGCCCAGTCCTGGAAAGCAAATTTGTAAAGAATAAATTTGTGGGCCATCTGTTGAGTCCATCTCACATTGGGGAAAGGATCTTACTTGTTGCTGTCTCGACTCGTACTCAGACCTCTCAGAGCTGCAGATTCACTGTTGAGACGAGTGGCAGGAACCCCTCCATGTAGTTGCAAATATTTGGCACAGCCTCGATGTCCTTTGTGCAGAGCTGCATCGAGAGGAGTGGCTAGGGCTCCTTTTGTAGTACGCATAACAGGGTTCACCAGAGACCCTGCATCGAGCAACGTCTGCAAATATTTTAAATCAATCTCACTCCCCTGTCAAATATGTGTTCATTATCCTCAATACACTTAGTTAGGGGGCGCTTGAATGAGTAAATTACTTTGCACATTTCGATGTTATTCTGGAGAGCAGCTATGTGTAAAGGGCATCGACCATCGTTATTTGGGGAGTTGACAGAGTCTGGGCGTTGTGAAAGCAACCAAACAACGAGCGGGCGTCTGCCAGAAGACACTGCATCGTGCAAAGGGTAGTCTCCGCGAACGGTCTTCTGCCATAAGTTTCCTCCCCAAGCGGCCACGACTTTCAGAGTTTCCAGCTGCCCCTTGGCTGCACCACAATGCACTGCCCTGGAATATAAATACAAATTCGAGCTCCATTTTTGTTGGGGCTAGAAATGGAATCGGTGTAAAATTGAAAAAGAAACTCACGTCCGCCCTTTTCTGTCCTGGCGATTAGTATTTGCACCGTGATTCAATAGAGTTTGGGTTGCATCAGCGTGGCCCAGAGTTACAGCGTAGAAGAGGGCGGAGCAGCCATTGTTATCAATAACATCTGGTTCAGCGCTGCAGAGATTAATCAATGTTTCAACGCAGTCTGTATGGCCACGGGAGGCTGCACAATGGAGAGCTGGAACAATCAGGTCAAATAAGTGATTTCGTTTTACACTGAGGTAAAACAGGGTGCAATGAACCAGATTGATTGAGTTTTTAGTTGAGCTACACTCACCCGTGAGACCATCTTTATCGGCAGCAGCAACATTGGCTCCAGCTCCAACCAGAACCAAGATAGCTTCGGAACTTCCTAGACAGACGAGTATTAATCATTTTGACTTGCCATCATGATTGTTCGCACTGTGTGAAAACGGCCAGCTCACCTGCGCTTGCTGCCCACAATATGGGCTGACGACCATGGTTGTCGGGGAGATTGGCGTCCGCGCTGTGGTCCAGGAGGATCCGGAGAGCTGCCATTCCGAGTCGCCGGTCAGCCGGCATGTCGCTGAAGGGGCCGCACATTTGAGCCGCATAGTGCAGGGGGCAGCCCCCGTGCATGTCTCCTATGTTAGGGTCTCCACCCTTTGCCAAAAGCAGCTCCAAACAGTCAATTTCGCCGCAAACTATGAAGAGGAAAATTGTTCAGATTTTCATGGGTACGTAGTATGCGTTTTTCTAAAGCTAGTCAAAATCTTGCACTGAATTCTTCAAAAATGAGGATAAAAGTTTTTTCGTATGATTATTTGATTGATTTATTCAAGCATGGGGCAAGAATATAGTGAATAGGCTACATTCAAGTATAATTATTTCTTATTAGAATATGAAAACTACTCTTTTGTATTTGTATCAACGACAAATTCATTCTTTTATAGTGAAACTCGAGTACAGGACACAGAAAGACCCCTCAAATTATTTGTTTTTAAATTTCTGCTGTCCATTATTTATTTTATTTATTTTATTGGATCCAATATGTCATATAGAATCAAGATTTAGAACGATTTACCACATCCAAGGATGGCAGAAAAGTTGCCGGAAAAAAGCAGCCATGTTTTGGTTAGTTATTCCTTGAATAATCAACCTTGTTTTCATGCAAAAGATCAACCTCTCCGATTCGGCTCAAAATTTTCTTCTGGACGTTTCATGGTGTCTAAATCAAAAAACGCTGCAAATTCTTACACAGGGGTTGGTTATTCGTCAGACCAGGCGCCCCAATAATACCCCACACGCCTAGGCACCAGAAATCCTGACACATAAAAAATGGGTGGATACATACCCATTTTGACCCATAACTTCTTCCAGTGGGTGCCAATCGTTCTGGGACACACATTGAATTCAGCGTCCAAAATTTATTGGAAAATGATACCCCACACGCCTAGGTAGCAGAAATCCCGAAAACACATATACAAAATGGGTAATATATACCTACCCAATTTGACCCATAACTTCATCCAGTGGGTGCCAATTGTTCTGGGACCCACTTCACTGGATTCAGCGTCCAAAATTTAGTGGAAAACTATACCCCACACGCCTAAGTAGCAGAAATCCCGAAAACACATATACAAAATGGGTAATATATACCTACCCAATTTGACCCATAACTTCTTCCAGTGGATGCCGATCGTTCTGGGACCCATTTCATTTGATTCAGCGTCTAAAATTTAGTGGAAAATGATACCCCACTCGCCTAAATCGCCCAAAATCTCGAAAATCCATTTTTCAAAAAACACATTTTGACCCCTACCCCCCCCCCCCCAAATTTGGTCCGATCGGGCTGAAAAGCTTGGAGGACCGTCCTAGGCTGGGAACAGACCCCTGACCCAAATTTCAGATTTTTAGAAAATTTTCTACTACCAAAAATGGCGTGGACGGCGTACGGCGTACGGCGGACGGACATTGACCTTTTTTGATCAGGACACCATGAAACGTCCAGAAAAAAATTTTGAGCCGAATCGGAGAGGTTGACCATTTGCATGAAAACATAGGTTGATTATTCAAGGAATAACCAACCAAAAGGTCAATGTCTGTCCGCCGTCCGCCATACGCTGTCTGCCGTACGCCGTCCATTGTCCGCGCCGTTTTTGGTAGTAGAAAATGTTCTAAAAATCTGAAATTTGGGTCAAGGGTCTGTTCCCGGCCTAGGACGGTCCTCGAAACTTTTCCGATCGGAGCAAATATGGGCGGGGTAGGGGTCAAAATGTGTTTTTTGAAAAATGGATTTTCGAGATTTTGCACGATCTAGGCGAGTAGGGTGTCATTTTCCACTAAATTTTGGACGCTGAATCCAATGAAACGGGTCCCAGAACGATTGGCACCCACTGGAAGAAGTTATGGGTCAAATTGCGTATATATTACCCATTTTAAATATGTGTTTTCGAGATTTCTGGAACCTGGGCGTGTGGGGTATAGTTTTCCACTAAAGTTTGGGCGCTGAATCCAATGAAATGGGTCCCAGAACGATTGGCGCCCACCGGAAGAAGTTATGGGTCACAATGGGTATGTATCAACCCATTTTGTATGTGTCAAGATTTCTGGTACCTAGGCGTGTGGAGTATCATTTTCCACTAAGTTTTGGACCCTGAATCGATTGGAATGGGTCCGGGACCCGCCACTGTTTTCCCCATTCGAGGAATAACCAACCCGTGTGTAAGAATTTGCAGTGGTTTCAAGATGCACCAGACTCGGTGGTCAGGGTGGCGTTACTTTTAGAGCCCGTCCCTACAAATTGTATAAATTTCCTCAGTTTTTATCCTCTGTTTCGGTATCCCTCCTGTCCACATTGTTCAAGGTTGTCCTTTTACAATGCATTATTAGGTACTTCGGGTTTTATTGACTTATCAATGATGACTTTCTTGTATTGAGCCTGAGAATTTGAACGTGACTCCGGAAAACTAAATTTCGATTCACTCGCTATAGTCAAAGCCCATTCACTGATGGAGGTAAACTGGATTCGCCCTGACCTTCGATGGATAATAGCGTTTCGGATGATTAATGAATTTCAAGGAGGTCATATAAACGAGGAAGCCGAGGAAATATTAAGTTACAATCTCAGTTAAAACACCTCTCCCCCTATCATCTGGCTTTTTGATTGTAACAAGTCAAGGTTAATCGATTTAATTCGACCCTCGTCACCCCCTCCTCATCCATTAACTTCCTTCATTATAAACGGAAGATCCTCATTTTCTCGGCTCCTTGAAAATATTGACACCACCGCAAACTGTTTCTCTCCCCACGGAGGGCCGAGAGCTTAACCCTAAACACGTAATGTCGAAAGATAGCACGCAAGGCATTGCGAAGCTGAAGACCTGATTTCGACGGGTTTTTTTTCTTCGAGGTGTTGTACTATCAATCTCGGTTCACGTTTACCAGGAAAGGCTGAAAATAGTACAAGCTAATTGGATAGCGTTCGAACGATTCCCCCGATTGAAGCTGACAGGCAATACACTATGATCGGTAGCAAATGTTAGACTTCGCTTTAGTTGGAAGTTTAGTTCAGTTATATCAGTGCGTTAACGAAAGCAAACGCTGATAATATTGCTAATCGAAGAAATCTATTTCAGGGATAACGTGCAAGTTGAAAGGTTCTCTATTTACGAAACCATTTGCCCCAACGAATTGACCGGGGGGGGGGGGGGGTTTCTAGGTACTTGTGGGGTAAAACATTCCACTGAGTTTGCAACTGCAAATTAATTGTTTTGGTTTTTTGGTCATGCGTTGAACAGTAAGCTATGTCTTCAGCTTTATTCATCTACGCACTAATGGCACTTCAAAGATCGAGAGTTATCACCTACTTGTTGAAATGGTATTTGTATTCCCTCGTCTAATAATCCGTTCTCAAAGATGAGAGAATAAAACATTGCACGGAAGTGACCTCTCGGTACCAACGATTACAGTTACGAAGTTGGACCAGCCGACGTCATCAATGTAGTGAAATGAATGATTCAACACCGCCGAGATTGGCCACTGTGAATAAATTTCCAGTAGTTCCAAGTTCAATATCCCCCCCCCCCCCTTCCTTGAATTCAAGGCTACTGTATATATACCAATTCTGGTCGATACTCGTGGTATTGCTCTATCTTACAAGCGCCAGCCCTTTTCCGTTGGTAATTGGTCATTGAATAGACGATTCGGCCATTGACCACGACTGGAGTACGAGGTGAATAATCAATTGGAAAACGGCTGGACGTACGCGTTGTCTCCATTCCCTTTGACAAATGGGGTCGAGGAAATGATGAGTCAACAAACGAGTCGAGTTTCGAGTAGATAGGGAACTTGCTGTGAATAATAAGCAATGGTTGACATCGGAATAATTTTTGATCATTATTCTTTGAATAATCAACCCATGTTTTCATGCCAGAGGTCAATGTCTCCGATTTGGCCCAAAATTTTACAGTTAATTCAAGATGTATTAAGAAACGCTGCGAATTCTACTACCGTAATTACAATTGAAGGGTCACGGGGAAAAAAGATCATTGTCAATTTTTAATAAAAATGAGATTGTCATGCCATCTAGTAGCATATTCCAGTACCAATCGAAACGTGAATCGAAACCGGGAAAAAAGATCATAGTATTCAAGGAAACGAAGGAAGAAAAATCTCTATGACGGGAAAGACCGATCAAGAAGACCGGTAGAATTACCGAGGTAATGAAAAAAATTCGAGAGCCAAAGGAAACCGTCACCTTTTACGGTTATTGACTGTGGCAAGAATGTTGAGTTTAAAACCTGGACCAAAATCCTAGCAGGTCCATTTCCCACGAAATGTCCAGTTGCAACAAGACCGATTCGAGTAATGATGATTGACAGCAAAGAGCCTCGATTCTTATACCATAAATCGATTTACAATGCTCAGTTCAACAGTACTATTATTACACTCACTACAATGCAGCTGAGAAGAAAAAGGAACTAAGATGCCACTCTTGACCCAGCTTACAGCGGCCCCCTACCAATAAAAAAAGCAAAACTTGATGATTTACTGCACCTGAAGCAATTTTTACTAAACCCAGAAGCTCGACATTTCAACGAAGCACTCGCCATTGAAGAAGGCGACACGGGAGAAGACGAAGTTGAATACATTGACGATCAACCCGCGGAAGAAGATGATACCGAACATTGAGTGACTGACGCTGAACAGGAGCAGCCCTGATGGGAATGATCGACGAAGAAGAGGAGCCATGACGGGAAATACCGATCATAGTCAATGGCCAATGACCACAGTCAATTTGTTTTCTTATTGAAGTAACATAGTGTTCAGATAATTCTTTTTTCAACCTCAAATACAGTTTGTTGAAGAGTAAAATGGTTTCTTTTTTAGCTCAATACCTCATCCCAGCGACATTTTATGAGTAACTAAACTTTAAATTTGACATTCCCAAAAATTGAAAAAAATTACTATGATCAAGACCATGGGGAAAGCAGTGAGTGTTCATGACTTACCTCAATCGATTCAGCTTCCCGAAATCAGTGGAACATGGTAGTTTGCACATGCCTAGTTTATCAAGAATCAAAAACTCATTTTCAATATTCCCTCGTCCGGTGTGGTGCGTTTGGGCCAGAACCCTAATCAATGGACTCAGCGTCCCAAAAATAGTAGAAAACGGTACCCCAAAAGCCAAGGTGCCCCAAAATTTCCAAAATCCAATCTCAAACTAGGTAGGTGGGTATTATTTTTGACCCAAGCCCCAAAATCTCCGGTTAGGACGCAACGCTGCATCAAATTCTCATCCCATCTGGCGCTCTATCGATTGGGATCCTCCTGCAAGCTTCAAACCTGCCCTTTTGCCAATCTAAGTCTGGATTTATCACAAATGAGCACCAGTTACAAATATATCGAAGTTTACTTTTCTAAACCTCACCCGTAGCCCAGTGAGCTGGCGTGTGACTCTCGTTGTCTGGCATGTTGACGGGTGCCCCATGAGACAAAAGCAATTTGGCGAGAGCGACGTTGCCAGCGATGACGGCCAAATGCAGAGCAGAATATCCGTCCTGGTCCTGAGCGAGGACAAGTTCTGGCGCAGCTTCGAGAAGAACCGTGGCGCTGCTCACCCCGCCATCGCCACTTTCGGCGCAGTAATGGAGGGCAGTTTTGAGTGTTCGCTCTCGCTCGAGCACTGCTCCAGGCTGGAAAAATAACGTTTAGAGCTGATAACTGAGGAGAGTGCATGTGCATAGAGGGCCCATTGGCTAGTGTAGATGTAGTAGTCGTGAAAACCCTGTACCAAGTACCTGTACTGCAGAGCAAATATATCAGCCAAATGCAACTATGTGATCGAGCAAGTCTTCTTCCTACTCTGAAGACCATTGATACTTCATTTGAGTTCCTAATAAATTAGTGATAAATGTACGCAGCTAATATTATTTCTGCCATTTTGGTTGGTTATTCCTCGAATAATCAACCTCTGTTTTCATGATAATGGTCAACCTCTCCGATTCGGCTCAAAATTTTTTTCTGGACGGTTCATGGTGTCTAGGTCAATGCCCGTCCGCCGTCCATTGTCCGCGTCGTTTTCGGTAGTAGAAAATTTTCTAAAAATCTGAAATTTAGGTCAGGGGTCTGTTCCCGGCCGAGAACGGTCCTCAAAACTTTTCAGCCCGATCGGGCCAAATTTGGGCGGGGTAGGGGTCAAAATGTGTTTCTCGAAAAATGGATTTTCGAGATTTTGGGCGATCTAGGCGAGTAGGGTATCATTTTCCACTAAATTTTGGACGCTGAATCCAACGAAATGGGTCCCAGAACTGTCGGCACCCACTGGGAGAAGTTATGGGTCAAATTGGGTATATATAACCCATTTTGTATATGTGTTTTGGGGATTTCTTGTACCTAGGCGTGTGGGGTATCATTTTCCACTAAATTTTGGACGCTGAATTCAATGAAGTGTGTCCCAGAACAATTAGCACCCACCGGGAGAAGTTATGGGTCAAAATGGGTATGTATCCACCCATTTTGTATGTGTCAGGATTTCTAGTGCCTAGGCGTGTGGGGTATCATATTCCACTAAATGTTGGACCCTGAATCGATTGGAATGGGTCTGGGACCCGCCACACCCACTGTTTCCCCCATTCAAGGAATAACCAACCCGTGTGTAAGAATTTGCAGGGTTTTTTCCTTTCTAGCCTTGCTTAATTATAACACGATTCTGAGGAGAGTGCGTTTAAAGATAAATCTGTCGCCTGCACTACTGTGCTGCTGCATTATTTGTGTAGCTAGTCATTCATCTCTCATTTTGATGTAAGAAGAGGTGTGTCGTACGAAACAGTATAAACAAGTGTGTGTTTGTTGTGTAAACTATTTGTGTACAAGTAATGATTGGTGGTACTACAATATTGGCTTTTGGAAAGTTGTCTAATTGGCGATAAACGAAATTTCGAATGTGAATAACATGAATTCCAGGACTTTTTGGCATGTCCATCATGAAAAATACGGTGTTTCCTTGTATCCATAAATTTCTTATTTGAACCATCTACAGCAAAATACACTCCACATGACTTGTTTTACAGTAAACTGCCCAGGGAGCATCGAATCCCAGCTCATGCCTTGTCCCCTCCTAATTATCTTGCTTCCTGAGTTATTTTTAGATAAATTTTTATTTCAGAGACTAACATTTCTCATTCCATTTCAGAAGTGAAAAAGGAGACTCAAATACATAATTAGTGAATCCTGTTGCTCTTCCATTACTCAGCTAGCAGGAAATAACGGAAATTCTATGGATACTAGACTGATCCTGTAATATTCCAGTATCCTCGTAACCACCTAATCACTCAAAATACATACAATTCCTAGGTTCAAGTGATGTAATCAGATGCCACGAAATCTCTCGTATTTCCAAATTTCTTATAATACGAAACGAGTGAGAGAAACCCAAATTTTGTAGATGACATTGAATAGAATATTTCCCCGTTCCCGTATGTTTTCCCGTCATCAGTTTTTCTCCGTACGATCTTCATAAATCAAATTCGTTGGTAAAGTGCCGTCTAGCCGTATTACACAAACTGTGTACCTTATTTAGTTAGGTAATGAGTAAGTAATTTTATTGTTAGTTTTTTTTTTTCAATTATATGAAGCAGGATTACATATTACTCAATTATGCAAAATATGACTTTTTCCATTTTATTTTAAATGTATAATTATTCAATTCATTTGCTTGATAAACGCGTTAGTGCCTTTTTTCCTTTATTATTTTTTTCAACATTTATGGGTTTCTACGTGTACATAAATAATTAACAAAAAAGTCAGTAGTGCCATTGAAAATTTAACGATAATTAACCTTCTGGTAATAATAATAGCGTTAACTGCATATTCACAAAAGGAACGGGAAGGAGACACAATGTTCCAGCCATTGTGTTCGCTCATAAGCCAGTTGCATTGTTTTCTGACTGTAAAACCCAAATTTTCATCGCTAGGCGGCTGAAAGCAAGTTTTTCTCGATCCAGTGGATAACGCAATTCACTTTTTCAATCATTTCAAGCATGATTTTTGTTAGAACATTCACGTTGGGCAACTATAATGATGCTTCATATTTATGAATGATGTAGAAAAGCTGTGTTTAAGGCAGAATCCTAGAATGATCACAGGTTTGGAAATGAATTTTTAATGTGTGAGAAGGAACGAGGTGGTTCATGACAAAACGGTATTTTTATCAAAAAATCAATCAATAAATAACAAAATTGAAAAAAAGTAACTTGGATGGCCTCGGAAAACTGTGACGCAGTGGCTGTACCAGCTTTTTTTGAAATGGACGTTACTGAGTTTCTACCTTAGAGGACACACATATGAATTTACCAACCATATCGCTCCAGACATCAATTGCGTATTGATTGGACCCAATGTGACGCAAATCTGTCATGTGTGCGCATTTTGGTTGTTCTCTCTAACAGGAATTCATTGTTTCGAGCTATTCCGAAGAAGTTTTGATTTTAAACCGTGTTGTGCTGTTTAGTGTAGTACTCACCCCACCAACCTTCGTTGCTTGGAGATGCTCACGCGGAACTCGCATCCTCACCCTCTTTACCCTATTCATCCTACGTGAACGTTGCTACGGTGCTGGACGTGAGGAGTGAGGAGATCATTGAGTTGAAGACATTTCTCTAAGAGGCGCCTACCACACTGACCTGTACCGTGGAATAAATGGATCCGAAAATTATAGTTTGACGATGCATATTGCCCGTATGATTCGGCGGTTGCAGTGGAATGTGAAGATAAATGATTAATATAAGCTACTGTGAAGCTGCCGAGGTGTTCCTCCGAGTGTAAGCTGGGGCGACAGACTGAAAGGGGAGGCCGAGAACTCGCTGAGTCAACCATCCAACCCTTGGAGGGTCAAGATGCAAAGTAGCTCGGCTTATCGCACAGGGTCAGCCTTGGGCTCGAAGGTCAGTCGAGGGTCAGCTAAGCCTAGTCGAAAGGTAAGCGTCTAAGGTACCACAAGTAGGCGTTCCTGACCTGGCGGCTGAGCACCCCCCTATACCGCCGGGCCACCTTCCCCCCCAACTGATTAATTCTATTCACGAAAATCTGAGCTCAGCAGCGATGTTCGAGGTCAGTGTCACTATTTGTGAGGATTTATGCCCTCAAATCACACAACTTGCCAAAAGGCTTGGAGCGATCATTACTGCGGCTAATCGTCTTCTGCCCAAATGGGTGGGCCACAATGGTCGCGGATAATAATTATTAATATTTCATTGGTTGGAATTTGGAGCTTACAAATCACATGCACACTCCTCTATTTTAAATAATTCGTTTAAATATTTATTTTATTAGCAACTTCATTAAGGGTCTTTGAGGGTTTTTTTTTTTTTTTCGTCGGCCTCCTTGTGGAAGTCCAATCCACTAAAACCTCACCCTCCCAATGGCCCAACCTGGCTCTATTTATCACATGACTTTGGGTTGGATCTCCTTTAATGACTCCTTTAATTTACAAGAAAATCCCAAATCTGAGTACAACGTTGAAAACAGCGTCAAATTCGCCTTCTGATGGATTCCTCAACGTCTCAAATAATTTATTACTAGTGTTCACTATTTCAGCCTGAAGTTGATATATGAATGAAAACGCGAAACCTTGCCAACATTTAGCCGGATTGAAGAAACATTTTCTCTGGAAAGAAGAACCACGTTCTTCACCCCCCAAATACCAGCTTTTCAACGGTTTATTCAAATTTGTTTTTTTGACATCATATATTGGTAAAAATGACGTTTAAAGTGGGAAAAATGATAAAATTTTACCAAAATCGTGGTTTTTCTACGAAAGGACTGAATTCCACGAACTTGACATGTAAGTGCCGAATATTGAACTATTTTCCATGCTGCATTGAATTGTGACACTCTCAACTATCCCCGTTCCCTTGAAATGGAGTAGGTAAGGTGCTAATGTGAACTCTTAAAGAAAAATCGAGGTGGGGGCTTGGTGATTGAGGGCAGTCTGGACATTGGTCAGTACTGCTCAAATTATAAGGGAATCCTTCCCGTACAAATCTCAGCATGTGTACGTTTGACTATTCCAGTGCCAGATCCATCTTAGAAGTAGATTCTTTGAAGGATGTTAAACTTTTACACCTTGTATAATGTGGTGACCTAAACTACCGGTCTTGACGAATGAATAAATTAATAAAACCTTGTCGCTCTGGCAGATAGAAAATGTAATTTCCCAAATCACACAACTAATTAACCGATCGAATACGGCTCCGATTTGCCCTTTCTCCATGCTAGGGGTGACACGATACTGTTTAAGCCGCCAACACTAAATTGTTTCGATAAGGATATTGATGAATTTCTCGCCCCTGGAATGGTACACATTGTTATGTGGTCTCTAATGGATCGATTAAAATTATCGGTAGGTACCACGTTCATGTCGTGACTATAATCGACTTGGATTATCTTTTTATTATGTATTCTTCAGCTCACTATTACTCCTTTGATCTTCTATTCAAGTGTCCCTCAGGCCGCGTCCTCGAAACGTATTGCGGATGATTGTATACGCCAAGTTCAATTTGTGCTGATTTGAACTCCAGTTCAATGGCCGAATAGCCTGCTTACGTCCCGCCATTGGAACAATCTTTACACGTTATCGTCGTACGGTTCTCAACCGGTGAAAAATGGGAAATTAGTCGTCCAATTAGGTAATTAGTAACAGTAACGACGACGGATACCCACCAACTAGGCACGAGCTGTTTTGTATGCCCAAACGATTAATAGAATTATTAGCAAAACCTCGTAAAATGTCTTGTATCCAATTGTTTCGATTGGTTCATTTAGGACCCAATAACACGATTTCAGAATTTGTATACGAAACTTTTGATAGCCAAAATAACTTAAAATGTTTGGCTCAGTTTATTGGCAACTACCTCGACACCGTCAGTCCTTAGTCCTTCATTGACTTTAATGAAAGCTCATATCATTTCGAATAAGTTTAATGGAAAAGTCTGAGTTTGGTTTGGTAGAGAACATGTTGTGTCGCTTTTGAAAAAACTAGCATACTCTTTTTTCAAGAACAAAAGATTTCTCGAATCGCAATGCTATTGTATGCAAACTCCATGTGTACAGTGACATGTTGTTTATCGCACAAATTATGAGTTTTTTTTTTCGTTAACCTTACTCGACATAAATGGTATAATATACCATGTCGGTTACGTTTATTGTTGTTTTAAGGGTAGGTCTGAACTAGTCTAAAAAACGCTGCAAATTCTTACACACGGGTTGGTTATTCCTCGGACCAGGCGCAAGGAGACTCATTTCTTCAACATGGGGGAAATGGGGAAAACAGTGGATGCGGCGGGTCCCGGACCCATTCCAATCGATTCAGTGTCCAAAATTTTGTGGAAAATGATACCCCACACGCCCAGGTACCAGAAATCCCGAAAACACATATTCAATATGGGTAATAGATACCCACTTTTAACCATAACCCACTTAACCCACTTTTCATCAATAACCTCTTCCAGTGGGTGCCAATCGTAATGGGACCCACTTCATTGGATTCAGCGTCCAAGATTTAGTGGAAAATGATACCCCACTCGCCTAGATCGCCCAAAATCTCGAAAATCCATTTTTCAAAAAACACATTTTGACCCCTACCCCGCCCATATTTGGTCCGATCGGGCTGAAAAGTTTCGAGGACCGTCCTAGGCATCGAACGGACCCCTGACCCAAATTTCAGATTTTTAGAAAATTTTCTACTACCAAAAACGGCGCGGACGATGGACGGCGTATGGACATCGACCTTTTGGTTGGTTATTCCTCGAATAATCAACCTATGTTTTCATGATAATGGTCAACCTCTCCGATTCGGCTCAAAATTTTTTTCTGGACGTTTCATGATGTCCTGATCAAAAAAGGTCGATGTCCGTCCGCCGTACGCCGTACGCCGTCCATCGTCCGCGCCGTTTTTGGTAGTAGAAAATTTTCTAAAAATCTGAAATTTTGGTCAGGGGTCTGTTCCCTGCCGAGACGGGTCCTCGAAACTTTTCAGCCCGATCGGACCAAATTTGGCGGGAGTAGGGGTCAAAATGTGTTTTTTGAAAAATGGATTTTCGAGATTTTGGGCGATCTAGGCGAGTAGGGTGTCATTTTCCACTAAATTTTGGGCGCTGAATCCAAATAAATTGGTCCCAGAACGATCCGCACCCACTGGAAGAAGTAATTGGTCAATTTATGGGCAAAAAAAACTAAATCACCACCTGGGTTCGAACTGAGTAACTTCCGGTTACTGCCGAACGCTCTAGCCACTTGCGCCACGGTGTAACCTAGACTAGGGTGAATAGCGTGTGGGATATCATTGCCACTAAATTTTGGACCCTGAATCGATTGGAATGGGTCCCGGACCCGCAACATCCACTGTTTCCCCCATTCGAGGAATAACCAACCCGTGTGTAAGAATTTGCAGATTTTTTGATCAGGACATCATGAAACGTCCAGAGAAATAATGGAGAATAGTCGTTAGGAATTCGTTTTCGTGTTGCTATCTAATGAAAGAAACCCAAAACAACAAAACAATTGAGTATATGAGGTAGGAATTTGTTTTCGTGTTGCTGTCCAATAAAAGGAACCCAAAACAGCAACACAATTGAGAATTCGAGTTAGGATTTGTTTTTGTGTTGCTGTCTAACGAAAGGAACCCGAAGCAGCAACACAATTGAGAATATGAGTTAAGGAATCCGTTTTAGTGTTGCTGTCTAATAAAATCTGCAAATTCTTACACACGGGTTGGTTATTCCTCGAATGGGGGAAACAGTGGGTGTGGCGGGTCCCAGACCCATTCCAATCGATTCAGGGTCCAAAATTTAGTGGAATATGATACCCCACACGCCTAGGCACCAGAAATCCTGACACATACAAAATGGGTGGATACACACCCATTTTGACCCATAACTTCTTCCGGTGGGTGCCAATCGTTCTGGGACACACATCATGGAATTCAGCGTCCAAAATTTAGTGGAAAATGATACCCCACACGCCTAGGTACCAGAAATCCCAAATCAAATTGGGTAATAAATACCCAATTTGACCCATAACTTCTTCCAGTGGGTGCCAATTGTTCTGGGACCCATTTTATTGGATTCAGCGTCCAAAATTTAGTGGAAAATGACACCCCACTCGCCTAAATCACCCAAAATCTCGAAAATCCATTTTTTCAAAAAACCCCTACCCCCTCCAAATTTGGTCCGATCGGGCTGAAAAGTTTCGAGGACCCATCTTGGCTGGGAACAGACCCCTGACCCAAATTTCAGATTTTTAGAACATTTTCTACTACCAAAAACGGCGTGGACAATGGACGGCGGACGGCGTACGGCGTACGGCGGACGGACATTGACCTTTTTTGATCAGGACATCATGAAACGTCCAGAAAAAAATTTTGAGCCGAATCGGAGAGGTTGACCATTATCATGAAAACATAGGTTGATTATTCGAGGAATAACCAACCAAAACGCGTTGTGTATCGGCAAATGAAACCCCTCCCTCGCACTCTCATGAGTTGCTGCATGCAGTAGCGCACTCACAATGTGTGAGATTGTCTGGATTGAAAGTCACCTTGCACCAGGTCCAAACATCATGGTAGTTGCCATGTCCATCTACAGAACCTGCAGTTAGTTGCATACCTAAACCGGCTTACCTTGCTGTTGACGATGTCGATAACTTGAGTTTCTTTCCCTTGCTGGCACGCATACATCAGAGAAGTTGCACCAATTTTTTTCGAGGGGAAAGCTCCGGTCATACTCTCAAATCTCCTGGCTTCGCCCCTGAAAAACACAAAGGTACTTATGGCAGGTAAGTTTGAAATGCGATTCGAAGACTGCATGGATCGAGGCGGGCGAATACCGTTCACCAGGGCAGAGGCCAACCTGATAAGATACAAAACTTTCAAAGCCCGCTAAGCGGGTTACGTGCAGATAAAATAAATTAGTTTAAACTAAAGCCCGTTAAAGAGGCAATTTTTAATGAATTATCGTTTAGAATCGGATTCCGTGATAGAAAATTCGGGATATTATGGTATAACCATGTAGGAGTCGTTAGCCCATGCTTGCGCAACTCATCCTACGCAGTGTGGTCATTCCTGAGGTTTCCGGAAACAAACGAATACGAATATTTTGATTATTTCTTGTTTATTTATTTAGCATGACAGGAAGAAAAGTTTGTGACTACGAACAATGAAACTTAGTGAAATACCTTAACTACTTATTGCTAGGCGTAGGCTTACACCCGTGTCGCCCAGCAACAATCGCTGTCGGTACTAGATCACAAATACTGAAAGATTGTTATTACATTATTACATTATAACATACTAATAAACTAATAAACCAAAAAACTATAAACTACATGATAGGAATAATAATTGTCATTAGCGATCACTCCTTCACTACCTTCAATACCCAGATTCACAAGCCAACCGATTAATCTCCTCTTGTATATACCACGGGACACCAATTTCGGGAACTTTAGGTCAGAAGCTACTGCGCGATGCAAGATATAAATAATATAGTGTGGACTTCTCGTTGTCAGAGTCATGTTTGGTCTTGGGTTAACCACATTCCCATATATTCTATATCTTGTGGAATGATGGTGAGAGTTGAGGCCATCATCAATAAATGGAAGGTCTCAGTGGTACGACAGGAGCAGTCCTTTAATAAATAGTTGTCGTGGTGACAAGACTCGAAAAGCGTTATATGCTCTGACTGTTGGGTACTCATACGGCTTCTTCAATATCATTTTTATGAGCATGCGTTGCCCAACATTAATCTTCTCCATGTGTGAGGGATAGGTGCCACAATGCCGTATTGGATGACCGACTGAACCAGGGAGGTGTAGATCAGGTGGAGTTTGTCAGTCTGGAGATACATTCTGATATAGTAGAAGACATGGAGAAATCTCCGGAGTTTCTTTTGCAAGAATTCGATGTGCTCACACCAACTCAGCATTGTGACGATGGGAGTAGAAGGTTTTCGGGAGACTTGCAGCATTGCGAAAAATATAGTGTCCCAGACTAATTCCTATTGTTGAACCTAGCAATCATGCTTCAAGCCTGGTTTCCATTCTATTCAATGTCTGGAATGAACAAACATTGATGAGACCAACTTGAAGGCAGAACAAATTGTTGGAGGCCCATAAATATCCAGAAGTCCGTGCTGCGAATAAGCGAGACCCGCTAGAAGATCGAAGCGCTCAGCGTATCAACCTTCTCGGAGGTAGGTAGGCTCTACCTGACAAATTGTGCATAAGTGAAACGAAAGAATCGATGGGGAAAGAACAATATAAGGCGAAGTGAAGTGAAATATCACGTCGAGATCGCGTGTGAGGGTGGGATACAGGTTACGTCACTCGGTAGGCACTGGGCCCATGACCTACAACCCTTCGTCCCGTTCAATCCTCCTCTTGACCAACGATGGCCGAAGGTTGCACGCTCATTAGTTGACGAACCCTCGGGAATTACCATATTTAAAATAGCCTCCCTTTACGGAGGATCTACACAAGACCTTGAAAGTCATTGCTGCAGTTGCCTAACCTTGGTACTCGGAAAACAAAGCGGACTGGACTCGCTCATGACATGGTGGTTTGGCTATTTTCAGAAGTTCCTTTTCTAAATTGCAACACCTGACGATATCGTTTCCGTGAGGGTTGCTTTTTTCGGTTCTTGTATCCTTGAATGATTGTGTTCATACTTCTACACGATATCTACGTAACCTATTATGTACTAGTAATTTCACGCTCTAGCGTGCGTAGAACCCATACCATCCATGTCCATGCCATATCGTCTAGAACCTAATTAATGAAAGGGCGATTTGACGAAGAAAATCACAGCAAAGTAACTCAACGCATTATACTCGTATAACTCAGCTCATGTCGAGTTTTCAGTTTGCTTTTCCCTGTCGTTGACTCTATTATGATGATCTCCAAAAGTGTATGATGAAAATACCTGTACAAAATGAAATTTATGTTATAGCGTTCCGAGATTTTGATGTATCTCAACATTTGACGAATTTTGGAGTTCAAACAGTTTTTCCACTTATTGAATTTTCTTCCAAAAACATATCTCAACTTGGGAAGGATCTCAAGGTAATCCGGTCGAAATTGGCGCGTGAACTGAGAATGCTATTTTGAGGTTAAAAATGCTGTAAATTCTTACACACGGGTTGGTTATTCCTCGGACCAGGCGCAAGGAGACTCATTTCTTCAACATGGGGGAAATGGGGAAAACAGTGGGTGCGGCGGGTCCCAGACCCATTTCAATCGAATCAGGATCCAAAATTTAGTGGAAAATGATACCCCACACGACTACGTACCAGAAATCTTGAAAACACATATATAAAATGGGTAGATACATATCCATTTTGAGCCATAACTTCTTCCGGTGGGTGTCAATCACTCTGGGACCCATTTCATTGGATTCAGCGTCCAACATTTAGTGGAAAATGATACCCCACTCGCCTAGATCGCCCAAAATCTCGAAAAATCCATTTTTCAAAAAACACATTTTGACCCCTACCCCACCCAAATTTGGTCCGATCGGGCTGAAAAGTTTCGAGGACCGTCCTAGGCCGGGAACAGACCCCTGACCCAAATTTCAGATTTATTATTTCAGTTATTCCTTGAATAATCAACCTATGTTTTCATGCAAATGGTCAACCTCTCCTATTCGGCTCAAAATTTTTCAAGATTATTCAAGGAATAACCAACCAAAAACGAGGGAAAAAAACTTAAGTGATTTTTTCTTTAGAGTGTAAGAAACATTGTTACGCCAAAAACGTGTTCGTAAATTAGTCGTTCCGGAGACAGTATGCATATTATGCTGGGTGTCCCACAAGGCCCCCCCCCCTTAAAATTGTCCAGATGAAGGTAAAAAAAAAAAAAAAAAAAAAAAAAAAAGCAAGTGACACTAACATTCTTATTTTCATGGGAACCCCATTTTTTATTCCAGATTTGGACTCTTCCCAAGATGTCATGCAAATTTGATCCCTCAACCAATTTTTTTTATTGCGTGCAACCGGTTCAGCGAGCACGCAAAATTGTGCAATCCCAAAGTTGACAAATAGTGGATCATGGTAAACTCTATGAATTTTCATCTGTTTCTTAACGCTGATTCTCGTGATGCTATCCGATATGGCTAAATAGTGGGGAGAAAGGTGAAAATATGTATTTTCGGCAATATAGGCGTGTGGGGTATCATTTTCCACTAAATTTTGGACTCTGAATCTAATGAGACGGGTCCCGGACCAATTGGTGTCCACTGGGGGTGGATATGGGTCAAAATGGGTACCTATCTACGTATTTTGAGATTTCTGGTACCTAGGCGTGTGGGGTATCATTTTCCACTAAATTTTGGACCCTGAATCGATTGGAATGAGTCCAAGACACTCCACACTCACAGATTTCCCCATAGTCCAACACCATGTAATTACCAAACATTGTGGAAAAATTCTCGGCGTTTTGATCTAGACATAATATGACCCATCAGAAAGGTTGATCTTTGGCATGATTACGTAGGTTGATTGTGCATGATTACCAACCAAAATACCAAGTATTCTGAATCGGCCTACCCAATGTATCAACCATCTATTAATTTTAATACATTTCTAGTTTTTACCCCAATCATTCCTAGTATAACATGATCATTTATAATTTACTGCTATTAACTTATTCATAGTTATTTCTTAAATCAAAAAGAAATGGATACCCGATTGAATTGAAAAAGAAGATCAACGCTTTTTGTGGTAGATATTTTTAGCACTGCAGTATGTAAAGATAATGCCTAAATATTCATGCGTTCCCGTTAATTCTGTTCTGAGGATGGTTATGAGAATTATAAGAGTCTTTTAGTATTTAGGAATTCATTTTGGACCACCATGTAAAGGTCTCGTTACCTCAAAATATGACTTCTGTGAATCACAAGCCCAAATAGCCATGGAATAGTGAGTAGTCAAATAGGTAGGGAGAAGCAATTATATTTGAGATAAGGTTTTTAGATGAAAAACGACCAATGCCATCATCGTTATTCGTCCTGAAATGCTTCTGGAGGATGCAACTTGAGTGTTTACATGTGCATTGATACCGATATCCACCATTGACATATTCTCGGCATTTCATTCTAATGTGACGTTGAATCGCGTCTGGAGTTTTTCAGCAGTACGGAGGTGGTAAAAAGCTTTTCTTTCAAACCGACCTCCAATGTGGAAGAAGTTTGGGTCGAAAGTATAACTATAGCCCCGCGAGTTATAAAGAGATTTATTTATTTTTCGGCCGAAATATGAAAATGACCAAAGAAACGCTGGGTTTAGCGTGCGGTGCAGAAGTTTCCCAGTTGAATGAATGATTCATGGTTGGCACTCGGGAAAAACAAATGGAAAGCTTATCGTGCTTGGAAGGTTAAACTGCTGGTTACTCACTCATGTTTTACAGTCAAGTCGTGCTCATCTTGCGAGGGGTAACAGTGTACTTAGAGTCACCTACTGGCCTGCTGCCCGTCCTTGTTTTGTTACAGGATCATCTCCTAGGCAACTCGACTTGCGCGCCAGGCACCTATCCGTCCGCCCTATTTTCCTTCACCTAGATCACTTGATTAATCATTTTCCCGCCTCGACGTTAAATCTCCTAAGATGATCACGCGTTGAGGAGAGAATAAACTCTTCTCCCTCTGCCTGCACATTTCAATTCTGCAGTCCCAGTCCTCGATTCTGGTGGCGGAATAATTTCAAGTCTCTGGAAAACCACATTATCCTAAAATGTAAACCCCTGAGTAGATTCGCTATATAGCAAACTCCTAAAAATCAGATTTCGAGTTTTGATCTTGAGAGATTGAGTTTTCTTTTCATTTTACTAGATCAAACAATCAAATCCAATCACAATCAACAATCAAATTAAATGAGCTGCAATTCCTGGAAGAAGGATGCACCAGAATACGGGAACAACACCTGCTGAAAATCCCTTTTCGGAAAACTTACACGGTCAACAGGCATATGACTACAGAGGTGCCAAATTGTTTAACGCTCTGCCATACAACATTAGAACAATAGGCAAACTTGAATCCTTCAAAAAGGAGCTCAAGGCCTATGTAGGAATACAGAACAAATCATAGGTCATTCCAGTGGTTTCAATCGTTCACCACGTGTACAGTAAATATTATAACCCTTCATGAATTTTCCATGTACTTAGGCATAATGTATTCATAAGAGAAGAGAGTAGAATATGGAACTCCTTCCCCACAGCACAAGTCTTGTGACTTCAAGTGGGGAGTAGCAAATGAATTATTTTTGTATGTCTTACAATGTACACAGTTTTATAAATAAAAGCAATTAAAAAAAAAAAAAATCCAGCGCAATCGATTATAATTTATAGCATTTCTTTGATGTATTCTTGGAAGATGTTCGATGGAGGTAGTATTGTAGTATAACGTTATAACAGACAGGTCGTGAAAATGTTCAGTTGCGTGCAATCACAGGAAAACATCCCATTACCCATAGCAAAGGTATAACAGAGCCTGCATTCCTTGGCCTAATCAGGCTCGGAAAAAGCACATGCGATTCAATTCCTGTTACGCCATCCATGACACCAGAAACATTCTCATAGAGCAAGGTATTGGATGAGGAAGATACCATCGAGCCCCGGACTGTAACGATGGGAAAACGAAACAAACTTGCTAGAGAATATCATGACTGTGTTTGGTATAAGAAGTTTACAATACGATAAGATAAATAACAGTGGAGGTAGCTTCTTATTAGACAAACGCAATAATTGATTTCGCAGTCGTAGGTACTCAGTGTTGTCCTTCATAGATATAATCATTTCAATCAATCTTCCGCTTTAAAAGAACAAAGAATAACGCATATTGATTAAATTCACCATTAGATATGCTTCGATTTCACTTATCCAAGGCAAACATGCAATCTTCTTTAGGCCAGAATCGTAACACCTCTCCGATTTGTTCTAAAATAATTTTAGAACAATTATTGTTCTCTGAGCGTTTCAAAGGGTCAAAATGATCAAATATCCGTCCGCCGTCCACGCGGATTTTAGAAGTAGAAAATATTTAGAAAGAAATATTTCTAAAAATCTGAAATTTTGGTCAGACCCGGCTTTAGGTGGTCCGATCGGGCTGAAAAGTCACGAGAGGGGGGGGGGGGGGTCAAGTGGTGTATTTTGGAAAATATATTTTTGAAATTTTTGGCGATCGAAGAGTGTATGGCATTTTTTTCCACTCACTTTTAGACAATGATCCAATGGAAAAGTCCTAGAAAGTTTGGCACCCCCCGGAAAAGTTTATGGGTCAAAATGGCTACCTATCTACCTATTTCATAAGAGGATTATCGAGATTTCTGGTACTTAGGCGTATCGGGTATCATTATTTACTCAATTTTGGACGCTGAATCAATTGGAATGAGTCTCTATGCTCCTGATCAGAGGAATAAACAACCCCTGTGTTTTTGTTTTTATTTTCTATTTAATATAAACTGATTTTACTCAATATTGTGGGGTATTCATCTCTCTTCGAAACTCGTTGTATCTTCTTGGTGGCCAACACTTTTGTTGGTTACATTGTCGAAAATTAGATTTGTTAGTTGGGATATTGCGAAATTGTTTGTCTCATCATTCTTATCAATTATTCTGAGAGATCTCGCTCTTTGGTGAAATCGTATCATTGAAATCTCGCGAGTGAAAACTACAGTAGAACTCCAATTATCCGAATTAATGGGGACTGGGACCCGTTCGGATAATAAAATATTCGGAGCTAAAAAAAAAAAAAAAAAAAAAAAAAAAAAAAAAAATTGCCCTTAGAGAGAAAAAAAGCTACGTTTTGATATGCAGATTCTGCTGAAAGCTTCTCACCAGCCAAATCTAACTCGCGTACACCATGCCTGAATTTAAAGTTCCTTAGCCAGCCAAACTAGCCTTAAAAGATGAATAACCAAGCTTTTCTGCTAAGATTTTGGCTGTTTCACAGAGGATTGGACCTGAAATCGGATTTCCCATAGAACGTTGCTGCAAAAACCATTTAAACACGGCACCTTCCAAATTTTTGTTGGTTGCTGTCTGTTTTCCTGGAGGAACTTCCATCTTCATTTTCAAGCACCGAAACAAATTTTATAAGTGTTGACTTACTGCTTTTAATGTCACAAATTGTTGCTTGTCCAACAGCATAAATCTCAGACAACTTCTTATCCGTTACACCTTTATCGAGTTGCTCTATAATTTTCAGTTTTCTTGGACTTTTTTTGGACAAATTTTTTTCTGAAAGTGATTCGGATAATCGGCGATTCGAATAGTCGGAGTTCGGATAATTGGAGTTCTACTGTAAATCTAAATCGTACGTTAACAGTTCCTTCTGTACATATTTTTTTAGACACATTTTTATTTCAAGTTTTAATACCCTACACGCCAGGTGGGTACCAAAAAATCTCGAAAACCATTTTCGAATTACCTACTTACTATTGTGCGTCAAAACTTTAGTGGAACCTCACACAGCTTAGTCGGGAAAAGGCTCGAAAACCCATTTTTACACGTCCAGCGGACGGTCATTTCGGTTTTGATTGCATGTTCATTTCAGTTCAACATCTTGAAACACTAAGCGTCAAATTTGGCGGTCAATTGGGAGTCCTCTGGTATGAAAACAGGTTTATTTATCAGAGTAAATATAGACTAATAATAGAACATTGTGGAAGAACTTGCAGGGTTTTTCAAAAAAGGATGTGAATCGCCGAATTTCTCTGAATACTGGAAACAATTGTCTGAGTTTGCAATTATAGCAATTGGTTGTAACAATAAGCTGCTCAAAATTTAGGGTTCAGTTGATAGTTGATCTTAAATATTTTGTGTGAGGGAATTGAGAAATGCTGGGACAGTGACACAGCCAGGTCAGCACATGGGATTGGCCCATACACCTGCCGGATACCGTTCACAGGCTATGCACAGGTCTTGCTGACATTTAGTTCTAAGCTTCTTCTTCATCTGCAAGAGAGAGGAAAAGGATGTACGAGCGACGGGAAGAGGAGCCATGGCCTCAATTAGCCAAACAAGAGCGGGAACACACACTCGATTCCTGGCAGGAAATCTGGGAGACAGAAACTAGAGGAAGATGGACGGCTCAACTGGTGCCCAATATACGTCCCTGGCTAGAGAGGAAACGCAGTTCCTCTCGGGTCACGGATGTTCAATCAGTACCTCCATATGAAGCGTATTGTGGAATCTCCAGGATGCCCACATTGCACCAACGAAGAGGACAGCGCTCAACACACAGAGGTGGGAGAGAGAGCGATGGCAGATTGCAAGGGAGCTAGAAATGACCAGCCCTCCCACCCCCGAGGATATGATGACCAGGATGCTCGAGAGCAGGTCAAAGTGGAACGCCGTGGCAGGGTACATCCAAAACATCCTGGAAGGCAAGCTCGTCGAGGAAAGGGCCCGGCAACGGGACCAGCTAGCAGCCAGAAATTGGAACCCAGCCTGAAGTAATGTGTCAAACAGTTGCGGGCTGGCCCCCAACGTGGGAAAAGGGGGTGAGGTTTTTAGTGGGTAAAAATCTCCACATACCCGGGTCTTTGGTTGCCCCCCCCCCCCCCCAAAAAGAGCTGGAATTACGCAAACCAGGGAAAAACTACGCCCTTGCTCACAGAACAAGAACAAAACGCGCTAAAACCATTCAACTGCCACTGCATACATCACAAAGTTGTAAATGAACGTTAATAAATAATAACCAGTAGAACTACCTATTTCCTTACCGTTCTGGATCAGCTGTTCAAATAGGCAACAATTTTATCGCATACGTCATGTTTGACGTTTTTGCCCCAAATGAAATCAATGTGGTTGAAGAGAGGGTCTGCAATTTCATCCAAAGCTAAACTGGGAACTTCCGAATGCAGTCTCCTTACATCCTTGTAACAGAAACAAATTACTCACGTTAAAATACGTAATACATTGCGATTTGAAGAAGACACAAATGGAAGGAAAGGGCGTTTGATTGTGATCCATTTTTTTTTACCGGAACATTCTCCAACTTTGGTTTATTATTCCTTGAATAACCAACCTATGTAATCACGCCGGAGGTGTAACCAACCTCTCCGACTGGCCCCGAAATTTGACAGTTTCATGCTGTCTACGTATGACGTGAATAAAATTTCGGGCGCTGAATCGATAGAACGAGTCCGGGGCACTCCACACTGTTTTCCAAGGAATAATATACCATTATGAAATAATTAGCAGCGTTTTCTCTTTATTAACCAGGCAAAATACAGTATTGTTTGGCCCGACGAAAAATAATTCCTAATGGCACCCCCTAGAGATTCCTGGGGATTTATAGGATATTTTTAAAATTTAGAATTTTTCATTTCACAGGGCTGGTTGAGAAAACTATCAATTGGGGAGAACGAAAACTCAACAATCGTGCTAACGTTATACCAATCTGAATTTTGGTTGGTTATTCCTTGAATAATGTTTTCAAGATAATGGCCAACCTCTCCGATTCGGCTCAAAATTTTTTTCTGGACGTTTCATGGTGTCTGGATCAAAAAAGGTCAATGTCCGTCCGCCGTACGCTGTCCATTGTCCGCGCCGTTTTTGGTAGTAGACAATTTTCTAAAAACCTGAAATTTGGGTCAGGGGTCTGTTCCCGGCCTAGAACGGTCCTCGAAACTTTTCAGCCCGATCGGACCAAATTTGGGCGGGGTAGGGGTCAAAATGTGTTTTTTGAAAAATGGATTTTTCGAGATTTAGGCGATCTAGGCGAGTAGGGTATCATTTTCCACTAAATTTTGGACGCTGAATCCAATGAAATGGGTCCCAGAACGATTGGCACCCACCGGAAGAAGTTATGGGTCAAAATGGGTATGTATCCACCCATTTTGTATGTGTCAGGATTTCTGGTAACTAGGCGTGTGGGGTATCATTTTCCACTAAATTTTGGACCCTGAATCAATTGGAATGGGTCTGGGACCCGCCACACCCACTGTTTCCCCCATTCGAGGAATAACCAACCCGTGTGCAGGAATTTATTAGGGTAAGATATGGACATTTCAGTGAGTGAAAAATCTCAAGGGATATCGTAAACATAAATGAACATGAAAACGAAACTATTGGGTTCAAGTACATTTGTTTCCCACTTGGTGTCAATGAGAGCATTGGTGAAGCCACTAAATTGCCCTTTTTCGCGTTTTTTGGGCATGATTTTCTACAGAATTCTACAGATTTTCAGGTGCTATAGAATCCACCCACTCCCACCTTCACCCAGGCAATGTAGTTCCCCAAATTTCCTGCAGTAGGACAGTAGACCACAAGCGCTTCATTCATATTCCACAGCTTTGTTGTATTCTTTTTCTTGTCGCTTAATCCGTTTCCAATATCAGAAGCAATGTTTTCAAGACTAAATGTTCTCAGAAATGATACCACCACATGACAATAATACAGGGGAACCCCACAGATGCTGCAACAACCAAGAATTTTCCATATCGATCTTGTGGACAACTATTCTTTTATGTGTCATCTGAAGTTTCCCCTGAGTTCAATCGATGTAAGAATGTCTTCTATTCGACGCAGTCAATGGGTAAATGATGCCTCAGCACCACATCACCTAATTCATAGGTTGATCTCACTGCAATTGGCTGAAAAATCGGGTTAGTTACCTCTCCCACGACGCCCTAGTGGCCGCTACTGTCTCTGAGCAGCTGCCAGCGAATGACCACTTTCCGCTTAAACCGAATTAAAATATTGAATTGTGTGAGACATCAGAAACATGGCATGGGGCATTGGCTTACCGGAAGCGTGGATAAATAGTCATTTTGAGCATATATAGCCAGCGTGGGGATCGTTATTTTTGTGAGATTATACTCTGGTGGGAATGACTGTCCGTAATGCTTTACATTTTCAACTGTTCCATAGTCGTACATTGAAAATTTTCCATCTGTAAGATTAAGTATTATATTTATGAGAGTAAATCCCTACTACCGCTCAAAAAAATAAAATAAAATAAATAATTGTTCACGTAGGTAATGAATAAAATTGTATCCCCGTTCCTGGGCTACAGTGTCTTACCTCTTCCAATAATCTGGCCGTAGTGCTGAAGTTGCTTAAAAGATATCCCACCAGTTCCAACAGTGGCAATTGTCTCCATTAGCGACTGAAAAGTAATTACGTTCCATGAAATGTTTGTACAAACAGGTTGACATTGAACTCATCAGAGGGTATTTTTTTATCTTACCATATTGAAACGTTGTGTGTCAAATCCAACTAGAGTCTCCATAAAGGGATAACACAAGTATCTCGATCGCCAGCCTTCACACAATGGCCTGCCAATGATTTCAACTCTGTATGATGTTGGGGCTAACTCGTAGTACCCCCATCGCTTCAAATATTCCTAAGAAAATCAAGATAACTTTGTGCACTGATCACTCAACAACGCATGTAGACGAGCTTAAATACAAGAACTTGGAAATTGTTTTAGAAACACAGACAACAGAAAAATTAGCTGATCAGAAATGCAGTAAACATGATTAAACCGTACACAGGTCAGTGACCAACCAAACCGGCAAGAAATCAAATTCACGATTTGTTCTTGTGACTGATTGCTTATTGCTAACTAATTGATCGTCACCAGATGTTAATCCTCAACAAAGGATCTTTCCTTTATTTTATTGTACAAAAACATTCACACTTCCACATTTCACTGTATTCTCAATCAGTAATGCGTCTCCTCACTCTTGCTACCTCCTTCTTGAAACCAGCGGTTCTTCATTAATTTTTGCATGCTCGGATTCCACTGAGGTTTCCAAGGTGATCCATTCACATTCGCAGCTCAGCCAAGCAACCATCTTCCAAGAAATAAGGCCCAAAGCTCTCAAACAGGGAAACTGCTCACCTCACTCTCACTTTGGGAGAGTGAAGAGGTCTCTTGGGGACTTGATTTGAATTTCACAGCTGCCTAATAGCGAAATTTTCGTCTACAGCTCTAGGGAGTTTATGAGGGCCAAGTCATTTTTGATGAAAGCATGCCTCCACCGTTGTAATACTGCTCAAGGCTGCCATCTAAATGATGCCTTATTCAAAACTTGATGTAAAAACTACTAGGGCTACCTACTCACTCAAATAAACAAAGGTTCATTCCTCTTAGTTGAGTAGGTAGTTTTCTTTCTACAGTCTCACAAATCCAATTCATATCCACACATGTTCCTACTCACCAAAAGACTGTTGAGTCTATGCAGCACCATTAGAGCTCCTTTAATGTAATCAATGTACGCTACGGGTGCCAACAATGCAGCAGCTCTAACTTTATTGTTGTACTCTGGACGAGCGGATGCCATGGCGAAGAAGGTAGTAGTTCCTTGAGAGTGGCCTACGTAGTAGAGAGCATCCTTCGACGTTTGTTGCAAAATGAAATCAATCGACGCTGGTAAATCGTAGATACCAATCTCCTGAAAACTGAACATAAGGTAATTTTTATTATGCTTTGGGGGCAAAGCGCGTTCATTTGAATATTGACTAGGAAGATTGGCCTGACGCCTGCTAACGAAGAATGCCGTAGACGACCTCAAAACCACAGTTATTCTTATTCTAGTCCAGAATGTTTCGCTTACGCTAGAAAAATGTGGTTATGGATGGAACATACCTGTAGTCAAAGTAGGACCGTTTGTCCAACAAGGGATCAACATGCCCACGACTGTAGTAAGTGCCACGCGCATTGGGAAGCCATACGTCGTAACCCTCGTCAACAAGTTGAAAACCTGAGACAGATATTATTCACACTTGAATCATTTCGATAGTTGTAGTGATTGATGGTTCATATCAGTGACGATTAGAAGATTCCCAGATTCGCAGGGGTATGAGATATGGTGGTTCCCAGGGCATTTACGTTGTGTTCTGACTACCTAGTACTGCCATAACTCGAAGTCCCGGTACCGGTCCCTTCCACTGTTTCGGTACACTATCTACGTACCTGCCGCTGTTTCGGTATGCTATCTACGTCAAATTCCATATCTACGTTTTAAAAAAACGGCTGGCTCTGGTAGTGGCTCTTCCTGTCCACCTAGACACGTCTCTGATACTGCTTAAATGAGCCCAATACCATACGAGTTCTACAATGCCACACAGCGAAAGCCCACTGTTGCACCTCCCATTTACGTCTGTGTCGGTGAAAAATGTATTTTCCTTCCGCATGGAGGAAAATGTTTGGCATCCGCGTTTTGTGCACCTCAAGTATAACGTTTTTACAGGTTCACCACTACTATCCCGCTTACGGCTCGTCTTCATACATTCCATTCATTTTATCGATTGGGGCCGCGTCACCTGTGCTCCTGTTGATGATTGCCAGTGGATTGTAACATTGAACATCTAACTTACCTAAACCTTCTAGGTTGAGCACGAAATGAGGAGCGAATGAGCCCAGGCCGTGCATGAGGAGTAAAGGAAGTTTTTTCCTCGGCGAGGCACCATTCCTTCCATGTGGTATCCGATGAATCGTCAATATGTAACCATCTTCCGTCTGAACTTGATACTTTTCCAGTGGGTACCCATGCGGTGTAACGAGATCGTCCTATGGTGATCGTCAAAATATTTATGGAATTAGAATCAATGATGAACGAGGAATAACCATTATGCTACCTTCTAGCCAGGCAGGTTCTAATTATTGTTAGTGTTACTATTTTTCAATTTAAAAAATGGAGCATTATTTAGCCATGTACTTATCTACGATTCAAACACATAAAACGTTTTCTAAAATTTCAGAGAAAAAAGGAACAGCGTCTAAAAAATGTTTAGATATTTTAGATTTTGAGAGGGATGCATAGCAAAGGCGACGTCATGGATGTGGGAAAGCTGAGTAGGTTCCTACAACTCCTAAACTGTCAGTTTCAATGAGACGAAATTCATGCATTTCATGCGAAACAAACTTGGCACTCACGGTGACAAAAATCCTCATTCGTCGGCATCAAAGGATAACTATTTATTGGCCCGAAAATCATGGTTTATCACTCTTATTGGAATTTATACCTAAATGCATTCGTATCAACCGAAAGAAAATTATTAGTCTAGACTTATACCGAACGGTTTTTACGGATATAAATCAACGTGAGTGTGAACTCGCAAATAAATATGTCTAATATACTTATCTACTTGTATTTGTGTATGTATACATTTTCCGTTTTAGAGTTGTTTCACTCATCTCAATGAGTTTAATCCACTCACCATTGAGATTCCGGGCTTCGGCTCAGTACTGCCGTCATAATGTGAATCAACGTGATATGTTACCATAAGCAGGCAACATGCAAGGAGCGCGAATGAGCTCATATACGACGAATCAAGGTACGACCAGCGTTAACATTGACTATCTGTATTGCTTATGGCACTGGAGTTTCAATTTATTCACTTACCGTTCCCGGACCGATTATATTTGCTTTGACACTCAATACAGCTTATCGCAAATTTCAGGAAGGATGATGGCTGAAATATTCAACCTGCATTACGGTCGATATAACTCGGCAATTTTTCCCTGTTTGTACGAGTTTCATCTTCCCTCAAATTCAGTGTCACCGCGGTTACAATCTGTTTATATCAGCAACTGTCACGGTCAAATAAATATTGCGAGGGCCTTGAATGTGCCTCGTGCCGATTGCTCGTAAGAGCACTCAGTGTGTTGAGGGGAGTGATTGAATCAGATAAGGTAACTCTAAAACCCGATTGAATGGCTCTCACAGCCAACAGGTGTTTTTAAAAAATGATAAATTGAATCATGATTTTGAATCAATTAGGATTAAGATGGGTTATGGACTGGTAGCCAAAACGGTGGCGGAGTTAGGGCTTGTTATGTGGGTTTTTGACCTTTTTGAAACCCTGCGCAAATGGGCAATTATTTTCCAATAAATTACTCCAACCAATGAATCGCCCCAATCAATTAAGGTTGCCATATCCGTCAACCACTTTGAGTATTAACACATTCGCTGCGGGTCACGCGCTCAGCGCGTGAGCTCTGTTCCAATCTGTGTGCGTCGCACGCGCCTGGCGCGTGAAGGCAGCCTTCACTTCAGATCGCTCCTCCAGTATACCAGAAATACTTCGGTGCAAGTAGTTTACTCCAAGGTAAATATCTCATACTATAGCCGCACTGGGTTAGAAAGCTCGCTTCGAATTTCATTCCACATGCGGCGCACGCACCTGGCGCGTTCCTCTTTCAGATGACTCCCGCACAGCCCAAGGCAATGTTTGTGAGGAACAAGTTGCTAAGGCCTTCTAGGATAGTGTAATATAAAGCTGGTATCACTCAGTAGACTATGTCGTCAACATATGAGGCTCTGCCATGACCTTGTGATGGTGAGCCAATCAGACGCGTTCCTGCTGGATGGAAAGTCGCCACTAGATAACTTTCCATGAGCCACTGAACACTATGGAACATATCACATGACGTGTTGATAATGATAAACCAGTAACTACGGTAACCAGTAATATCATATTTTCCCACAAAAACCTCAGTTCAAGTCATGCTCCAGCTTGCTGAACATCCCAGAGTTCAAACATTCAGTTTCCTGTCATCTGAGTTTCATAAATAAACACTTTTTTTTAAATTAAAAGTGTCCCCCACGTAAGTCCCACACTCATTTGAGAAATTCACCTTTGTGTTCATCACTGAGCAAAACCGTCCCTTCTGTTTTTACAGCAATTGGATTTGAAATTGGAATAAGGCTCCCGAAAGATAAACAGTCATTTGGATCGAACAAGTTTTTTTTAAATAATTTATTGTGAGTCCTCAACATGGAAAAGTACAAATATTGCAATTACAACAAAGTTGGTTATGGAGAATACTTCAGATTTTAAATTTTTTTTCGATTTTTGTCACAATTTATCAAATTAGCACACTGTTGAGTACATGGCAGTTCTTCAAGAACGCAATGTCAGCTAATATTTTTTTTTTCTCTTTCAACAGTATGCGATCAATTAGTTCTTCAACATGGTAATATACTGGACATTCTAACTTCACTTTGTTTTTTTCTTTTTTTTTTTTCTTTTTCACCACAACTGAAAAAGGGACCATGAAACGGGAAATAAATTACTGGGGGTCACACAGAACTAGGTACCGAAGTTGAATAAAAACGAAAAGGAAACCCGAAAAAATTACACATCAATTGGATACGCCTTGGAGATGAGACTAAAAACAGTAAAATCTTCACGCTCCACACATGAGTGTAAAATAAATTAAACAATTTACAAGGGAAGCCAAACATTCATTGTCATAAATATATTGTATCATGTTTAAAATATAAATAGACAACTAATAGACACAAAGTAGTTTACGATATTTGTGTACAATATTTTAAGCAAAAGATAAAGACAGTGAGAACTGTCACGTCTAAGCAAGAATGCCATAGAAAGATAGAGAAATGAACTATATAAATATTATATATATACGTATGGTATATAAAATCCTGCGAGTCACAGAATAACGTTGTAAAGTTATATATCATACATAAAATATTATGGGTTTAAGAATATTGCGTGACTAGAATTTCACACTTTTTTTCCACTCAACACTTTAAAAAATAAAAAATAAATAAATGATATACACTGGATTCGTAAAGGTCTATGTTGTGGCTTTGCAAGGGCTATTTGTGCTACAAACGTACTCGGAAGCGCAAGTACTTTTTTCTCTTTTTACGAGGGTTCATTGTGTTTCTGTTTGTTTTTGTTTTCCATCTATTGGTTCTATTCTAACCAGCTAATATGGTAACACATTACGTAAAATTTAAAGACCGTACACAATTCATAATTTGACTAATGATTCCTACAAATGAACTAATAAGTTTGGACTTATAAGTAAATATTTCTAACTATACATTGCGACATGAAAGTGCCCTATTATCGATTCACAAAGATATTATTGCCTCTGATATACTTCCTAAGTAGGTAACTTTCTTTCCTTGTTTTCAAGAAATAATTTTTTTTTCTTCTCTCATTTCATTTTAAATCAGACGCGGGGCAACAGTATCTCAAATTGCATTCCACTCAAAGAATCAAAAAATGAATTCTGTGTGACGATTGAATAATTCTTAGGAATTGTTTTCATTCAAGGAAGGATTTTTGAAAGTGTCTCAATGATTATAAGTGGGTTTGATAATGGAAAATAGTATGACCCCATTAAATTACCCTTGTAAATAAAATATAACAAGTTCTGGTTTTAGTTGAAGTGGAAACCGAGAGAGCGTTTCGTGCCTCGAATAATCATAATAATGATGACTAGACCAAATCCGGTAAGTGAAAAGAAAAATCCAACTATTGATGGTAATGCATTATTATACTTTTTTGAACTTCAAATAGAATTTCCAAGTGTGTAACTCCTTCGAAGGACACCTCCCTCAAAAGTACCTTGTTCAATCGTGTTCTTTCTTTCGACCTCGATCACATCAATATTTTCTTGTAGGTACCTACTGGTTCATGGAATCGGTAGTGAAATTCGAATTCCCTCCTTCTTAGTTTCGAATTTTCTCATAAAAACATCTAACAGTTTAATAGGTTACTCAATAACAACATTTCAAGGACTTAGAGCATGAAAAACCGTCGAATAAATACACTGAATGTGTCATCACTGTACATATTTACAAAATGGCAACTGTTGTGCAGTTATTCACTAATATTAACTATCCACCAACTTTCGCAAACTTGACGTTTTCATGACCTCTGAGCATTTGTTACAACGAAGACCGAATCAACATTTACCTTTTTTTCTTTATTTATTACATTTTTTGCAGTTTGTCTCAAAATGTGTGCATGAACGTGTTTTACATCGACATCGTTGTACCGACGTCGTCTTCTTAACGCTACGTGATTTGGGATTTTTAATTATTATTTATTTATTTCATTTTTTATTTTTTTGTTCTCAATTTGTGTGTCAAGCGTCGCTGATTGTTAAGTGATCAAAATAATAATTAAGGAGAAGGGAAAAAACGAATTGTGAACACAGGATGAGGGACGTGATCGAACAGAAAGAATGGACGAACCGACTTGAAGTACATATCACATCAAACTCCGTGATTATCTACATTTTCAGAGTCATCTTCCAATTTATCGTAGAGCGTTTCGAATGCAAATTCAAAGTTCGTTTCAATGATTGGAAACCTATACTAACGCATATCATCATTATTTATATATAATAATTACATGTTATATATACGTTGAAAAGTATATAATTATGTACAAAGTTTTGATGCTCTAAGTTCAACGATATAAGAACACTGCTCAACGAGAAAATAATTTGTGACCTCGAAGCTGTCGGCCCGTTCAAATTTGGACGGGGTTTCTGCTGCATCCAGATCTACACAACGTTTATTATCATTATTTTAATATTTTCAAGTACTCTTTATGCCCGTACAAATGATTCCGTTGAATAGTTACAGAGAAGACAAATGAAATTACAACTGACAACAACTTCAGGACACTCATCGGTAGGGCTGAACCAGCATCTCGCATCTTACATAAGTGTACTATTGGTGGTATTCGATGCAGAGATTACACATTGGTTAGCTTCCTAGAGATTGAATGAAACCGGAACTTGAATAGTCACAGAGAAGACAAATGAAATTACAACTGACAACAACTTCAGGACACTTATTGCACAGGTAGGGCTGAACCAGCATCTCGCATCTTACATAAGTGTACTATTGGTGGTATTTGATGCAGAGATTACACTTTGGTTAGCTCCTTAGAGATTGACTTGAGCTCGTACAGTGGTGAGGACTCAAGTTGTACAGTTTTCTTACAACTGACAACAACTTCAGGACAATCATCACACAAGTAGGGCTGAACCAGCATCTCGCATCTTACATAAGTGTACTATTGGTGGTATTTGATGCAGAGATTACACTTTGGTTAGCTCCTTAGAGATTGACTTGAGCTCGTACAGTGGTGAGGACTCAAGTTGTACAGTTTTCTTACAACTGACAACAACTTCAGGACACTCATCACACATAGGGCTGAACCAGCATCTCGCATCTTACATAAGTGTACTATTGGTGGTATTTGATGCAAGAGATTACACTTATGACAGGGTTAGCTCCTTAGAGATTGAACCAGCTCTCGCATCTTACATAAGTGTACTATTGGTGGTATTTGAGCAGAGATTACACTTTGGTTAGCTCCTTAGAGACCTGACTTAAGCTCGTACCGTGGTGAGGACTCAAGTTGTACAATTTTCTTACAACTGAACAACAACTTCAGGACACTCATCGCACACGGGTAGGGCTGAACCAGCATCTCGCATCTACAAAGTGATGCATAATACATTGGTGGTATTTGATGCAGAGATTACACTTTGGTTAGCTCCTTAGAGATTGACTTGAGCTCGTACAGTGGTGAGGACTCAAGTTGTACAATTTTCTTACAACTGACAACAACTTCAGGACACTTATCGAACAGTAGAGCTAAACCAGCATCTCGCATCTTACATAAGTGTACTATTGGGGTATTTTGATGCAGAGATTACACTTTGGATTAGCTCCTTAGAGAGCTGACTTGAGCTCGTACAGTGGGGGAGGACTCAAGTTGTACTAGTTTTCTTACAACTGACAACACTTCAGGGACAAATCATCCAACAAGTAGGGCTGAACAGCATCTCGCATCTTACATAAGTGTACTATTGGTGGTATTTGATGCAGAGATTACACTTTGGTTAGCTCCCTTAGAGATTGACTTGAGCTCGTACAGTGGTGAGGACTCAAGTTGTACAGTTTCTTACAACTGACAACAACTTCAGGACAATCATCACACAAGTAGGGCTGAACCAGCATCTCGCATCTTACATAAGTGTACTATTGGTGGTATTGATGCAGAGATTACACTTTGGTTAGCTCCTTAGAGATTGACTTGAGCTCGTACAGTGGTGAGGACTCAAGTTGTACAGTTTCTTACAACGACAACAACTTCAGGACAATCATCACACAAGTAGGGCTGAACCAGCATCTCGCATCTTACATAAGTGTACTATTGGTGGTATTTGATGCAGAGATTACACTTTGGTTAGCTCCTTAGAGACTAACTTGAGCTCGTACAGTGGTGAGGACTCAAGTTGTACAATTTTCTTACAACTGACAACAACTTCAAGACACTCATCACACAGATAGGGCTGAACCAGCATCTCGCATCTTACATAAGTGTACTATTGGTGGTATTTGATGCAGAGATTACACTTTGGTTAGCTGCTTAGAGATTGACTCAAGCTCGTACAGTGGTGAGGACTCAAGTTGTACAGTTTTCTTACAACTGACAACAACTTCAGGACAATCATCACACAAGTAGGGCTGAACCAGCATCTCGCATCTTACATAAGTGTACTATTGGTGGTATTTGATGCAGAGATTACACTTTGGTTAGCTCCTTAGAGACTGACTTGAGCTTGAACAGTGGTGAGGACTCAAGTTGTACAGTTTTCTATTGGAACAATTTGAAGTTGTACAGATTTCGAATCAGCGTAGGAAACATTTTGTGGTCGTGTTTGGATTGTTCGAGACATTTTTATCTTGGCGTTTCATAAGAGAACGAGAACGCTACTTAAAACAACATTTGAGAAGACAACACATGAAGAATACAAATTCAACACTGGAAACCATCGCAAATTAAACGGGTCTGACAACTTCCTGGTGTTGTTTTCGTTCACAAATTTTTGTGGGAGCGATTTCAAAGGAATATTGGTGGGCGTGGGAGAGGGAGAAGAAGGCGGCGGAAGAGGAAGGGACAGCAGGAGAGGGGGAGGGGTCGTCCACAATAACGGAAATGTGACAAGTGTGGCTAGGAATCAACTCAGGCAGCAAAATTCGATTTTGAATCGAATGTACAGCGAATGTTACGAGGGAGGGTCGGTAAACTCAATTCATAGGCCTACTGCTTCCTTCATTCTAATGCCCTTTCAGTTCTATCCCTTTACACTTTCAGGTTACTGCTCTAATTCATATAATTTACAATGCTCAATTAGTATGAAGCTGCAATCCTTGTAATTACACATATTGTACAATTAAGAGATCTAGTCCAGCGTTATGGTTTTGTGGCTTTCTTTTTACAAATGGACACCTTTTTTATAATAAAAGAAGTATATAGTACGTAAGAACAGAAGCAAATAAGAGATATACATTGTCCAAACAGGATCAGGCGGTTGGAAAATGTATAAATATTACAGCTTGTGTTGTTTAATCGTTTTCGGTAATTTGGGTTTTTTCACTCGGAGACAGTTTATGAGGAAAAGTCTTCAGCATTCGATTTTCGTAATGTTCAAAAGAAACTCCTAATGCAATTGCTACAAACGGGGGCTTGGACGTATGCCATTATATTTTTGCTCACACGCGGCATCGGATATAATTTATTGACTCGATTTTAATTACATTTTTACACCATCTTCTGCCGAAATCATCTTCTCTCGTCGTGTTCGTGGCCAGTACTAACATATATGAGCAGAATATACAATCAGAGCACCACAATTATATATCACACTAATATAATTACAGCATTTTATGAAAAGATGACCCCTTGATTTAAAGCTTCTTTTATTTTTTTCTTGTTTTTCAATATTCTCTGGGTGTCTATGGTGTTTGAACTTATGAACTATGTAGCCATGTTCTTTTATTTTTTTCAAAAATAACTCGTTTTGTAATATGTGCACAGAATTTTTTTTTTCTCCATTTATTTTATAACTAGGGGATTACTACCTAGAACTGTATAAAACTTGTTTACATTGTGTTTTGTACCAGTATTATGAACAGTCTTCATTCTGATCCTATGCCATCTACGAAACATCCACTACTTATCTTTTAATTCCAGTCACATATTTTTTTTTTTTTTTTTAACCAAGTCTCCGTCACTTGAACACATATTTATAGAGATATTACATTCTATAGTTACAAAATTTAACTTTATTGGCGAGCATGTGAATATTGATAGCTCATAACCTATATAACGTGAATGGATACATCAAATTATACCTCGATGCTGAGAGTTTTTTACTGTTCCTGGCTAATAGAACTAGATAAGCTGTTTAGAAAGGGATGAGATGAAATTTCAATGTGTTGGCTTTTGGCGGGTCTTCTTTGAACGCTTACCTAAGAGAACTCTGAACTCAGAAGTACACAATTAAGTAGGTATGTACAATGAATTACATTGTTTATAAGAATATAAAATATTATTCGAGGAGTAATTTATGTTACATTATGTAAATGGTCCTGATTAGGTACACTTAACAAACAGGCCTTGTCCAGTTTATAAATATTCACATCGATATTTTTTAGAACTAGTCAGGAAGCATCAAACCACGTAACAGTTTATTGATAAAAGTGGCCTGCCAGGTGACAAATTGCGTATTGGTTGGAACCGAACCTGCAAATCTCGATGAGTATGCAGAGTTTACAAATGACTTTGTGGAATGTTGAACAAGGCCGCTCCAACGAGCGGGGTTTTTCCATTTGTCGACGTATTTATGTACCTACATGAACCGGCGGTGGTGTACATTGAAAGTAAGTCTGATGATTGGTTTTCCCTCTTTGGTGGTTGCCAAACAAGTACAAGGTATCATCGAGTCTTTTCATTTAATCCCGAATTTTGAGTGAACGTAAACATTTCAACAAAAAAGAACATTTTCGGTCCACAACCATGGACACGGTAATTCACCGATGGAAAGGACATCATTGGTAAGGAAACCTGCAACACGACGAGGGATTGTGCCTTTTTTCAAAAGCATCTGACAACATAGTGACCCTCCACATTGCCATCATGGCAACTACAGCGCCCAATTGAATTATCCGTTCCATGATCACAACTGGTGTTTTCATTCGAAACATATTTGGGAACTTCAGAAGACAAAATTTGATTTAGATGAATGAACAAAAAAATTAAACTCAAGGTCAAACCTTGCAGCAAGGGTTAGGTGTGTAAGGTATCTTACAGTCAATTAAACGTTTAGGCCTGTGATTGTTACAAATTCAACACGTTCTTACTTTTATTACTTTTTTAGATGGTGAACATGATTAACAGTCTCTAATAATTGATGTTATTGATGCCACCATCTCAACTGCTGACAGATCTAAATTACACATAGTAATTTAACAATTTAAATGCAAATAGTTAATATCACAAATTGCCAATATTATTATTCGTTCTGAAATTTCGCTTTAAGCTTCCTCTGTTCAATATTCAATATTATAACTTACGATAGAATTGTGATCGCGTCAACATAAATCATGCTTACTAAACAATATTTTAGTTTTTAGTTCGATCTAATTACATCAAGGAAGATCTTCAAGAATGGGATCATATGAAGTCAGGAATGCTCGTTTTGGTTAAAAATAAACATAAACGTGAACTCTGTCGTCTCTATTCAATAATGTATTTGTATTGGATCTCTCCTCCAATAGTCTACAGGTAACTAGCGATTCCTTCAGGATGGGAAAGAATAGTATTTCTCTTTTGTCATAGAATGTCGTTAAAAGGCTCACGAATTGTTTACTACCTATTAATTACCAACAACTCGAATTTATCTATATATTTACACATGGATGGATGATCTTTTTCCTTTCTTCATTGGTTTTGTTCATTTTCAATAAATCTCTGAAAATAATCGAATCCCAGGTAGGGTGCATGTCATGGTTTGCACGGGTAGAACCATGCAATCAAATAAATGTTTTCGTAGAAGAACATATTGCACACTCTCTGCTGAATAATAACATAGGTACTTCACGAGTAAGCAAATAATATTTGAACAATGTAACGTCCCTAAAGTGCTCACTGGAACATAGACGCAATAGATATCCTTAGTTTTGCTTTCTTCAATTGAAATTAATCTGTGTGAGCTGTAAAAATACGGGTGAAGTAGAGACCCGATGTATGGTACGAAATGCTTTCACCGGCACCAGAAAGGCTGACGCGGCTTACAGAGGCAGCGTATGAATAGAAGCTGGTCCTGTGGCAGGTTGTCGACGGTTTCCTTGGTGGCGAATGCCGCGAGCGCGATCCTGAGAGATGGAGTGACGTGATTGCCCTTCTCTTACCCCTATGGTGACGAACAGTAATGTACCGGGTAGCTCAGAAGAAACGCAGAAAGTGTGAGAGAGCAACTGAGGACTATCGAGACAACATCATTTGGAGTTGACAGCTTCTCAAAGACGTCTTGCCTCAGGGCTGGCACCCAAGTGAGTGGGGCAACCCAAATACAACTGTTGATGGGTACAAGTGAAAGCACCATTACCATATCACCCAGCCTAGGCACTCCTCTAGGAGGAGGAATCAAAGCTTGGCAATAGGCCTAGAAGGTAGAGCGCCTTTCTTCCACTTCTCTAAGAAGAATCACATTTCGTCAACACCCACCCTATCCATCACTTTGTGATCCAAGCTTCCCACAATTCTGGTGCGCCATTTTATAATAGTCATATTGCATATACGTACTTAGGAAGGTAGTGTAAAAAAAGATGACAGCATCCGTGTGAACTATCAAATATGCTCCTTTTTTGATAATAAGCAAGTCATAGCAGAGCAGGGTTTGCTATTCCTTCATTTGTAATCATTTCATGTTTTTTGGTTTAATTTGAGCAAAGTGATTGTAAAAATTTACTGCCCATTACAAACATCTGCTGGCCATTAACGTATTTGAGCTTAAATTTTGGAGCTTCTCTAATGAACCGGTTCACTAACCCCTCCAGTTAGAGGAAACCTTACATTGTAGGCCTTTGACTTATAGAAGACTATTCTATAATTTATTCCTTCATAAAAATAGTTACACTGAGTAAATACTGCTTACCAGGTACTTTTTAACCTCACTTCGTCTATTATAACTCATTTATGGAATGCGTTCAAAAGGTGAATATTTAAAGAATGTTTTAAATCAAAACCAAAAGAAATCAACTGATTAAAAGAGTGCAAGTCATGATTTACCCTATTATATTCCTCATACAACGTAAATATGCGGAAACACTTGACTTTCAAAATATAAAGAGAAGATGGAAGAAAAAACACACACCTTGACAAAAAAGAAAAAAAATCAAACCACAGTGACACTGAAAAATTAAAGGTTTAAGAGACCTTGAGAAAAAATGAACAACATCAAATCAAACATAAATGTTACCGACTAACGACTATCCTAAATAAATGTCACAATAAGTATGGTAAAATAACAAGCAACTCAGAGGGGTATGCAAGTTCACGAATTAAGTACTTAATGCTTAAAATCGATAGGAAATCAATTGAATCTTGAATAAGCTGAAACTTCGAGATGAATCGGTTTATATTATTATTATTAGTATATCCAGGAGTAAACAGAGAATGAGTTAATTGCAGACGTGAGATGAATTCGTCGCGATGAAACTGGACACGCCTTATCATAAAACACTCTGGATATTATACAACATCGCTTGACTAACTTGGAATTTGTCTCAACAGCCGCTGGTATAAAAATACAAGTATTTTCCATCCTATGGGTGCAGTAAAGGAAATCGTTCTTAACTAGCGCAGGTGACCACCTCCAAACTCCTTCATAACCTGACTCTTCTCCTGCTTATCATTCATCACCTCATCGACTTATCCCAAAAACTAGGTACCGTATCGTTCAAATGATCAAATTTCACGGAGGGGTTTTTGAGCTTCAATTGAAACGCTTTGTCAATAGGGAGAAACCAACAGGAGATGGGGAGGGACAAATTGGCTTTCATTATTCCCATTTTTGTGATCGCAAATTTAAAATTGTTCTTCTTCTTCTACCTACTTCTAATGGGGATAATTAAAATAAAATCCATTCTGTAGCGGCGAGAATTAATACAATTTTAAATTAGATTTTGCTTCAGTAATAAGTAAATTATGCAGCTAAGTGATTTTCAAAATACCATGGATAAAGAATATGAAAATATGTGGTTATAATAAGTACATGGAAAATTAAAGTATCAATACTAAATTATAAAAAGCTTGAAAATACAACGATGAACTACCTAACACTTCGTACGAGAATTACTGTTGCTGAAACTACTACGCTACCAACAACAATAATTAATTTTTATGTTTCATTGATTATTACAAGAATAATAGTAAATATATTGTATAAACAATAAAAATGGCAAATTCAGGAGCTAAAATACTTGTATTCATAATATTAGATTAGGAAAACAGGACTTGAGAACTAGTATTATCTAGCTGAGACAAGCCTGATCAAAATGATGCTATATGTAATATATTTATATATTTATATACCTTTCTATTGTTTCACGGCCATACAACCTCAATTTTATATGGATCACTTAATTTATAATATTCAAATACAATGAAGAAAAAGGGATTGCAAAGAAAAAACTGAATCATTCACTTCCAAACAGTAGAGATCAAACGAGGCTATGCGGCTTAGAAACAGCTTAATTTTATGACTAGACTTCGTCACAGAGTGTTGGGTGGGAATCGGATTTTTATGTTGTTTTACTCTTGTTGGTTTTGAACGACACCTGTAGTACACGGTTGCCAAGGGTGTAACCGTTGAGAGATTGAATGGCGACAACTGCCTCATCGTAGTTGGTCATGGTGACGAAACCAAAGCCTTTGCACTTGTTGGTCTGGAGATCTCTTATGACTTTGACGCTCTGGACGGCACCGAACGGCCCAAAAAGCTGCCAGAGGACGTTCTCTTCAGTTTCAGGAGCAAGGTTGTACACGAAAATGCACCAACCGGAACCGTTCATTGCATTGCCGGGGAGCATCGAGTTGGCCAGCAGGTCACCAGCGAGTGGAGAGTACCTGGAACAACGAGGGCGAGACGTCAACCAAACAGTACCACGCCAATCCCCAGGGTGAGTGAGAGAAAGAGTTCCATCTCCAAAAGCCTTTGGCAGGGGTTTTGTCTACTTCCAATCCAAACCTGGGAGGTACATACTGTTACTGTTTGTTCCCCAGTTCCTACAGCGCGACACTCAGTCTGATATTTTTCAAGATATTCAAGGGCTCAGTTTGAACAGATTTAACGTGCCCACAAAATTTTATTATGAACGAGAGGCGAACAAGTTGAACAGGAATAACATTTACTAAAACTGCAAGGTTGGAACAAGTAAGATGAGAACACGAGGGACTACTTTCTTGAGTCATATGCTTGCGTGCCTCGATTCAAATTTGAGATTACCATTTTCAACACAATCCCAAACTTACGTCACCATGAAGGTCATTGAAAAGTCTTGAAGCTTACAATGGTCAAATTGGAAATAAACAAACATTGATTTTGAAACATTCATGGTAATGATGGTCATTTTGAGCAAACACTGGTGGTGAGACTGAACGTTAAGCTCTTCCAAAAGCTTAAAAGTTCACGTCAAATTGCTGCGAGCCCCAATAAGTAGGTATTCTTTGACTAACAGCCAGTCCATTTCTCCTCAAGGAATATCAACTACAACAACACTAATAACTAAAATGTTTACAACAAATCCCAAAATAAGATATTATGATCCCCTTCTAATAGTTAGCATCAATATCAACCGGGTCACTCAAAAGCACTGCAGATTAAATTAAAATCAAAAAAGTATCCTTCCTTAAAGCGTTTTCCCTTTTTCCGCAGAAGAAAAATAGCATTGAACCAAATTCGAGAGGTTCTCAACAATGTGCGGGATGTCTGGAAACCACCGAAAATATCCCCATACACGTTCAGCTGTTGATTCGGACAGATAATATTCAAAATCGTTACTATTGCCGTTTTCATTTAATAAAGTAATACTAATCTAGATAATATTCTCTAGGTAATTCAAAATGCCAACAAAACATGAAGCGTAAAATCCTTGGAACCTGTCTATGTGTCTTTGAGTTATCTTCAAAGTTAGAGTATTTTCTTTTTATATGTCATAGGGGTATTTTGCCACCCAAATCACTAAAAATGCCTAGTAAATAATACAGGGATTAGCTAGAAAGGTGGCACGATACAATAATGTCTCAAGCTTAGGGGTTTAATCGGTGGGTAGACAAAAACTGCCCACTCCGTTCCGTCCCCATTTCCATACCCCATTTAAACTCGAGATCGAAATGTGTGTAGAAATTTACACCACCGAAGATCAGGGATAAGGGGAACCGCTGGAAATGTTTCACTGGCGCGGTCTAGAGCATATACAGCATAACATCACATGTAGCACTAGACCTGCCAAAAATGACACATTCAAGTTGTCCGTAACTGATGCAAATGATCCAACCACACTTTACTATAGCAATTCAGTGGAGTCTGATGAGTAACATGAAGTCTCATAAGACACCCTGAGCTTGCTACAGCTGTGATAGCAAAATCAATAAATTATTAATCAGTAAAGAAACAGCCTCGTCATACGATATTCTTCCGTTCTAAGCTCTCAACGTTGAAAAAAAGCTCGGGTCACAACTTATGTAGATGTCGAATAATGAAAAAACATATACTAGCAGGCACGTAGGTAATCAAATTAAACAAATATATCTCAACATTACTAAATAACTCGAAAGTATAAACGAAGCGAGGTACAGGGGTTTCCTGACTTCAACCACTCTCCACATTAAAACAAGAATTTTAAAAGAAATCAAAATGTAATGTAAGTTACTTGCTAGGTAAGATAAGTCTCAATCATCATATAACAATGTAACTGTAAGACCATGTTGTCCGCATGTTTGTTTGGACCTTATTGTCTGTACTGGATATCATCTGTATAGGAGAGTGGGGGTGGAGTTTGTAGTGAGATGAACGCTTTTACTTGTGTGCACAGAAAAATCTAACAAGACAGAAATTCAACAAGTTTGAGAGCATTGAGCCAACTGGGCCTGGTGGACAAATCTAGCAATTCTGGTCAAACAACACAAACAACGGAGGAGGTACCATAGATTTTGATGAGATGGCAAGCTAGTTTTTTTCTCAAATTGGTGGTGGCTCCAAGAAACTGAATTTAAAATCAATTCCAACCTTCATCAGACAAGATGAGTGGTACTTGTAGAGGGTCAGGAAAACCTGTACCTATTCTAATACACTTAGGTTACAAAATGATCCAACCATTCCCTTCAGCAATGTCACATTCACAATAAATCAAAAAGGCGATTGAATAAGCAAAAAAGACATTTGATTAAAACAATAAAATGAAGCAGACACGTCAATGTTTAACCAACAAAGGAAACATAAATCGACTTTGTGAAACAATAAGATCAATGCTAAAAAATCACAAATGATATTAACATCGAAGTATCAAGTGATTCTTTCATTATTAGTATTTTTTAAACTGGCTAAAAGGTGCCTCAATGACATGCTCTCAAAAAAGGAAATTGATCAAATCAATTACTGACAGTACTGACCTTTGTAAACCTTTGTTTATTGCTAGCATTGTCTTGCCAGTGCTAAAACAAAATAGACAAGAAAGATAAGAGACTAACATTTTCATACTAGAATCACAACATACTACAAAATGATTGAGGTATAAGTGTGAAATTGAGTGCAAATGCCTTTGCATAAGGACATACAATCGTCATCTGCAAATTTAAACACTCCTTCAAAATAAACATTGAATTTAAATTGCATGAGATATGCTATTGTCAGTTCATTGTTGCAGTGTTCATCACGAACCTATTCACTCAATAATTGTTAGTTAAGGCTAAATCAGGACACAATAGTTAGTAATACACGTTTCCAGAGTAATCAGGTAGCCAGAATCTTATTACATGTTGTAGTACGTACATACAGCATTTAGTAGGTCCCAAATGACAGGGATTTAATGTATTGTGGAAAATGAAATACTCTATCTTAGGTCAAACGATTAATAACACAAAAACTCTCATGAAGTCATACAATTTCTTAAATACTGTACATTGTTTGAAAACAATGATCTAGAAAATATTGTATTCAACCCCCAAAATTATTATCATCTTCTTCTTTTTTTTTTAGTAGCCTTTAATGTAGAGTTTAGCACGGAACATTAAACAAAATGGTGAGTGCTAACGTCAGTGATGAAAAAGTTTGGTCAGCAGAGCTCTTGGGAGCCTGCTAGCTCGCAGCTAGCTTCTCCTTAGGCCGCTAGCTGTTCACATCACTCTCCAACGCTGAATCCATGACAAGTTGCTCTTCCTTGTTCTTGCTCTATCAGCTGACTGGCCGATGAAGACGCGTGTTTTTCATTCTTTCTCTCCTCCAAATTCAATTGACCTGCAACTCTCTCTTTGTCCTTCAACACCGATGTGCGGGGAAGTGTAGCTGGTGTTCAAGGCACTGCAGGAAGACATCCTATGAGGTCCTGCTTGATATTGGAGAACCACAACTGATGCAAAACACTACTTGGAGTACGCACAGCGTATTGTACATGCTCCTTTCATCTTTTTCATTACATAAAATATGATAATAGATTGTACAAATCCACAAATAAGTATCCATAAATATAATTGACGTAGCCCTGATGAAATCAGCAATTTTTTGCTGATTTTCAGCAACCCGAGAGCATTGTGCAAAAACTGGATTACTCTCATTAAAATTGAAACCAAAGTCAATCTATCTCCAATTAGCTCGTAGGCACTATTTTACAGGTTTTCTGGATAAAATGTTGTTTTGGATCATTGCAACAAAATGTGAATGTGGGACGAAAATTTGTCTTTAACATAAATTAGAAATCAGCATCCTTTCAAGTGAACCTGATGGTCCAGAGAGGAATATAGCTTACTTTAAATCTGCTACTGAATGAGGGCGGGCAACTTATGTGAACCATACTATATAATGGGGGATTCATGGTGGGAAATCACAGTAATTGAAATAAAAAATCTAAAATTGAACATAAGTGAAACAAACTTTATGGCTGTCTCCTGGCAATCATCATTCATACCTCATATAATATGTGCCATGCACTCGATACATTCGATATGAGCTGTGACTGCCCCTCAATAAAACAAGTGCAAGAAACAAAATATTTAGGGGTGATTGTAGATCAAACATTAGGGTTGGAATCCCACATTAAGGCCTTAATTACTAAACAGAGAAGACTCATGCTATGCCGAGAGAACAGATCGTACTCTAAAACTAAAGAAACTTATTTATTACGCCATGGTACAGTCGCTCTACCAGTGTGGAGTGCGGCTTCCAAGAACAAATTTTAGGCTGTATCTGCCCTTAATAAATATACTTCTTAAGAAACCGATTAGACACACGACGGGCTTACTATTTGCGGATTTTGGGGCACTCTATTTGTACAAGCTAGTGGAGAGGACCTATGTTGTGTACGTTTACAAACACTATCTAGAAAACAAAATTGAGAGAATCGATGTGGGCACCAGAAGCGAGAAAATAATCACCTTAAAAAAAAAATATAATAAAATAAAATACATTGGCCGCGCAACGACTGTACTCATACAGAGGTGCCCTCTATTTTAATAATTTACCAACAAATTTCTGTACTGCGGACATACTATTAAACTCCTTCGAAAATAATATGAGGACACATTTCTTTACATAGTAGTGATTTCTAACATGTGTATCTTGCATTTATAGTAACAAATGATTACTCTTAGCTATGTAAGTGCAACTCCTCCCATCAGTACAAGCTTGGCTTATAGAGGGGAAAAGCATTGATGTTATTGACGTTTTGTATATTATTTTATTATAAATAAATGCATTAAAAAAATACTATGCTTAATATAGAAACATTTTGTATACAACCCGCAGTTATAAAGATTGAAATATTACAAGATGAACACACTTTAAATCAACAAATTAAGGAAGTTAAGATACACATCGCTCTTTGAGGAGAAATAGACTGGCTGACCAGTGATTAATCATGGATCAGTAACAAGATTGCAATTATCCTTGTTTTCAGTATAGACACACTTCAGGATGGCTTAGATGCCTAATATATGGAAGCCTCGTGGAAGCAGCGCAGTACAATTTCATTAGAATTTTTGTGAAATTGTTATTCCTAGTTGGACCTTCTTTTTCCTTGATTCACAGAATGTAAAGAGAAATCGCCAAGAGGGTTCATGAAGAATCAAATTTGTGTACAATTTGAACAATTGATAAGTCTACTAATGGGACTGAACTCCCGGAAAGTGCTCTTTGAAGAGCCTACCCGGCGTATGATGGGTTAATTAGGTACCTGAAGCGACCAGTAGGATGGTGGATGGGACCGCCGAATCTTCGGGCTGCCTGAGGAGTCAAGTAAGCAGCAAGTGGTGGCAAAGCCTTGTTATTGTTGCTAGGGTTGTTAGCGAACTTCACAGTGATAGGTTCGGTAGATCCTTTCGGAATAGTCCCGTTTAGCTCTTGGATAGCTCGTTCTGCTTCTATCCGTTGGTCAAACCGTATGAAACCAACACCTTTGGACAAACCTGAAAATCCGAGGAAGAAAAGATTTTTGTATAGTGGCAGGTGGTTAGATACAAATTTGAAAGGAATGATAGCTAATAAAAATAAACGGTTACAAGGCAACATGACAACGAGAACATTCTTATAACAACGTGACAACTTCGTCGTGACTTTGACTCTAGCATTTGCTTGAGTGACATTCTCCCCCTAGTCGCTGGAATCGATGCCAAACCTAACCTAATATTTTACGATCCCAATAACCCGTATGGTGGTAGTAACATCTTCTGGAAGCGGTTATCGCTTCATACTTTTATTTTAATGACTCTCATGAACAAAAGTTGTCTTTTCAGGCATTCCAACCTTTCCAAGCGCGGCCCACAAGCGTTCTCCCTCCAATATACGTGGAAACTGTGATGAAAGTGATTTGAAATCGTACAGTGGGAATGATTGAAGGTAGAGCTCACGTTCAATTAGATGGAAACGGTTATTCAGCCACACGAAAGCCACACGCATAATACAGTTAATAAAAACGTTCACACTCAACTCGGCATGCACCACATCAGGAACAAATCTTTAAATGTGGAATTTGGGTTCTCTTGCGTATTCTTATATTGTGATCCCTTAAATTTGTTGTTTTCTAGAAATGAGATACATTTCGATTCCAATTCCTGTTTTTATTAGGCAATTGATAAATAAAAAAACGCGTGACGTCACAACCTTGCTCCCTTAGAGTGAGATGGGTTGATGCATTGAAAACATTTTTATCCTATTTCACTGGACATTCAGTTCAGTCGAGCATCACACGGAAACTCATTGTCATGATCATTTTGTTAATGCCTGGCGGAAACTTCTTCTTCTTTCTTGCTTTAATTTAGCAACTAAGGGCGGGTGCAGAAGTGGGTTAGGATGGTTAGGTGCTAAGGTACAGAAGGATTTGGAAATTCCAATGAAAAGCCTCATCATGACGAGTAAGGACGATACGGGAAAAGAGCATTACAACGTAGGCTGAACGCTCAGAACGGAAAGTTTTCTGTATCTTCAATCATAGCGAAATAATTTTTCAGGTAATAGTCAATAACGTTAAGAATACGACATTGAACATCACTTGGAACGAGTTCTTAAAAGTTCCATAGCTTAACTGACCCTCAGCACGAGTCGCTAATGGGTCTCATACTCTCATACTGATTTTACCATAATCGAGATTCGCTGCTCAGAAATTACTCCTTGTAAGAAGGTTTTATCTCAATCGGATCCCCAAAACATATTCCATCGTACCGAAGAAAAAAGCAATCGATTAGATCATTCCCAGATTCATAATCTACTGTAATAGGGAATCGCAAACCACCGTTGTTGCACATGCCACTTAATCAACAGCCACTAATGGAATGAAAAAAGGTAAAATGACTGAAAGGTAACTGACGAAAATTGAAGTGGTAACTACATGAGGAGGCTACAAAGTTACGAATGTGAATTTGTTTTACAATAATGAAAGAAAGTAGTTACTTACAAGGAACATTATCACCAGCACCACCAACGAATTGCCGCACTGAAAACAAAAAATAACAAAATCAGCTAAAATCTGTCTGGTTACGAGCACAGCTTAAACAGATTTGGCTTTAAGAGCTTTATTGGGCTGACGTTTATTTAAATTTTCATACGTAACTCCTTCTTGTCAATATGTTGAAGACAGATTCAATTTTTAAACAATCGGCATATGAAGCAAACTCAAGTGAACCAAACGAACGATGACCCATAGAAATCATAAACTTCACGCTCTCACAAAAACCATTATTTCGATCGATGAGCTCAGAGAAAACGAAGTTAGAACATAAACAACGATGATGATGCTGATGAGTTCCTAATAGTCTTATTTCTAATTCATTTAATTTTGTTTTTAATTTTTTTTTTTTTTTTCAAGCAACATACTTTATTATAGGCTAATGCATGCAGACTTCAAAATTTTCTAAGAAAAATAATATATATGCTTCTTTAGGGCAAGACTGAGATTAAATCGATGAAATGAAAGAGTGTATCCAACAATTATGGTTAGAACTATTAGCACTCATCATACATTAGAGATAAAAAGGAAGAATAAGAAGAGAAAATCGATTTGATTAAATTGAAAATTGAAAATGATCGTATAAAGCGTAAGAATCAAAACGAAAGCCATGCTCTGAGAATAAACTGTAATTACGTAATCAAAAGTATGAAAAAGTAAACAAATTAACTCTTTGGATCGAATATCTTGGCGAATAATTTTGGAATGTAGTAAGCTACAACAACATTCGTACCTCTAGTGAGGGAGTGCCAAAGTACGTTGGAAAATTGCAATAACAAAAGCCTTTTATTTCCATCCGTACATTGGGAAGAGGGAGAGAAAAGAGAAAATTTATTAAATAACAATAACAATATTCTCTTTTATTATTCTTTCTCAAAATTAGACTAAAATGTTACTTCATGCCTGATTTTTGTCATTTTCCATTTCGCATTTTATCACCAGGTTCAAATAAGCAGTTTTGGCAAATTACTTTGTCCCCAGATACCCAGGAAGTGATTCAACTCCTCACCAGGAAAACAGCTATCATATGAGTGACTCGGTACTTCAAGAGAGAAAGAGAGAGTCATGCCTCAATAGTATTGTTAGCTAATGAAATGGAATTTGTCTCGTAATCAACTACATCATAGTAAAACTACTCTGCTGCACCTGACAAACACACAACTACAGGTCTTACAAATCCTCCCAAGTTGGTGACTTCGAGGGTTTAATTGGAAACCGAGTTTTCACTTTAGGACGTTATCTTCAATGTAAAGCAGAAGAAACAGTGAACTTCCCATAAACAAGCGAACAAAGAAGCGTTAGTGAAGCGTGGAAGGAACTGGTAGCTTGGGAAGGGAAGCACTGGTTCAGGCCTGCCAACTCAATCGTTCAAATTGATCTGATATTGAAGATTTCGTTCAAATTCCATCTTTCTCGACGAATTCTTGAAAAACAAAAATCGAGCAACAATGATTTTGATAACTGAGTTTAGTCATGCAGGCTCAAGGAGCGCATTTTCAATGGAAAATTATTTCAAATTTAATAGGATGAAAATTGTGGAGAAATTACACTATGTTAAGTGTTCTAATGGAGTTTCAGAATATAAATTAGTTAGTTGAATGCGATTTGAGCAAAGTGAAACTACTGGGTATTGATTTGGTGATCAGAACACAAAACTAACGCCTCTTTTGCCAGCATGAGGAAGTTTTTCAAGAATTTTGGTCGAACAACGTTGCCTCTTCCAGATCAAGCCACATTGTCCACGACCCATGCAAAACACAGTACGATTACAAGTGTTCCAGAAGGCAACCTGAATTATCATATTCCAACATGAAGACAAATTTCATAATTGATTGTCTTCTCAATCGGTATTTTAAGTAAAAAAAGGATGAGAAGGTTGCCAAAAAGGAATGGTGGGTTGTTAAAATCCATGAAGCAACTCTATGCCACTGTAAAGGACCAGCTGCTTCCTACTAACCCTGTATATTTTGGTCTCCTTTCCATTAGATTGAGCCAAAAGCATCGAAATGAAATCGAGTGAAGGGTCAATTTTGAAAGGAATCTATTATTGATTCCCATGTTGCAACTCAGCCGCAGTGTAGGTAGAGTCAATTCAACGAAAGATGCTGAGATGGAGTCCTATGACTCCAAAGTCCATAGTTTGACCTGCTTGAATGAACAATGCCGCTTCCCAGATGGGAAAACGACGTGGTCATTGTGTGAATCTTGTCTTGAGGCTTGTTTGGCTCTCGAGTGCCCAGACAGGAAACAAGTGGTACAGGACTCGCTTGTTCATTCGCAGACGATATCGAGCTTAAATCGGTGGTAGCAACCAACCTTTTGATGGAGTACGTTTCTGCGACGACAAAACAATTCCGAGCCCACCAGTGATCCTTGTCACGGATCAACGTCATTCATGCACTCAAAGTAACATGCCAAAGGAATGAAGAACAGACTTCAACGTGCACATTCCAGGTCATAGGCGCCCACATGCATTTATCGCCAATAACAAAAAGCATCGAGAAAAGTTACGACATTCAGAAATTCGTTCACAGTTTCTAAAATACGAAGGGAATTCGTCAGAAAAACCTATCGAGTACAACTCCACCTGAACAAATTCGCCAGTTCGGAGTCGGTTTCAGTGCGCCTCGTTAGCTAACCCGACAAAATTCAGTCTCAAGCGTGTTTTATATTCCCCGTTAACGTGAGGAAGGGGTGGGACTTGAAAACTAACGAGCTTGAAGTCGATTCGTTACGAACACCGCAGCGCTCATTCAGCAGAAAAGCGAACAAATAGGAAAACTTTTCAATTGATGTTGGAACGGACGTGGGAATTGGAATTAGGATGAAGGGGATTCAAAAAGCAAGCTCCTGACTTTAAGGGTGAACTCGTTACAGGTCGCTCAAAATGGCTGAAATATCTGCGGCGATTGCGACAAAATCCGTTGGAAATTCGACGTCGAATTGAAAAACACTTTACAACACTTTCATTCTGAGCACAACTTCCACACATCATTCGCTCGCGTAAAATGCTATAAAATCGCGTTCGTTCGGCCACGCGGTCTCCACTCATTTGCCGTGGAATAATAAGAGAACAACCCGAGGGCCATCGTATTGATCTGACTTGGCAACAGGGAAGCAATAAACCCACTCAGAGTGGGACCCCATAAGAAAATGTTTCAGGCGCTAAGTTGAATGAAAACACTTCCATTTGTGATTCGAGGTCAAAATACCAATGCAGCGGTACAGACTGATTACATATAGCAAACTGCACGGGTCCATCGAGTCGTGTAAGTCAAAGATTGTTCGAAATATGACCAATTTGTTTGAAATACTGAATCTAAATGCCGTTATAATCTAATTTATCAATGAAATTAAGCATTTTACACAAGTGGCTTCTCTGCTGAGGAAGTAAGAGAACTCTGAGTTGCCTCTCTTGCAGAAGACACTTCAAAATGCATCGAATGTTTTTAAAAATTCAAATTAAAAACGAAATATTAATACGTAAACAAAACTAAATAACTTAACGAGAGAAACAATGAAGGAGCCACGTGATGAATCGAGTCGTTCGGATTTTCAGTCAAAGAGTCAAACATAAAACAACAATTAGTCGTTCAGCCAAACAATAAAGTCGACATCAAATTAAACAGTAAACGTACAAAATATATCATCAAATACATAATTGCATTTCCTTAGAAAGAGAACGAAGTCCTCCTCGCCCTTCGCTCATTGGTTCAAGTCGCCGCCCACCGCCATCAACTCAATTGTGTTCACCGATTGTTCAAAAATTCCTCATTCAAATTAATTTAACGGTAAATATGCCAACATTATCATTCATTGAATCATTCGTACGCTGTGTAGCTAATTGAATATATATTGTAACATCCGAACGATGTTTTTGTTGGTAATACTCAATGCGTTTCAATCAAAGCCATAAGTGATTCGGGAATTACTAAATTGTTGAGTTAAGCTCGGATATTGGGGGAATAAATGAGAGTTGTCACAATATCAAGTGTTAAATGATAAGTGATCTTGACACAGCCGAAGATGGCAGACTTGTCGAGTGTGATTACGAGTACTTAGAACGGTGCCAAGCTGGGAAAACTGTTGAAAATTGTCGGTAGAAAGGGAAGAGGCATATGAACGAAGAAAGTAATAGGCATTTGTTGAAAAAAAGCAACACAAATGTTAAAACTATTCAAAAATGTTGAATAATTTGTCTTGTAAAACTTGAAAAAATAAATGAAAAACTTACGGTAATGAAAGAGAAATCAGTGGCTCCAGCACATGAAAAAAAGGAAAAGAAAGAAATTATAAAAGCACAAAAAATACATAACGCACAGAAAACAAAATCAATCTCAACGAAATGAACAGAACTGTGTGAATTACATTTCCACATTAATAAAGACACGTTCGACTGTCTGAAATAAGAGTATGAAAGTGGGTGATCCTCTTAAGACAATTCGGGAGTTAAGAGGACCCGTCAAGTCGACTAACGACTCTCAAATTGACCATGAGCGAGAAATGGCAACCACACAACACACTAAATTCCACCTCAGACACTCAAATTCGGAAGCCACGCGATGTGATATAATAAAGCTCTCGAGTGTCAGTCATGACCGCCTTTGATTCACTGTTTTGTTGACTAACTCGATCAAAATGAGGTTTTTTTTTTTTTTTTTTTTTCCACAAAGAAAATGATCAAATTTTCCAGCAAACTCAAAATGTTTTCCATCGAATCAAATCCCGCCAGAATTATTTGTCAATTTAAAAATAATTTTTACGAAGAAAATTCGAAAGATCAGAAGCGAAGAGAAAATGAACGTCAGAAATTAACCTCTTTTTTTTTCAATTTAATTTATAGCCTCAAAATTTACGTCTATCGACAAAACCGCACATAATTTAATTTCAATCATTTTAATTTTTTTAATTGATTATCAAAACTTCCTTCTCCACAAACTTTATTGTCATTCCTGGTCACGGGTAGCAAAATAAAATTACAACCCGCAATAGAACATCAATATTTTTCGAACTGCCTGGAGAAATCCTTCTCCACTCGACACTTTTTAGAACTTCAAGTGCATTTTCACAGTTTTGGGCCAATTGTTCATTACTGTACTAAAGTCCTTGAGCTCAGGAAAACTATTTACCACGCGCATATGTGAATCGTTTATCACATAGGCTTTTCAAATGCCATTTTCACTGTCCACCCAATGTGCGATTTAGATTATGAATGCGTATGACCTGATTCCACACAGTTGATTTTAATTGAGTACGATATATTTCCACAGTTTCGGGGGTCGAAAAACCAATATGAATTGCCACCGTCCGGTGGAAATATAGCGTCTTGTTTAGACAACTCTACAAGATACAACGTGGATTCATTGAGAACCACTTTGGACCAGTAAGGTGAGGGCTGTTATACAGGAAGATTTTTACCCAATTTTATTTAGCCCAAATATTTCCTCGGGGTTTAAAAAACAATGTAGGTTAACTACGAAGATGAGACAATTTTTAGTAATTTAATCTATAGAATATTTTCATGTTAGGGAATGAGGGCATCATTGGGCAGTATCAAGTCCTCCAGCGTTGCATAAGCACCATCATTAGCCATAAGGTGGCTGATGTCAGCCTACCAACCCTTAACATTGTCCCAGCTGGTCCAAAGTGGGTCACCAAAGAAGCGGGGTAGAAATTAGCGCTTACGCGACCCTTCTCTGTCCCTCACCACGAACAAAACAGCATCTACTCTTATGAAATGTGGCAAAACCTGCCGAGTTTCAGGAAGATCGTCAGTGCCTGCCATCTACCAGGGATGACTCGTACGGACTTCAAAGATGACGATGCTCGAGTGAATGATTGGTAAGTTTATATTTACTTGACCGTCAATTTAGCGTATTAACCGCGATTATTTCATCGCATTTATTTCAATTTTTCAATAATCGCGTCTGAAAACGAGCGTCGCATCTTCCAAGTCAGCCTGATCCCCCTATGGCCTTTCCTACGGCCCTCCCCATCCTACGCTCCTAGGGTCATGAGAGTCATATCAATACCACAGGGCGTATAAAAATTACATTCCCTACCCACGACATGAAATACCCAAATTACTGTCAAACTTTACAACACCTGCCTTAATAAATACTTAATTAAAATATTGTCACAATGAGTGGATCGTTGTTATCGTCTTTTCAACGACAGAGTAGGCAAGATAATAAAATGAAACAAATGAAAATAAATAGGTTACGAGAAATAAAACAGCTAATGTGCTATAAAATATATTACCTGTGATGTTGTCACACAGAATCCTAGACGTTATTATTCTACCGTATGGACTGAATAAGTTTTCTAGATCTTGCTGGGCCATATTTTTGGGAAGGCCGCTAACATAAAGGTTAGCCCCTTTTATTGCTTCACTACTTGGTCGTGCGAACGATACCTTCAGAGGTGAAAAAAGAAACAAAAAGAAAAATGCAATTAAATATCTAGTCAACAAAATGCACACAAACACAGAAAATATAAAAGAAAACAGGTACAGCTAAAAATAAAACATAAATTCACTTGGTAAGGTAGGTAGGTCAGCTCCCGAATGAAAACCAAAAAGCACCACTCCCTGGACCACAATTAGGATCAAAATTACGTTCGTGTGTGTGTATGTGATTCAAAGCGAACAAATAGGCTCGACAGTAGGATTTGACGCTAGCGAAGTAAGTCATCCTCCAAAAAGTCGTAAGAGTTGGTACTTAGTGAAACTAGAGAAAATGAAATAATACAAAACAACTCCAAGCCAACAAAAATCGAACGTATTTGCGGAGCGACATGATCGGGTATTTTACATACACAAGCAGACAACACATTAGAATTGATCGTTATTTCAATGAAAGAACGGGGACTTGAAGCTCCTACATATCAATTTTTCTCAGATTTAAAAACAACTTTGCTTTAAAAAAAAATTTGTTTCTCAACAAAATTTTGAATTAGGCCTCTAGTGATGTAGGTAAAATAAAATTGGGTTGATGGATGAAGTAGCAAAGAAATAGTTGGGCAAAACCTCTTATATTCCTGACGCACATTGAAAGACCATAAAGTTGTGGCAAAACTCTGCAATACGATACGAGATATCATGTTTCTGCATGAAAACGCTCGCTCGGCGTTTTGAAGTGACCGGTCCAAGTGGCAGATACCAAAACCTATCTCAGCACCCGAGAATTTCATCAAGAGGCAGTTACATGGGTTGAAATGCAGTCTAGAAGAAATGCGTTGGCCACCAGAGGATTTTGGTGGAATAATGGCTGGGGAATAGTACGTCAAGAGAGCGCTGAATGCGCTGTGGGAGCAGATGAGCACCCTGGAGGACTCCAGGTCATTGCTGTCAAACAGCGCCATCTATGAGTCCCATCACGGAAACCAAACGAGTTCACCAAGAACGTGGGAGAATTAAATCGTCTAATTATGTTACACACGAGAGAGAAATAACTTTGTCGACTTCTACAACCCAGATAATCTTCCAAGCCTCGAACATCATTATAATTGGTGAAGTCAAACGACAATGGGAAGAAATGATTCAAAGCGGATACAACGGACATAAAGTGCCCAGCTCATCAGGTACATCTCATCATACACCTCCTTGGTATGAACAACTGAAATTTCCGTCAATTTCTCTTCAAATTAAACCAATCAGAAAATACTAGGATTTTGCCGCTGAGGAGCTACCTACCCTTGCCTATTGCAAATCTTAATGGGGAATGGCCAAACATGAAAAAGGTAGAGGAGACGGATAATGACATCATAGGCAATGGGGGGTAAGAACTGCCAACCGAACAGAGCTTATGGGGATACCAGCCTTGGACAAAACCTGGTATGAGGCAACTGACTTGTGTTTTAAATCAATCTATCATCAAGGGTTTTCTTCTGTCAACCCCTAACAACCCCTTATTTCGCTTTCCTTTTCTCAACGTTATCTCCTCCAATCTCTGTTTTTTCTTCTCCTCATACTAAATCAATACGACTATAAACATGTTTTGTTGATTTTTTAATGAATTATATCAACCCATATCCGTCCAAATACCTGTTTTAACGGATTAGGGGAACATTCTTAAGGAGCAAAGCGACCAATATGATCTAGACGCCATCAACGTGTCTTTTTCCCGTTGGTCGGTAGGTTGTAAGGAAAACATAAATCTATTTTTATAGTTTGATGTTGAAGAGGGTGAAATATACTTTAAATCGTATCGACAATGTTTCGACGAAATATCGATGTGGAAGGCAATATCCATCAATCAGGAATGCCACTATCGACCTGAGCCTAAGGCGAGAAAGTCTTTAAAGGCAGTTTCAGGTGGGAAATTTTTTTATAATTTTTTTATTGGCACTGACGCTTATACTCAAAATGTAACCACAATACCACAGCACAAATAGTATTGAACACACGTAAATATCAACAAAAATTCCTAAATGAAAAGCAGAATTCACGGTATTATACCGTAACGTTGGTTAGGGAAGACACAAGTAACCGAAAGGGCTACGGAAAGATTGAAAGAGTCACAGTTGCGATATTCAAAGACATTACGAAGAAAACTATTATCGGGCGACGGAAATGCCCTTACATCGAGGAGAAACGTAAAACAGAACATCTTATGAGGGCGTAGTGGCTCGTGAGAAATCGGGTTAAGTGCGAAGTAACGAAGACAAAACACCAACGGAATATGTAATTGCGCATAACAGGTTGATCGTGGAGGAGTCATTCTTGAAGTAGAACATGATAGGAGCGGTAGAAGTTTGTCTACTACATCAAAACACACAGAACACCCATAAGTAAATATTTCAGTGGTAACCAAGTGACATAAACACTGAGGAAAAGTTAAAACGAGTGACGTGGGTATCGAGCAGACTAATAGACGTCAAAGTGAACTACTCTGATACACTCAAGTGATTCGAGAAACGACGGACAGTTCGAAATGAAAAGTGACAGTTTGAAAGCGACCGCGAAAATGGGGAGAAATGTCGAAAACCGCAGTCACGAGCTCACGACAAGCCATCTCTCATCCCGGACATTTTCCATCAGAGAAAAAAGAATCCCAAAAGGAATTCGCAATAAGAATTTCATCAAACCCACGCTCGTTAATTGTTTTTATAAATAAAAATCAATATTGCCAAAATTAGAACAAATTAAACGACAAACTCCAATAAAATTGAGGATTAGTGTCAGAAAAATGACAAATTAGCGTCCATTCTCCTTTTATTCCATTTTGTCGTCTATTTCTAAATATTAAATCTTAATCGATGATGAAGCAGTAAACTGATAAATAAATACAAAGTGTACGCGATTATATAAGAAGCAATACACTCGAGTTTGAATCCAATCTAAAACCTCGTAAATGGTCGTAATGGTTGATAATACCGACTATAGCATATCCTCCACATTTGAAGAGTTCTAGGTAGCTAGCCTGAGTTGTTAACATATTTGTTCAATCCAACTCCCACCCCTATTTCCAATTGGGCCCACGCGGCGCGCTGGCGTCAAGCCCGCTCCGCTTCAGTCGCACTATGCACCAGTACTCAGTGCAATTATATTCAAAATAGGAAACTCAAGTTTTGTCCAAACATCAAACACCCCAAGGGAATTATGACCAACTGTAATCACAACCATTGCAAGCTCTTCATTAAATTGTGATTTTTGTCAAAAGAACAGCGGCCTCTGGCGGTCGCGATTGTAGTCATATCTGCATTTGCCCTTCTACACAGCTAATCAAGTGGCAAGTTGATTCCGGGAACAACTTTGACGGTCACTCAAGCCATTTATTCACGCAAATACTGTACAATAAGCTACGTTGTTATATGGGGGATGACAAGTGCACTTTCTCGTAGTGAATAAATTATTAAATAAAACGGTCGATGCAATTTTTAGGGCCATCATCTCAAGCGGTGTTTCCTAGGGCGTCGTGACGATGGTATGAAGATCGTGATTGATCAGGTTCATGATGAGATGAAAATCAAGAACGTGAAACTAGTGAAAAATATGCTAAATATGTAATAATTTTGTTGTTGTCACGAATAGCGAGCTATAAGTTCCCGTTCAGACCGATTCTATTTGTTCTCCATATAATACAAACGTTTCTTTCCAACATTCTCTGTATTGACGTGATGACAACTATTTTAAACATCGTCCGTTCAAAATCAAAAGAAGAAATTACTCGCGTCACCTTATCAAGAATTCAGAAGATATCTGAACGAAGAGAGGACCACAGCTACAAAAATTTCCCAAACTAATACGTAACGGGCGAGAGATAAGTGGAATAGGGAGTTGCGACTTGTTGCTAATATCAGACGATTTAACGTGCGCATGAAACCCAAAGTGGATAAAGAACAGGCACATCTAAATGGAATCACCGTCTTAACTGAAAAAAATTGACAAATTCAACTAAATTCGCTGAGAAACCTCGCCAGTTATTATCAAAGTCGTTATCGTTATCTGGCTATCCATGTCACCATCAGTATTTTCCAATAAAATGAATCACCAACGAGGGTTTTGAGTGTGCGAAGGACGCGCCAGGACTTGTAAAGGGAAATGATCAACAACCACTGATCATTGATGATTCAAGACACCACACATATTGAGTGTCTGGATCGGAGGATTCTTTGGGTAACGTTGTCTTTCTGAATCTTGGTGGTTCTGAGGATTCTTTTGCACATTGTCAGATTAGTGAAGTCGGGAAGGGAATGTGCTACGACCCTCACATTTGACAAGAACTTCCTTCTCGCCAGAATGATATCCACCAGTTGGATTTCTCACTATTGTGAGCGACTTCATTTTCAAATAAGACACCCAAGATACCATCTTATCGTAAAAAAAAAATAACATTCAATTTCAACTTAATACCATCAACTTGGCGTTGAAACAGCTGTACAAAGGCCTCATCCTTCTATTGAATATTCCTGCCGGGTTCTCTATTTCCTTCGAATCGACCCCACGACCAGATATCAATACGGATAGTAGGAAGAGGGGCTTATAAAAGGCACTATACAAAGTGGGGGACCTACGCTAAACACAAGAGACAGCAGAAAATGATGCCTACTGATGTTTATTCAACAGGGCTGGATAGGTATGACTGTAGGTATTGCCAGACCAAGGGCACTTTTGGTTAGTAATGCAGAACTTGCCGAACATGCTATCAGGTATCAGCTAAATTAATAAATAACATGAATTAGTTGAAGAAAATAAATTTTTACCTTTATAGTCTTATTTTGTAGGCGAAGGCCATTAAGTGTATTTATCGCTTTTTCTGCGTCTTCGGGCCTATGATAATTTACAAAACCGTAACCCAAACTTTGACCTGAAAAAGTCAATCACATGATGAGCATTATTACGACGTCAAGGACGTCGGAGGATACGAAATGGTGCAAGAAATGACATATGAATCAATAAAAGTCCACACAACTCGGATAAAGTGATGTGACTCTTTCGTGAGGGAATTCCTAACAGGTCTGAACTTGTTTCAGTGAACATATGAGTCAGAACAAATGAGAACAATGTTTGTTTTGTAACAGAAAAAGTTAATAGAGAAGATGAAAATATCCTGTTTAGGACCAATCCAGACCAAACTCGGCCGTTGTTTAGGCGAATTGCTTCCACTTGAAATTACAGGAGGAATGCGCAGAATTGAACGAGACTTCAAGAGATTGATATTATTTAGGGATTACTGAATCATCATGTATCTCCATGTCCAGAGTCTCAGCATGTTCACTTGTTGCAATTGCGTCAAATTGTGTGAAAATACAAAGAGCTCATCCTGGCGAACGACTTCCAAAGATCATACATTTTCAATGGAGTTGCCAATTTAATTTTGTTTGTTTCGAATTTCTCGAGAATTTTTTTGAACTTAACTGAAGAAGACACTTGGAAAATCGTTCACTAGGAAATTATGAATTAACACATAAATAGGGAAAATGATGGAACAGCACATTATGGACTTACAGCAATGTCTTCAGAGCCTCAAGCGATTGTGGCTTTTTCCCTATTCTTTTCCCATCTAGCCTGACCAAACTTGGGACAAAAGTCATTTTAGAAATTTCTGAACAATTTCCTAGTAGATGATTTGAGTCTCAGTGATTTCAAGGTACAATCAACTTAAAAGGAAACTATCGTGCAAACTTTTACATGGCATCGTCTTCGCATAACATGTCGGCTTTATGTGTTCTCTGATGAGGGATACGATTGTAATCGGTAGTCGATATCTTTTGAAGGAATTCCTCTCTGGAGATAACAATGAGTTAGAACTGAGAGAAATTGGAAACATAGCTGAACTTTTGACTTCAAAGGTATTTTTCGGATTATGGTCCAAAACTGAGCCAACACGACCTTCATCAGAACCGCTAGCTGCCTTTGAATTGATTGATTGATTGAATGCTTTTATCTGTACAACATCAATCTACGTAGCCTGCTCCTCCTGCCATTCAGAAAACTTCAATAATCAAAACGATTTATTTGAAGAAAATCAAAATCTAATAAAAGTAACACTTCTTAAATGAATAAACGCCAATAAGAGTTAGAATAGTGGCTTTTTTAATTGATTATTCTACCTTCGAGTCGATGATTATTTTGACATATTTATTGTACAATTTAAACCGGTAAATTATAAATGGCTTGGCGTAGATTTTTTAGAATGCCTCGGTTCATTCAGTAGCTTCATTGTTTTTGGTACTCATAATGTTCTATAGACATCTTCCTAATCTTGTTATACGAATAACTACGCTTCTTATTGTTCAATATTTTACACACTATTTTGGCTGTACGATAAAACAACTTTGTAAAAGGTCTTCTACGGCTGTAGACAGTTCGATGGCCTTCCGGGGGACATTCAAATCCACAGTTACTTTGAGCTTTGTACTAAATGAAGGACGTTTTAACCAATGAAATTGTAAATCATCAGGCAGGAAAGCATCACTTGAATCAGGTGCTAAAATCGTAAGAATCAACAATACTCGTAGAGGACGAAAATTTTGCGGTAGCTGAAAACTCTATAGCACAAATTAGACCAAAAGAAGTCACCAAAATGTATTAATTTAATATTGTTTAATCTACAGCCCTCAAAAATATGAGTTTGGTTGAGCATAGTCAAATACTAATCTCAATCCACTTATCAGTGACTATTGACTTGCTTGCGGTTCCACGAAATAGTTAAATATTATCAAATCATGTCGACCACATGAGACAGAATCACATGAATTGTGCTGGTCCATCATTGAACGTCGTCACTCGAGTGGCGGTTTTTTCACATTGCTGAGATAAACTGTTGTTTAAAATCCACAATGATGATATTGTTGTCAATAAATACGCGGTTCATTGTAGCATTTTTGCTCTCTGCTGAGCAAATTGAAGAATTTTTGTTAACGCAGTATTGTATTTTCTTGTCTATACTCAAAGTTTAATGTTTTTTAATGACACATTGAAATTATTATATTAAACGTAGAATTTACTAGGTAGAACTTGGAGCTTTTCCTAGCTCAGTCTCATTGATTGGACACGTTTGAATGAAGAATATCACGACTACAGCCAATTGAGTGACGACTTACTCGTAAAAAAAAGGTAAATAACGTGTTCTTACCTGTTACTTTATCTCTTATTAATTTACAACTTTCTACATCTCCTATCGAAGAAAATAAGGACCGGATTTCTTCTTGCGTCATCGTTTGGGGTAAATAATTTACTATTAAATTCGTTTTACTCTCTTCTTGGTTATTCCCTCCTTGGTTCGAGGAGTTGTGGGAGTTGTTGGAAGATGCGGTGGAATTTGTGTGAATTGAACCATTTTGCTGAGGTAAAGTGTCCATACCATTCATCATTCTTTCGAACTGAAACATAAAAAACAACAGAGCAAGAGTTATTGTTAGGTCGATGAAGGGAGTATGTTACACTTGAACAGAATGATTTGGATTTAAGGATATTTCGTGTCCCGTATGGAGTGTTTGCTGGTGTGAGACCGTGGCTTGGAACTGAAGAACTTTTAACAGTTAATTGAACTTTTAATAACTGACCGAACAGATGTAAACGGATACAGATTTTTATGAACAGCGATATGAACGAGCGATATGAATATACGATATGAACACATTGGAGAACAGAACAGAAGTAACAGTAAGTGGTGAAATTGAGAGGTTTCCTTGACGGCGCACGGTTACCCCTTTAGTTCACAGAACGAGCGAGCGCTGATGTCGCGACCTACCCTGGTCGACCCAAACGGCGGGTAATTTGAACTGGCTGCTCCTTGGCATCTTCCAATCTTATGGGGCCGAACAGCCGGCATATTCGTGTTTAGGGGGGATCTGGCAACTAAACTTGATTTGCCGAGATCTTGAATCCAACATCAGCCCCTTTTCTGCCTTTTTGGCCCATCAGTTTGACACAAACTCTTGGAGATGAAACAGAGGAACTTACTTGGTCCCAAAATGGACCGAATTATCCACCCCCTCAATATTTCCTCGTTGTTGGTTCGAGTCAAACTTTTACTGTTGTTCAAAATGCGCTCATTAGTTCGAAACTATGTAAAATTCGTACTAATCAGCACAAGAATACGTTTCAACTGATTCCAGTTTGGGGTCTGGATGTCCTTTCACTTATATTTGAATTATTTTTCGGATAATACGGCAGCATCTGCATCGAAATGAATGTGAATAGTCAAACAAGGCTACCTGCTCCGCGAATGATCACCGATTTTCAACATGAAAAGGAGAACAATGGTACTTCAATTTGTGTTAACAAAGTGGCCGACAGGCTAGCAACCCTATCGTTTGCTATGGGTGAATTGACTAGTTCAAAATTATATTTTTCTTGTTTGTTAGATAGATAGATAGATAGAAAACGTGTTTATTTTAACTGAACAACAATAATAATAAATTCGCATTTAAACAATAACACGGTATGGCAATGGGCCACGCCCGTCTGCCAGAGGATGCCCCAACCTATTGAGGAAACACACAGTCTTACTATGCTTGTAGAGCCGAGATCATATTGCACTTACAAATAAATAAATAAAAACCATTTTACAATTGAACATAACAAGGAAACAATTAATCGTGAACGAATAAGAGCGACAAAGACTACACAGAATATGAAAACAAGGAAAACACAGCACACGGCTGCCAATTGATAGGCGAGGATGAGGTTTCAGTCCCAATTGAACTGGGCAACCAGCTCGGATCGATATGACCAAGCAGCCTGGCAGAATCTCGCGAGTGGGAGCCAGTTCAAACCATTGAGCATTCCGATCATGGAGTCGCGGGTCAACCTAGCCACTCCGAACTGTGCAACCCGAAACTCAGCCAGGACCGGACAATGCCCCAGAAAATGCATAATGTCCTCTGCCTCGCCAAGATTGCAAAGGGAGCACAGCGTCCTGTCAAGATTGTCCCGAGCCACACCCGGCCGGCCATTGAGCGCCAGAAGGTCCCCTCTGACCCTACAGACCCAGCGGAGGACAAACATAGACCCTTTTTGACCCTCCTCAGTCAGGTCGATACTTCGGAGCCCCATGTCCAACTGCCGATAAATCCTGTGATGCGATGACAACGCCCTTGAGACAGTCTGCTCTCTCCATCGGGATTCCAGCGTCTCTTGCAGAGATCTGAGCTGAGATCTCCACAATGCTGGATCCTCAAAGTTGGCACCAACAACACAGCCGGTCTCTCTGCACAAACCCTGAAGATTCTTGTACCAGAACAATCCACGCTGAACAATCTGGTCTGCTAGCAACCGAGGGTACCGGCTCGCAGGCATAAGCATTACTTTGAGAAGGTATCCGCAGTGGAGAGAGAGCGTGTAGAGGAACACGGGTATCACGCCAGTTTCCAAATAGACAAAATAATCCGGTGTGTTACGAGGTAGGCCAAACAATCTCTTGATAAAGAATTTTAGAACCCGTTCAATGGCATCGTATCGCTGTGATCCCCATGCTTGAGCACCATACGTCAAAACAGCTCGAGACGTTGCCTGGAAAACCTTGTATTTGGCATGGATCGGTATCTGGGATTGCCGCAAGAAGGATCCATAAACACTTGCTATGGCATACTTGGCAGTAGACGATTTCTCCTTCAGATGGGTCGCAAAGGACAAGCCAGTGGTAAGGGTCACTCCAAGGTACTTGTACGAAGACACCACCTCCACATCATCACCTCTGTAAGTCCATGCCTCCGAAAGTCTGAGCCGCCCTCCCCTGCGGAAAACCATGATCTTGGATTTATCAAGATTGACCCGCATCCTCCACTGATCACAATAATGCTGTAAGGCATCAATGTTTTGCTGAAGATCCGCTGTAGACTCGGCCGTAATGACAATGTCGTCAGCATACATAAGCAGTTTTATTTTGGTTCCAGCAACGTCGATTCCATGAGGCAATGCTCCTTCAAGATCGTTGAGGTACAATGCAAATAGCAGAGGACTGAGCAAGCAGCCCTGCCTTACACCCTGCTCAACATCAAAGGCTCTAGTGGTGCCCTTCACATTCCAAACTGCTGCTGTCCCTCCAGAGTACAACGACGAGAGTAGCCTGATGAACTTACAGCTGATCCCATAACCATCCAGCTTCTGAAACAGCAAGTCGTGGCGAACACAGTCAAACGCAGCCCGAAAATCAACGAAAAATGCGTAGAATCGTTTAGCTGGCGAGTTTACCCTGAGGTGTGCGAGGCTTGTCAGAGTGAAAATACAATCAGCTGTACTGTAGCCCTTCCGGAAACCAGCCTGACACTCTCTCAAAACACATTCAGCCTCCACAAACTTTTCAAGCCGTCCACCCATCAGCCCAGCTAGCAGTTTCGAGTCACAGTTGATGAAGGACAAGCCCCTGTAGTGCTCCACGACATTCACGTCACCCTTCTTATGCAGGGGATATATCAGAGAATATGAGAAATCAGCGGGGGTCTCTCCAGTCTCCAGAATTATATTATATAAGGCCAACTGTCTCTCAAGAAAGGGCTCGGGAGCATACTTGTAGAATTCGTACGAGATTCTGTTTGGTCCGGGGGCTTTATTATCTTGACACCCCGCCAACACCTCTTTCAGCTCCATCATAGTGAACGGCCTGTCGAGAATATCTGATCGATGCTGAAACCTCCCATTATCATAAATAACCATGCGATTCATTGGTTCGCTCAGCTTCCACTGCTGCATAAAGTGGGAAGCCCACTGTTCCATGGATATATCACCAACTCTTCTTTCTGGGTCAGTCCGAAGAAGGCGAATCAACTTCCAAAACTTGGATGCATCATGCGCATTGGCAAATTTCTGACCCAGATCTTTGTAAAATTTGGCTCGCTTACCCTCACACAGGAGTTTATAATCAGCGTTTGCCTTAACATACGCCCTTCGTGCCATGTCCGAGTTAGTGTGACGAAAGAGTCGAAGCGTAGCAAAAGACTTCTCTCTCGAACGACTGCATTCCCAGTCCCACCAAAGCTGCTTGCGATCCACCCTTGGAGGCGGGATCATTGCAGCCCGCGTTGCTGCGCCAACTATCGCTGAAGCCAACGACGAAGCCTCCCGATCCAATGACGACGACGGCACTTGTTTAAAATCCGATTCCATCGTCTCCAACAGCGCCGAACTGTAGTCATCTCTCCGATCCATCTTCCAGGGCAGCCTTGGGACGAGCGGAAGCCAGCCATCAACCTGCGAAGCACCAACTGGGAGCTTGAAATGCATCGGCATATGATCTGAGAACAACTCATTTCCAATTTGGAAATCATCAACAAGCCCCATTGCCACCGGCGTGGCACAGCACAGATCTATTACCGATGAGCCAGAGGCCCCGATGTAGGTGAACTCACCCAAAGCATCACCAGCACACCTGCCATTCAATACGAATAGCCTGTGTTCCTCGAGCAATTCGATTAGCTTTTTACCTCTTCCATTAGCCGTGATATCCTTGGAAACTCGACGTTCGTGGTACTTCAGACTGTCAACATTAGCCTCCGGGCAAAGGACCTGCTCTTCCCCAATCCTTGCATTTAAATCTCCGGCGAGAATCACTTCTCTGTCTTCATCAAAAACAGCAGACAACAATTCTTCCAACTGCGAAAAGTCCAACTCCCATCGGTTGCAATTAAGATACATAGGAACAATAACTACCTCACCACGCCCACAATCGACAACCAGCACATCTCGACCCTGAATAATTGCATATTTTGCTCTAGATATAATATCAGGTTTAGATTTAATACCAAACAAACATCCCCCCGAAGCACGACCAAACCTTGAGCTTCTGCTCGCTCCTACCCATTTCAAACTAAATCCCTCAAAATATTTCGAATAACGCTCCTTATAATCATCTACTATGTGAGTTTCAAATAGAATAAATATATCGTAACTTTTTACAAATCGGAAAAAATTATGTAACAAAATTTTATTGTTGAGACCATTGACATTATAAACTAGTACTTTGGCAGCAAACTCGTTCACTGGAGAATCCTCTTCCCTCTGGTAGACATCTAGACGTCAATCGGCCCGCTCATCACGCGGCAGTGAGACCCCTGTTCCGCCCGACGCCGCAGAGTTCTCCCGACGTGGAGGAGAAGACCCAACCGCCGAACCGTTGAGCTGCTTGAACCGTATGGACGTGATGGTCCTCCCCATATCAACACCCACCAACTGATTGAGTCTCGGTAGTCCGTCGGCTTTTATATCAGTATCTCTGGACTCAATGCCGAAACGTTCTGACCATGTGAAGCGGTGGGCGCCGACAAGCAAGACATCCGAACGCACCGTCACCTTCAGATCTCGCTTGATTTTGAGAATCTCTTTCTTGACCTGGAAAAGTTTCCCTCTTATGGCTCTAACGCCTTCCGGATAGTCACGGTTCACCCCGAAGGATGTGCCCCTCAAGCGACTTGTTCTCGTTAGAATTTTTGATATATCCGAGTCTCGAATGAATTTCACAAGAAACGGGCTCCTGTCTCGGCCCCTCCCCAAGCGCACAACCCCGGAAATCATTAGCTCCTCCTCAATTCCCATAACGTGTCTGATAAAGTCCATGACCACACTGTAGGGGCTCGAGCTTGAACTGCACTCTAAGCCCGTGAAAATGAGATTGAGGTTTCGGGATCGAACATCGAACATTTTAATGTCTTCTTGAACTCCCCCAAGTTCAGTTTTCAAGTTCTCTATTTCATTTTTCAATTCTTGATTTTCTCGTCGCAGGTCCTTTACCTCATCACGCATCTCCATGAAGTCTGTTTTTGTCGGTAGTTCCTGAACAAGTGCCTTAATTTTTTCGTCCATAACCCCACTGAATCGTCCAATCAGGTCGCGCATACAGTCCTCACTCAACATTCCTCCCTCGGATCCCGAATCGTTTTTCTTCCTCTTGAAGCTGGGGGATGGCTTTAAGAACGAATCCAAAGAGGCCTGAGACATCGATTTTGTCGTAATTAACGACGACAAGATATCAGAGGTCAAGCTAGCACTCTCGATCCTCCTCGTCGCTAACTGTCTTGCTATGTAAACAAGGGGACTCACCTGGAGAAGGGAGCTCCTTAGCGAGTGGGGGGTCACTCAACAATGGGACGGAACCTCTTATCTCGATGCTCGGCAGGCTTCCGAAATCTCCGTCAATTTCGCGATCACAAAAATCAAATTGAGGGTGACAACCACTTATCCGATTGATGCGAAGTTCGAGGGACGAAACAATCAGTATTGCTGGATCCGTTCACTAGAAAAACAGCCTCAAAATCGTTGGTTAAATAACGCACAGGAAGCGACAAACACAGAGCTCCATATAACACGTCCGATCAGTACAATGACTACCAGTCACCCTTCTTGTTTGTTTATTATTCCTTGTATAATCAACCTATGTTCTCATGCCGGAGGTCAATCTCTCCAATTTGCCACGAAATTTGGCAGTGCCGCCCGCCGTACGTCGTCCCCCGACCCTGTCGTTTTTGGTAGTAGAAATTATTCTAAATAAAATTATTCTAAAATCTGAAATTTTGGTCAGAAATCTCTCATTGGCTTTAGTTGGTTCTTGAAACTTCAGCTCGATCAACCCCAATCTGGAGAGGGTATGTGTAAAAATTTGTTTTTTTGAAACTCGATTTTCGGGATTTTTGGGAAACTAGATATGTGGAGTATCATTCTTCATTTAATTTGGGACGCTGACTCATTTGCCATGAGTTCTGGCAACTCAATGTTCTCCCTTTAATCTTTCTCCAAGGAATAATAAGGATTAAGGCTTGGATTTAAAATGAAGACTACGATTTCGGTGATGAAATCATCGATATAATTAGTTGAGGCATCCTTACAGGAATCCCAGGCAATGTACTATTTGCATGACAAGGTCCAATATCTCGACTTTTTTCCCGCGTTCAGAGTCGGTCCTGAATAAAGGGTAAAGTATGGCCATTCTGATTATTTATGGTGCTGATCTATTTGGGGGAGAGTGTGCGATAGTACATACAATACGTATTTTTTCCTGATCGATTCGGTGAGGCTTTCATTGATTAAATATTCCAAGTTTAGATACCCTCGCAGGGATGAGGCAATAACAGTGTTCCTCTGACAAGCTGGATTATCATACAACTTGGCATGACTTCCTTGTACTCTACGTCGGACAATCAGGATTCATGTTAGGTGAGCCAATACAACCCTTCGTGGTCCTGCGGTCGTGTTACAGGCACGAGGGAACCTGTCAGGTGACATTCAGAGCACTGAACAACCACCCCCAAACCCACCCGGTAATACTGCCAGCCCTGTTAATCTTTCAGGAACACACAATTTTCGTTTGGCCTGGGTTTATGGATAATTCAGGGCTTTTCATCTTCTTAAAAGCTCAAATCTATAGTACCCGAAGATAACTGTCGTCACTACACATATCTCCGAGATCGTTAGACTTGATGAGGAAATCTTTTGAGGCTAGGTGTAATGCCTCTTGGTTAGATACTAGGGTCGGCCTCCTCCAGTTATGTGGAAGACTAATCCACTAAAACCTCACCCTCCCAATGGCCCAACCTGGTACTATTACCACATGACTTCGGGTTGGACCTGGAGCCAGTCTCAGTTGTCTGCCTGTGTGGCTTGTTGCCGTACATTTTCTTCCTCGTTTTTCCGTGATCGTCAGACTTTGGCCAACTCGTTTCTACACCGCTCCGATCCACAAGCTGACATTAAAAAATGAAAGTCGCTTTGCTCACATTGCCTCGTCCATAACCCGACGCAGTCATCAGATGTCTTCGTCACGAGATCCGAACAGACAAGACTTGCCAAGGAACCTCTCCCCTAACGAAAACAAACAAAAAACCTCTTCCGACCATATCGAAAGGGTCGGAAATCGTCATCTTGCCATTCGTCACCTTCCTGAATGAAAACAAGTCGGAACCACCGCGGATTTCCGGGTTTCCGTTCCACCCGCTGGTTTGGACGAGATCCAGGTCTCTCCCCACCACCAACCACCTACTCAGAGGGCCGAGCAAAATAAGATGACGCGGTGTTTCGGAATTCGCTGTTTCTCCGACCCTAGGCAATAATAGAATCGCCTGTCAACTTCACCGAGTTCTGAGGATTCCGAATCTGTCTATCGCCTTCTTCACAAAACCCGCGATCATCTTTTGCAACAAACTGACGCTTTTCATTTGAAGTAATTTATGGTTTGTTAGTTAATGACTCGAGGTGTGGCTGTGATGACGATTTTCGAACGCCTCGTCATCTTTGAAACCAAGGCAACCTGCCATTTCAGGCCATCATCGATCGCTTTCTTCCACGTCAAAGATCCCTTGTAGCATCTTTTTCCTTCTCCACCTAAACCTGGCTTGTTTGGGCCACAGAACAACCGAGGATTCATTTAAAATGTCCCGTAGAAAACAACGTTGCAGGTCATTCTATGTGGAACCAGACCGTGTAGAGCAATAGATCAAAACGCTTCTCGATAAATTCAATTCGCTCAGACGTCTGTCAGGAATCTAGTCAGCCCGTTGACGCCTAAGCTGGGCTCATTCAGATGCAGCACGAAATGCACGCATGCGGAAACGCACGCAATCGTCATGACCGTTCATGGTCGACGCGTTGCCATTGGAATACCACTTTTGGTGCACCGGCACGGTTGCAGCTGCGTTGAGGTAGAAAATTGTGATCTCGACATGACGCCCACTCCAACCTCCAGCACATTTACTTCTGATTGATCGTTAGGACAAAAAAAATCATCAATTACATTGATTTTTCATAATACAATTTAATCTACCTTAAAACAAAACATGGTAGGCTGTGGACGTGTCGTCCGTCTGCCGGGTTGACTGGAATTTCCACCACATGACAATTACAAACATACAACACAATAATTTTCTCTTCAAATACCACTTTTAAACTCTAACTATCCCTGCACAGATATCCCCCAAAAGTATCCTTATCATTTAACTATTTACACCCTTGTAGTCACCAATTGAACTCTGCCACCAATGCAGTGCGATATCTCCAGGCATGGTATGCGAATCTCGCCACGTCGATCCACCTTTCTCTGGAGTCCAAAAGGGATACTGTCTCGTTCATGGCCAGCACACTGAACCCCAGGAATTAAGTCTATCCTTAAGTCATCCTTAAGTCCGCCAGAACTGGGCAGGTGGCGAAGAAGTGGATGACGTCCTCATTCTCGCCCACGTTGCAAAGGGAGCAGAGGCGGCTCGGGCTGTCCGATCTCCAATAGATACCGTCGTTGAGCGGTAGAAGCGCCCCCCGCAGCTTCAGGATCCATTTGATAGCCCACAGTGGGATGTGCACCGCTCCGCCCCGCAGGTTTGCCGGTTTTACCTCCAAATCCAGCACAGGATACAGCAGATTTCGAGACCGCATTGCAACAGCGCGCGCGTCGTTCTCCCAGACGCATCTTATCGACTCCGTCAACGCCCCCAGCTGCAGATCCCAGTTGCTCAAATCTCCAAGGTCACCATCAAAAGAACACGAAAACTGGCGGGCTAGATCCTTCCAGTGGGCAAACGAACCCACCTCTCGCCTAACGAGCTCCTGAGCCAGCCGCCGCGGGTAGCGCTGCTCCGCCAGATCGTTAGGACAACTTGCTGCATAATTGCATGAGTATGAGCCCGGTTTCACATTGAACATCTTGTCTCTATAACGAATCGTGGAATCGTGCAAGAACAGGCGATCCTCCCACCATCTTCTGAAGGACATGAAATTGAAACAACATAACGTCATAATACATGTCGCCGTGCTAACCAAAACGGGCTGCAAAATGCCTACCCAGGTTCCCAAATATCTCAAAAACCCAATACTTGGGGACACAGCCGCCATTTGCGGCGATCGACCTGAAAATCGCACCATAAAACCAATACGGAGTCTACGTGAAACATTTATAATTTTTTGCAGCAAATCAAAGTCCTTCTTTGGCCCGAACTGCAGATGGACAGCCTTTGAATCTACACGCTCCTAATGGTAAAATTTTGCGATATTAAAGATCGAATTACAAGTGGTGCTCTCCAAAACCTAGCCATCTGGAAGAAATCACCGATCACACTACAAATCTTGACATACGTTCTCGTATCGTTGTATTATTTTACGCTGACATGAGAGATTACGGAGTTTTTGTGCCTTCAATTCAAATAATTCTCTGTTTGATACTGCTCCCATCGTCTTTAACTTCACTTGATCTCTGTATGTTATTGGACCTGATTTATATTTAAGCGTTAAATTTAAACTGATGAGGTAAATGATACCTATTTAACGAGATGGACAATAAATCGACTCGGCGGAAATCGCATGATTTGGTCACCGAAGCCTAAACTAAAACATTTTAAATATTTTGACGATAGTTTATTATTCCATGGAGCAGGTTTATGGGGAAAACAGCGATGAGGAGTAGCCTCAGCTCATTCTAATCGATTCAGTGTCCACAATTTAGTGGGAAATAGGTCGGTAGGTACTCATATTAACCTATAGCCACCTTCAGTGGGCACCAGTCGTTCCAGGACCCATCTCAATGAATTCAGCGTCCAAAACGTAGGGGAAAATGATACCTCACATGCCTAGTTTGCGTAAATTGAGTTTCAAAAAATACATTTTCACCCACTCCCTCTCTAAATTTGATTCATGAAGGTGGTTTTGGTTGGTTGTTCCTTGGATAATCAACATATCTACTCCTGCCCAAGATGGATCTCTCAAATTAGCTTCAAAACTTGACAGTGTACTCTTCATGGTATCTAGACTCTAAATATTGATGTATCAAGACCAAAATTGGCTCTCAAAATGTTTCAGCCCGATCAGACCAAATTTGGGGAGGATATGGTTGAAAATTTGTTCATTAATGCATTTCGGTTTTATTTTTTTTATTTATTTTTATTATTATTATTTTTATTTTATTTTATTTTTTTTTTTTTTTGCGAGTGAGGACGAAAATGGAGACGGTTTGTATATTGAGCTCTTGGGTTCAAAAAAGTGCATTTCCGTCCAAAACAGTCTGGTCACTGTAGCTATCTGCCATCACGGTTGGAACTAGAGTTTTGAGGGAGTATGCTTTGACCTCGGCCAAATACGTCCGAGAAATATCGTCCATCTCATCCATTGGACGTAATCGTTATGTGAGAGAAATTTCAAACTTTTCAATACTTCAGTTGATTTAAATAAAAGTATTTCGTAAAGACATCGATCCTAACAATATTTGCATACACAACATGTTCCCCGTACATATTTGAAGTGACTTCAAAGACAACAAACATGACAAGGTAAACAACACAGTGTTTTCATCGTTACAAAAATATAATTATTCACATAAAATGTGGCATAGAAGAATCACGTATCTGCAACTGTTAAATCTCGAAAAGCTATCTAAAAATTCAGATAATTAGCTGCAGCAGGGCGTTTTGAATTCGAGACTGATGTCATTAACTTAGGTTTGGACTATTTGAACATTCGGAGAGGAAACTGGCCCATCACTGACGAGATTAACACATCTCCTATGATCTTATAACTGCACTTCATTCGTAATCAAATGTGAAAGACCGTTATCGGGCCTTGAAAGGGCTGATATCTACACGTGTGACGTCATAACGTCACTTCATGAGTGTTAGTCATGTATAGAATTTCAAAATGCTTCTTTTTGCAATGCGCCTGAAGAACTTAAGAAATTATCCTAATCAGTAGTCCAATTGCAATATTTTAATAACGCACAAGATACGAAATTAAAAATTTAGATTTTGGAAAAAAATTTATTTGCTTTTATACGAACATATTGCAAAGAGAAAGAGTTTAAATTTCAATACTGGATCTGAAGAAAATTGGAAGTACATGGAATGGAAGGAGCGTTTATTTCATGAATTACATATTAAGTTGGCGGTTTTTGTTTATCACGTCCCGTTTGTTGCCCGAAGAATCGATTTCAAAAGTTGACCAAAAGAGTAAATGGAGAGGAAATCCACGTTTTGAGGCGATTTATATAATGATTTCCAGGCCACTGTAGGTATCAAGGAACCAGTTACATTTGGAACCATCATTGCCCGCGTGTGGTTGGCTGATGCTAAACCCGCAACGCACGTGCGTCTTGACGGAGGGGAAAACTCCGTGCGCCGACCAAGGCGGTCACACAGAGTGGAAATCGATCTATCGACCAGTGAACTCGAGTCAATCAATTATTTAGATTTGCTAACGATTTTTTTTTTATTAATTAAAAATTAATGGATTTCAAGCTCAACACACCTTTTTTTTTTTGCCAATTTTTTACTTTAAATTAGTTGGTTGAAAAAAATACGCATCTTGACTGTTAAAACATCTTTCAAACTGCAGTAGTGGGAGCATCCCTCTCGCCTGAAATATTTGGGTAAATTACCTAGCTTTCCACCCCAGCCTCCTTCCAGAACCACCCCTTCCACGTACTATCTCTCATCTACGTACTAAACATAGCCCTCTTTCATATCTTACAAGTGTTAGCCCCTGAAATTCCCTCCTCACCTTCAGTCATTGGCTTCAGCGGTGATTCATTTAACAGGCAAAACAAGCCCACTGTTTGTAATTAGGTGGACAACTGCTGATTAGGAGCTGATCTGCAGGAGTGCAAAGCAATTAGGACCAATCAGCTATCAGCGTTTCATCTTCAGATGAAGATCAGCAGATGACCTTTTATCGGTCATCTCTAAAATATCCGCCCACTGCCATGTTTGAAGTCAAACTTTACAACCAGACCAAACCTGGTGTTCTTCTTTTTGAAGCTGAGTCAACTTCAATGAGTCCGGGACATTCCACACCAACTGTTTTCCCCTTACGCTTGTTCCAAGGAATAATAAACTTTGGTGAAATAATTATCAGCGTTTTCAATGAGGGGCCGAGTGCGGTTAATAGAAGTGTTTCTAAAATGTTGGCTGACCCAGGCGTGCCTGTTATCATTTTCATTCACCACCGACATTGAAGAACCAATTAAAAAACGCAGCAATTTTTTTTTTTTTTTTTTTTTTTTACAGAGGTTGGTTATTTATTGAATCAGAAGCATGGAGACTCATTCCAATCAATTCAGCGTTCAAAATTTGGTGGAAAATGATACCTCACATGCCTAGATCGTCGAAAATCTCAATAACCCATTATCCAAGTATATCGATAGCTACCCATTTTGACCCATAATCTCTTCCCGTGGGCTCTAATCATTCCGGGACCCGTCTCATTGGATTCAGTGTACAAAACCTAGTGGAAAATGGTAACCCACACGCCTAGGTCGCCGAAAATCACGGAAAGATATTTTTCGAAACACACATTTAGACCCCTAACTCTCCCCTCATAATTTGGTCCGATCGGGCTGAAAAGATTCAAGCACAATCTAGAGCCAAAAACGAGTCCCAGACCAAAATTTCGGATTTTTAGACAATTTTCTACTACCGAAATCGCCCAACTCTGTGCGTCACAGCTCTCATCCATCCAATCCGAAACCAAATCAATTTTCAAAATAAATTTTTGGCCCTTACGTTGACTCCGTTTTGGGTTCTTTGGATGAGAGTTGTACTGACAAAAAAAGCAACTAACCGAAATATAAGATTTTCAGAAAAATGTCTACTGTCAAAACAGACCCTTGACGGCGGAGGGGCATTTGGAATATTGAATCGTTGAAACGCAATAAGTTGAAGTTTGGCGAGGAAATATATTTTACTCGTCGATAGGAGGAATACAGGCATTGGAATGACACTCCAATAAGAATGATATACCAAAAGTGTACCAATTTTTACCCCGTTTGTGTCGTTTGGTTGAACATGCGTTTCCGAAATCGTATTCGTCCTAACCACACAATGAGAAACAATGAGAATCAATAAACCGACAAAAAGGTGGGTAAAAAAAGTATTTTGTTGATTTAAACTGTGCAAAAAGATTTCAGTTTTAGATTATCGATACGAACGATACGATACGAGTCTAAAAATGGATAATTTGAAAGTCACGTTTCCCCGTTCCTCATAATATTGGACCATAAATCGACTAACATGGTCAATCTTGAGCACTCATAACGTGCAAGCACAATATTTTTAATGTTATCAATGAAATTTCGATGATTTTATTCGTCCTCGCCGTTCTTCACTGGCTTCTGGCCGAGTAAACAAATATTTCGCCCCGACAAACAATCCACACACACACACAAATCGATAATGAATAATGAGAAGTGTCGTGTACGTACCATTAAATAAAAATCTCTTCCCCTGAAACAAAAGAAAACAGAAATGAATACTTTACCAAGTACTCATAAACAACGGTAATTTTGTTTAAACAAAAAAATTCTAAAAAATATGAGTTTCATATGGATGATAATGACGAATAATTCGTCTTTACCGGAGACGTTCAAAAAGTAAGGTTAAGGAAGCGGATTTCATGTTTTGGCCGATTCTTCTTCAACGCTGTAGGTATAAACTTTGGCGCAATGAGTGAATAACCCATGCAAAACGTCTTGTCACGCACAAAAATACCCTCCTACTACCGATTTTATATTATGAATTTCCCTCGCAGTGGGGAAAATCCCTACAGTCGGCAACACTGGGGTCTCCTCGGTCGCTGAACGGAAAAATCCCGTTGAGGGGACACAGGCGATCGATCGAGTGACCTTTGCGTTTTCCCCATCGCCGACGATCGACCCGCTATTTCGGCGGAGAGGAGCTCCCGGGCGCCCTTTTACCGAAGGTACCGTAATGATGCGCGTCTCCGTTCGAGAGTTGCAACGGGGGCGGGAAAGACGGGAAGAGAGGCGGGGCTCCCCGGTCGCCCTCTTACTGATGGTATTGTAATGATCGGGCGTCCCCATTCGCTCACCAGTCGCCCTTTTACCAAAATTATCTTTTTTTTTATTCATATTTTATTATTATTTATATGTTTTTACATTCTTATTTGAATACAGCACAAAATTCTACAGTTTTCTGTACAATTACTGCTGCCGAACATGTTTCTCATATGAAAAATAAATTATTCTTTTCACATGAGTTATTACAGTTACAGGTCTTGGTAAACAAATTTATCATCCAGCACTACACGGCAGATAGGCTTTCATTATACTCTTTGATATTCCGATTGAAAACTGTAATGATTGCACGTCTCTATTCGCTCCGGCCGGGAGTTACACCGGGGCGGGGCTCCCCGGTCACCTTTTTACTGATGGTACTGTAATGATCGCGCGTGTCCATTCGGGCCCCGGTAGCCCTTTTACCGAAGGTAATGTAATGATTGCTCTGGCCAGTCACACTGGGGGCAGGAATGACGGGACACAAGGCGGGGCTCCACGGGCGGGATCGATGGAAAATACAATAGGTTTTGGGGGATAGGATGTAATACAGGAATCAGTATCTTATACACCCAAACCTGAATTAGAGATTGCTCCAAAAAACTACTTAATAGTCCGGTTTATTTTGCCACGAGCATAAATTATAAGCTCTTTGGTAATTTCTAGCTAAATTAGCTGCTATCAAAATAACCAATACATGATGTAATCAAGCGGTAATATTCGTTTTTCGATTGCCCCCGATTCGTATACAATTAATACCAAAGCAGATCCTCGACCTCCTTCATTCTAAATCCTAATATCGAATTCTATTTTAAGGAAAATACAGTCGTTGAAATACGGAAACATGTTTGTTGTATAAGAAGATTGATTCGCCGACGATAATGTAATGATCACCATTTGTCAAACGCTGATATAGAAATGTCTGATCCTATTCAGTAGCGAGAAGAAAACACCTTAAATGTCAAAAAAGTACATTATTTGAGAAAAAGAAAAATTAGTTGGACAAAAATGATGAAAATAATTTTAAAAGTTTACTTGTCAGGATTTTTGTTTTTGTTCGTTGGACCCCAAATGCATTGTTTCACATCCAACGGTGAGTTATGAAAATCTCTGGAACATGGGCACATTGTATGGTGTCTTTATCCATGTACCTACTTGTGATTTCTGAATTGGGCGGGTTGTGTTGAATAGTTAAATGAATAGTAAATGAACGATTTTAGAAACGTTCGCAGTAATTGTACGAGTTATTACCAACGAAACAGGTAGGTAGTGCATCAGAATGAACGAGTCGGATCATATGAAGGATTTGAGCAGAATATTTGGCCGACTATTTGGAGGATCATAACATTGCCTCAGCTGGAACAATAACTCGGCTACCTGTTCGCGCGAGTTACCGGTTTCTGCCTTTGGTTCTAACATGAAACTTAAGGATGGGGTCAATGACCGAGGAGGTATAGTTTCTGCACAATTCAAACGCTCTGTTCTTCGGGTTTTCTAAGCAGTTCAATTCAACGCTCATTTATGGAGTATTATCAGCTAAACAGAAGCAATATTGGCTAGATTTTTTGTTCATCGTTCATTTAATGTTTAAAAAATTGAATAAAATTATAATAAAATGAAACTACCAACAGAAAATTGATGAACTTGACGAAACATGGAAATATGCAAGGGTTTGTAAGGAGCCCAGCGGCACCACGAGTCATTTTGAGGAGCAACTCTAAGCGGGGGCTGTTTCGGTGTAGGAGCGGAAGAAAGGGCGGAGGTAAAATACAGACGGAATACAGAATGGGGCGGAGTGTAATTGCGACGGCGGATCACGGCGGGGCCTGTGCCTCGCCGGCGTAAATTCCGTCGATAGTACAACCCGGTCGGGAGGGAGGAGGCTTTGAGGTGCAGTACTGATGAGTTTGCACAGCTTTGTTTACACGTCCGCACGTCTGAGCAATAAGCGTTCACACGGGAGGCGTGCGAGGCTTTTTTTTTTTTTTTTTTTTTGTCTTAAGAGTCAGCCTTACCTGCTATATATAGACGACCTCAAGCTTCTACGATGGTTGCAGGAATGTCATGAAATATCGATTTCCTCGAAATGAGAACCGGGGTGGTGATTGAAATGAAATGGAGGAATCGAAGGCTGGGAGGGACCCGCTGTGATGAGGTATACACTGAGACGATTTTTACACACTGATGACGAGAAGCGCACTCTGGAAATGGGTGAAATAAGTTGTAACGAACGAAAAAAAACAGCGGGGCCCAACGAAAGAAGGAACGAACACGACTAGGCAAGCGACCCTCACCGACTGCTGGGTTGGAGAACCGCCGGGTGGTAGAGAGTGTGCGCGAGTAACGGGTCTCGCGGGGCGGTGAGGTGGCGAGGGGCCCCGCCGTAAAGGGTAGGCGAGGGGCGGAGTGGACGTTCCCCTCGTTTCGGGACCACGCAGCAGCCGCCACCCCGATAGTTCCGCTCGATCCCCCAACGTCGGCGGGGAAAATACACGGGGTAGGCGACGTCGCTCGACCCTCACCCCGCTCGTCGTCGACAGGTTCACCCACTTTTCTGGGGAGACTTTAAGGCGACGGTGAGCTGACTGACGAGGGGGATTTGGGAAGGGGATTGCCGAGTTGACTGTCGAGGCAGGAATCAGGAAGGGGATCGCTGAGTTCATGGAAATCGGAAACGGCGAGCAGAACACAAAAACAAATTACGTCATTTTGGCAAAACTACAGTCAAAATATGGTGCACGGTTAACTTGTAAACACTTGTGAAAATGCTGCAAATTCTTCCACGATGGTTTATTATTCCTTAGAGCAAGACAATGGAGAAATCTGATCATAAACAAAACCGATTAATTTCGCCCAAAAAATTACATGAAATAATTAATCCCGTGCGTTAAAATATTTTGACATTCAGATGAAACTTTCTGTTAGCTGATGCATCACCTCTAAAAAATCGACTAACTCTAAAAAATCGACTAAATTGGATCCACAGTAGAAAATTATTAGTGAGACAATAACAACTGGAGAGACAGAAATGAGATTAGAAATTATTATTATTATTTTTTTTATATTACAATGGCAAAACAAGCCTTCTGCTGTGCCGCTACGCAGTATTTGATGTATAATGAAGGGACCTCTGTCCAAAACACGACAGTTGCAACCAAATGAACGAATTTGGTTTCATGTTTACCTGATGGCGTTGAATGGCGACACACCGAAAGACATGGAGGTGGAGATTTCCCTGAACGGACTGACAACGCGAAAACCGTCTGCTGGGTTGACTGAGATCCCGTACAGCCACGACGATATTTTCGTGCGACCCGGTAATCGGTCGCAGATGTTTCTCTTTCTATTTTTCACCGCAACAAGTTTCGGGCGGATCCCAGATTTCCGCTAATCAATAAGATGTAACGAAATGAAAACATATGAAACGGAATTTTGACAGGAAATTGAATTCAACTCGTCGAAACCTGACCTAAAATGTTGACGATTGACAACAACCATCAATTGTAACTCAGTTAAGTCCGAGTATGGCTTCCTCGTTTTAATAATGAAATTAAATACGTTTATTTATTTAATCTGACTCCAAAGACATAAAATCTGCAGAAGATTGGTTCTCAATAAACTCTCCTTCTCGCCGCTAGAGCTGCAGAGAACAGAACAGCAGACATCCGATTTCGAGCCTAATGATGATCTCCGGCAAATTATTATTACATCGAATTGGTCTATTGGCAACACTGACGGATGTATCTGGAAGCTAGTGAGTTGTGTTGAATTTGAGACTCTTGACGAACACCCGGTTTCACAACCCGTCACATTGTGGAGGTTACATGTACAAAAGACATCCCGATTGTTCACAGTGTGGAGGTTACATGGCCAGTCTCGTAAACAAGGCTTGAGAGCCCGTCACACTGTGGAGGGAAGTTACATGGCCCGTCATGCATACACGAAGTTTCTCTGCATCAGTTTGCAAGTTCGCTCATGGCCCCGATGAAATGACGTTGCAGATAGTTTTTGATTTCTGCACGTATTCATCTCATCTGTAGTCCCCACCAAGGATGTTTCGGCCACGACTCCCCGCCGGGGCCCAGGTGCGATGGGGCGTTGGTGCAATGCCACCTTCGGCACCCGCCTCCCCGGGGGGGTGTTGTGCGGGTGGTCATGGCAACTCCGCGCCGCCGTCGCATGGCAACGACGGCGGTTTCCACCGCCACCCCATCGGCTGGTTCGTTACTGACTCGCTCGTCACTCTGAACTCTAAAGTTGTTCTTTCAAAAACAAAAAAAATTGACATTGAAACTAAGAGAATTTATGTTAAAATGAGTCAGATTTTGCTTGAATAGTTCGCAAATTTCTCTGATTAGAAACATAAATGAGGAAATATACTGCAGAAGAAGATTCAAAATCGATGTTGAGACTGGATAAGGACATTTGAAATAGCATTGGAGCTAACGAGGCTTCTGGATCAATGAGGCAAAATTGCAAATTAAAATGTAATCGAGCTCAGCGAATTTACATACTGAGTGTTTCTTTATTATAGGCCCGTTAAATAAAATGAAAAGTTATTACTTTTTTTATTGACAAAAGTATATCGGTGTTTGGCAGTGACGGTGTGGATGAAAGGAGGAGGACAGGGATTTCACCGGGTGAGATCACACTTCCGTCGAGCAGCAATTCCGCATAAGAGTCCCAGAGGAGTGGTGCCGATTACGTCGGGGCTGACGCCGATTACGTCGGTACTAACGCCGATTACGTCGGGTATGTCGAAAGGCGAATCACCGACGAACCGTGGAGACGCATACCAGTAATTGGAGACCAAAGCTCCAATGTGCTCTTATTGTGCAATTAATTATTTCATATGTATTTTTTCTTTGTAAATTTATCCATTGGTAAATATCATTTTGGGAAAAGGTGGCGCGAAAACATCCGAACCTGCCTCGTCGTACACAAAATATGAAGTTGACTCATTTCGTTATTTTTGTTCTTGTTGGTCATATGTTATTACTCCCAGTATTTTCAACGATTGGTCTCACTGAATATTTCGTGTTCAAAGATGAAAATCTAAGAATCTCTTTATAAATGATGGAAAAGGGAGAGGGGGCATTTTAGCTTCTATACTCAGTTATTCACATGTTTGGGAGTATTCTAAAAACAAAAAAAAGGCGAGAAATATAAAATTTTTGGGTTTTTTGTCTCCTTCTAGGAACAGTTTTTGAGCGTACTTAGAGCGAGGAAGAGAGCGAGGAGCGGGTAAAACCCCCCACCACAGTCGGGAGGCCCGAGGATCAATACAGGGACGAGCCAAGCACCCAGCAGCTCCCAGCCTTCAAACATCGCGAGCTCCAATCCCGCGAGAAATGTGTCAAGGTGGCTTCGAATTCTTACACATCACGATTTACACTTTCGTAACAAGCCGAAACATTTGGAATTTATAACGCAAACAAAACGGGCTGTTGAGGAAAAGAATACAAGAAAAACAAATCTGCTTGTGAAAAGTTGAGAAAAGATATTATTGGAACGTAGAAGTGTCTGTCGATCGTGTTACTATTTACTCGTAAATTCAACATTTATGAAAACTAGTTGCTAAAACGCTAAAAACCGTGATATTGAGCGCTAATGAGCCTCCTTTTGACAAATTCGCCTATTCCACCCACCTTCATACTGCCCTCTAATTAACATCCCCAGAGACTAATTACACTATTAGGGACGGAGGCAAATTTGGCGCACAATGGCGCCGGTGAATGCTCCGTATTGAACCCTAGCGAGGCTTCACATTGAGGACATCGCTCCGTTCGCTCTACGTTAACGCCGTCAAAGATGCGCAAATCCCAGAAGACTAATTAGTGATAGTACGGAAGCAAATTTGGTGCAAACGGCGCCTGTGAAAGCTGCGTATTGAACCCTAGCGAGGCTTCACATTGGGGACATCGCTCCGTTCGCTGTACGTTAACGCCGTCAAAGATCCGCAAATCCCCGAAGACTAATTAGTGACTAATTAGAAGCAAATTTGGTGCAAACGGCGCCTGTGAATACTCCGCCGTTTTAATTTGATCGCAAGTTGACGTTCTCGTCAAGACGCCCAAGGAGGTGGATTTGCGCATGTAGTCGCCTTTGCGGCACTGGGATCGTCGTGAAAACCCATTCTCGCCGTTCAAATGATCAAATTGTGGGTTATACGACACCATTTGACAATGCCCGTTTCAACTCTTTTCTCTTCAGGCATTTGTCGTAAGGATTTTGGCTAATTTACTGATCCAAGAAAATGGTGCCTTAGAAATGGCACCTCCATGGTCACAAACGAGTGGATGACTGGCCTGAAAAATAAATTCCAAATGGAACTCTTAATCATTTCAACTCAATTCAAGTTTCGATAAAGCTCAGCAGCGTCGTAGTTATGGCAAACAGAAAGATCCCTAATATATTTCTATGGTTTTTCAGGTCAGGTCCTGTGGTTCAAACATGGCTTATCTTATCATCTGCCGCCGGGTGCCTAGGTGGGGAAAACGTACCGAGCGGAATTACATATTCTAGGGGAGTGTGGAGGTTTGTTGTTTGTTTTTGTATCAAATTACATCAACGTTCCTAATATAGTTGTGTTCTGTAGGTGGTTTTTCACGTCCTATCGTTGAAAAGAGCGAAACGAGAGGCTTGAATGTTGTTATAAACTATTATTTTACTGCTTTTCAATGGTCGATAGAGGCCAAGTGGGTCTGACGGAGAAAAGGGTTTTTTGGTTCGTGTTTTTGAACGGGTCTTGAGCTGTGAGTTTCGGGGCTGAAGATGATTCACATGTGCCACGACGCCCCTCGGCGGAACAATGCTTTCTGAAGGAAAAAAAGGGTAGCTTTGTGTCGTGTGCGAGGTGACAGGCGGGGAGGGGATGCTAGCCGGTCGGGGCACATCGGAAGAGGGTGGAGGTCGTTGAACCTGCCGAAGGCTGCGCGAGGGTTAAACCAGTGACGTCAGCGAGCGGTTCGAGGGAGTTTCCGTGGAATCGTATCAGACGGAGCTCCCGTGACGTACGCCCTGCGTCAAAGAACGTAGAAGCCTTGCGAAGAAGAGCGTGGTGGATGACGGCTCATCAACAATTAAAATTCCCAACTGCGGTTACTACAGATCTGGGCTCTGACGAGACAATACGAATTTCGATCACATTTTCGAGTTATTTTGGAGTAGAAGTACAATATTCACATTGTGCTGAAGCGGTAAATGCTTGCAATTTGATGTGGGAGGATGAAGGAGCAGTTTTCAGCAAGCTGCATACTCATGGGACTTCAAAACCATTATTATATAAGCAATTAAACATTACTCAGAAACCATCGATTCCCATGCAAATGGCCAGTATCCAGAAAAGCCAGTTTTATCAATCAGTTTGTAGTATTGATCAGAGTTCATCGGTTTCTGATTGGAATGGGTTTCACGAATTGATGAAACTCGTTTTCAATAAAAGCCACCAGAACGCGCCCAAATTCCACTATTTGGATTTTGAATCCTTGAGTAGGTACTTGATTTCTTCTTCTTTTCGTAAGAAATTCCGTCTCTATCGGATGTACCCCAGAATCTAGTCACCTGTGAGAGAGATTATAGTCTTCATTTATTGCAAAACTACAGAAATGGAGATATCAACGCATTCTCTTCCACAACGATTCATTAGGGTGGGACGATTTTACAATTTTATCGATCTGCAAATCGATCCTGATTTAAACTAAATGGTCATTAAAACTTGAGCTTTTTCTTGTATTCCTGTGCAGAAGCTTGAACCAAATGACGCCGGAGAAGGCTTAAAAACGTATTTTTAAGATTATATTTTTACTTAACATTCTGGTTGGTTATTCCTTGAATAATCAACCTATGTTTTCATGCAAAAGGTCAACCTCTCCGATTCGTCTCAAAAAATTTTTCTGGGCGTTTCAAGGTGTCTAGATCAAAACGCTGCAAATTTTTAAACAGGGGTTGGTTATTCCTCGGACCAGGCGCATGGAAACTGATTTAAAAAACATGGGGGAAATGGGGGAAACGGTGGGTGCGGTGGGTCCCAGACCCATTCCAATCGATTCAGTGTCCATGATTAGTGGAAAATGATACCCCACACGCCCTGGTACCAGAAATGTCATAAACACATATTCAAAATGAGGACTATATACCCTATTTGACCCATAACTTCTTCCAGTTCGTGTCAATCGTCCTGGGACCCACTTCATTGGATTCAGCTTCCAAGATTTAGCGGAAAATGATACCCCACACGCCTAGGTTCCAGAAATCTCAAAAACACATATTCAAAATGGGTAATATATACCCAATTTGACCCATAACTTCTTCCAGTGGGTACCGATCGTTCTGGGACCCGTTTCATTGGATTCAGCGTCCAAAATTTAGTGGAAAATAATACCCCACTCGCCTAGATCGCCCAAAATCTCGAAAATTCATTTTTCAAAAAACACATTTTGACCCCTACCCCGCCCAAATTTGGTCCGATCGGGCTGAAAAGCTTGGAGATCGTTCTAGGCCGGGAACAGACCCCTGACCCAAATTTCAGATTTTTAGAAAATTTTCTACTACCAAAAGGGTAGTACGCCGTACGCTGTACGCCGTCCATCGTCTGCGCCGTTTTGGGTAGTAGAAAATTTTCTAAAAATCTGAAATTTGGGTCAGGAGTCTGTTCCCAGCCGAGATGGGTCCTCGAAACTTTTCAGCCCGATCGGACCAAATTTGGAGGGGATAGGGGTCAAAATGTGTTTTTGAAAAATGGATTTTCGAGATTTCGGGTGATTTAGGCGAGTGAGATGTCATTTTCCACTAAATTTTGGACGCTGAATCCAATAAAATGGGTCCCAGAACAATTGGCACCCACTGGAAGAAGTTATGGGTCAAATTGGGTATTTATTACCCAATTTGATTATGTGTTTTCAGGATTTCTGCTACCTAGGCGTGTGGGGTATCATTTTCCACTAAATTTTGGACGCTGAATTCAATGATGTGTGTCCCAGAACGATTGGCACCTACCGGAAGAAGTTATGGGTCAAAATGGGTATGTATCCACCCATTTTGTATGTGTCAGGATTTCTGGTGCCTAGGCTTGTGGGGTATCATATTCCACTAAATTTTGGACCCTGAATCGATTGGGACCCGCCACACCCACTGTTTCCCCCATTCGAGGAATAATCAACCCGTGTGTAAGAATTTGCAGATTTTTTCGTTTCCGGGATACAGTGGAGTTCAATGTTGGCATTTCGCGATCCTTGTTCCAGATAATCGACTTTCTGCTGAAGTTCGGTGACTGCTGACTTTAAAAGGTGGTTTTCTTTCGTTAACTCGTCGACGGAGGATTCCAACTTGAGCATTTTCTCGACAAACGCGTCAAATTGATCACTCATATAACTGACTGACTTCTTCAGATCTTTGATATCGCCTGCCATTGACGTCAGTTTGTCTAGTTTGCTATTCACCTCGTTTATGGCCCTCTCGGGATCACCTGACCCACCATGGATGGTCGGGCTAGAAGCAGAGTTCGACCGATTCAGGAACTCACCCTGATTTTCGCTATCGGAAAGGTCGGTGTCATTTACCGAGCCCGTATCCTCCCGGTTTTGTCGCATTTCCAGCGGGCTCTCTTCTCTTTATTCATCCGCTTGAATGTTTCTAAATTCTTCAAACGGGTACAACTTGGATGGTATGACCCTTTGCACGCTGAACACTTAGCCGTCTTTTTAGGCGAGTAGAGGTCGTGGGAGCACTTTGCACAGTCCATTTTGGAAGTCTGTTTTGAAGAGTGGGGTACAGGTTATGGCGGGGGAGGGGGGGCAGAAACACAGGTGGAGAACCCTTGAAATAAGGCCCTCCGCACTTCTTCCCTGAGTGCCCTGTCCAGTATAAAGTTATCCGTAGTTCAGACCTCCACACTTCTGCTATGAGGTAGCTTCACTCCAAGCTTTGGTTTGAATTCTACTTCGGTTCTTCCAACTTCTTGAACGCCTTTGTCGATAAGACTGTTATCTATTCAGTATTATTCACTCGATTCACGTTTCTAACAATTCTGATCTTATGCTACTCTTCTTTTGTTAATAAAAACCTATCCTTAGGTAAAACTCTCGTTTTCATTACAACAATTTTATTAACAGAAGAAACGCGTCTTAGTAGCTACATGACTCAACATGGAGAAGTATTTGAAACCAGATAAATTCAGTGCAAACCCAGATTCTCCTACTTCTGGTAAGGAATTCACACATTGGTTGAAGACTTTCGAGAACTTCATTGATGCATCTTTGGAACCACCGAACGATGAAGACAAACTGAAGGTGCTTGCAAATTTCTTATCATTCAGCGTTTATGAACTAATCTCAGACAAAACGACATACGGCAGATGGTGTTATTGAACCCAGTAATTCTCCATGGAGGGCACAAGTTCTAGTTGTGGATGGAAATAATAAAAGAAGACTCGTCATTGATTATTCGCAGACCATAAATAAGTATACCTTGCTTGACGCTTATCCATTGCCAAATATTGATGTGTTGGTTCGAAAAGTAGCCAACTACAAATATTTCAGCACAGTCGATTTGAAAAACGCTTATCACCAAATCCCAATCCGAGAAGAAGAAAAGAAGTTCACAGCTTTTGAAGCTAAAGGAAAGCTGTATCAGTTTACACGCATTCCATTTGGAGTGACTAATGGAGTAGCCTGCTTCCAGCGTGTAATGGACCAAATTATAACAAACAAGAATTTCACTGGAGTGTAAACTTACCTGGATGACATCACAGTTTGTGGAATGGACAAACAAGATCATGACCGAAACCTTAACAAGCTGATGGCTGCTCTTGATAAGTTGGACATTGAAATAAACAAATCAAAAAGCGAATTCGACTTAACAGAAATAAAACTGCTTGGCCACCTTGTTTCTCACAGCTCAATCAGACCAGACCCATCTCGTCTCTCTTCACTGTTGGATATGCCACTTCCCCATGACTCTAAATCCTTGAAGAGAGCGCTTGGCTTCTTTGCGCACTACTCCAGGTGGATTCCAAGATTTTCCAACAAGATCAGGAAGCTGATTGACAGCAATAAGTTCCCACTTGGTCCTGAGGCTACCTCAGCTTTCAAAAATCTAAAGCGAGAAATAGCTGAGTCAGCAGTCACCACTATTGACGACTCTCGGCCTTTGGTGGTTGAAACTGATGCTTCACAATATGCCTTGGCTGCCACACTGAGCCAGGATGGCCGACCTGTCGCGTTCTTCTCCCGCTCCTTGAATAAATCAGAAATCAGTGGACATCCATCAATAGAAAAGGAGGCTGCAGCAATTGTTGAGTCTTTGCGACATTGGAGATCTTTTCTACTTGGAAGACACTTCCAACTTATCACAGATCAGGAGGCCTTATCTTTTATATTTGATCGGAAACATTCAAGTAAAATAAAAAATGAAAAGATAACGAGATGAAGATTGGAGTTGGCACCGTTTGTGTATGATATAACTTATCGACCTGGCGTGGAAAACATTATCGCTGATACAATCTCGCGTATCTGTAATGCTGCCAATGTAACTGAACTGTTCCAACTTCATCAGTCATTGTGCCACCCTGGAATAACCCGCATGAATCATTGGCTCAAGCGCAAAAATCTGCCATATTCCATTGAGGATGAAAGAAAAATGACAGCAGACTGTGCAGTTTGTGCTGAAGTGAAGCCTCGTTTTCTAAAAAGCTCTGGAAGTCTGGTGAAAGCTACTTCTCTTTTCGAGCGAATAAACATTGACTTTAAGGGGCCGATCCCATCCAAAACACGACATTTTTATATCCTCACTATTATATACGAGTTCTCGTGTTTTCCATTTGCATATGCGTGTCATGATGTTTCAGCTGCTACTGTGGTCAACTGTCTGAAGAACCTCTCTTGCTTGTTCGGGACCCCAGCATTTGTTCATTCTGACCGTGGGGCTACGTTCATGTCCAAGGATGTCAAGAATTTTTTGCACACTAATGGAATAGCAGCAAGCAGGACCACGCCGTATAATCCAGAGGGAAATGGTCAGGTTGAACGCCTCAACAGTACCTTGTGGAAGACCATTAATCTGACTGTTAAAACTCAAGGCTTGAAAACCTATCCTTAGGTAAAACTCGTTTTCATTACAATATTGTGTATATGTGTTTTCGGTATTTCTGGTACCTAGGCGTGTGGGGTATCATATTCCACTAAATTTTGGACCCTGAATCGATTGGAATGGGTCTGGGACCCGCCATACCCACTGTTTCCCCCATTCGAGGAATAACCAACCCGCGTGTAAAAATTTGCAGATTTTTTTGAAAAGGTTTCAATTAAAACCATTTTGTATTTCTTCAATGAGTGTCTAAATTTGTAGTTTACTTAAATATGAAACAGCCTGAAATGATAATTTATGAATGAATAAGTGAAAACAGGTCTAGATTACACCAAAATGAGTTATTTTATTTGTAATTCAACATTGTTCTCAGGGGCTGGGGAGTATCCCTAGACCCCCGGTACCCCACACAAACAAAACGCCTTCATGCATACCATACCTAGGGGCCTGGATTAGGTCCAGCCCTGGGGCCCGCGATCGCTGTCCCCGGCCCTGCATGTGGGGTATCATTTTCGACTAAATTTTGGACACTGAATCCAATGAGACGGGCCCCGAAACGATTGGGACCCACTCGAAGAGGTTATGGATCAAAATGGGTATCAATTCACCTATTTAATGTGTTTTTGAGATTTCTGGTACCTGGGCGTGTGGGGTGTCATTTTCCTTCTAAATTTTGGATTCTGAACCAATTAAAATGGGTCTCCATGAGCCTGGTCCGAGGAATAACCTACCCCTGTGAAAGAATTTGCAGCGTTTTCAAAAACACGTTTTGAACCCTAGCCACCCCAAATTTGGTTCAATTGGGCTGAAAAGATTTGAGAACAAACTAGAGCCAAAAACGTTTCCCTGACCAAAATTTTGGAATTTTGATTCAGACACCTTGAGACGGCCAGGAAATTCTTTTGGGCCAAATGGGAGATGTTAACATTTTGGAAATTAAAGGTTGATTATTCAAGAAATATACCAACCTAAACTCCTTGGTGAAGTAATGGCGAGCAATGGATTCTGCAAGGCTTTTGTCAGAGAGTGAACCTATTAGGTTACTGCAAAATTGAGATTCCTCTCTTAACAGATATATGATTTATACTACCTTTGATTTGTTTCAGTGGAAGACTGCGAAAGAAATGATGGCTCACCTGAAAAGCCGTATTTCATGTCCGTGAACTTGATGAAAATATTGGGGAAAAAGAACAGGAAAAACAAGAATCACTAGATCCCTTAAGAAAGGAAAACAATCGTCCTGCCTGCTATTATTGTACATAGATCAACCAGTCAATTGATGCCAAAGCAACATACCAATTTCTGCATGATGTTCTTTTATATAAGTGTTCTCTTGTTGTTTTCATCGACAGTTATTGTCTAAACTTTGTAATTTAGTATTAAATGTTTATGGAGAAATGGCGAGTTGTTTACTTTTGTGAACCTCACCTGACGTAGCTACCAATTCAAAAGAAGTTGAAGGAATGTTTGTGGTAAGAAATTCGAGAATAAACTGAAAAAATGGTTTATTGCCGAGGAAAACGTAAATTACATACATAAATGGCATGAGGTGACTCAACCTGCAACAAAACGCGGCAAATTCCTTACAAAGGGGTTGGTTATTCCTCGAATCAGGAGAATATAGACTCATTCCAATCGATTCAGCGTCCAAAAATGAGTGGAAAACGATAACCCACACGCCTAAGTCGTTGAAAATGGGGAAACCAGTGGTGTGGCGGGTACCGGACCCATTTCAATCAATTCAAGGTATGAAATTTATTGGAAAATGACACCCCACACGCCTAGGTATCAGAAATTTGAAAACACTCATTCGAAATGGGTGGATGGGTACTTATTTTGACCCATAACTTCATCCAGAGGGCACCAATCCTTCCGAGACCCATTTCTTCGAATTCAGCGTTCAAAATTTAGAGGAAAATGATAACCCACACGCCCAGGTACCAGAAATCTCGAAAACGCATTTGAAATAGGTGAATAGATACCCATTTTGACCCATAACCTCTTCCAGTGGGTCCCAATCGTTCTGAAAAAAAAAAAAAAAAATCTCGAAAAACCCATAGTTAAAAAAAAAAAAAAAAAACAATAAATTTATGTATAACTCATAATCAATTCATTTAAAATCTCTGGTAGCTTTTGAGGAACCTACAGATTTTTACATGCGGTGTGACGACATTTTTCAGGATATTACTTTGACAGCAGCTTTATTTAAATCTGGCAACACTGGCCTGGATCTGGATTTCTGGGGTCTGTTTGGAGTGCCTTTCATAATATTTTCGCACTTTAAAAAAAATATAAAATCAAGCAACTGGTTATAGGCTTAAACTGGGATTCATCTTCGCTGGTCGGAGTTATGTGGAAGGATTTGTCATAACTAACATATTTAGTCATATACATACATAGTCATAGACTATATTTGTCATATTATTTTTGTTCAGTCATCAATTTACATACATTAATCAAACGGGGGCGCTTTTGATATGAAACACAATGTTTACCTAAACGAATACCAGTACCAACCCTGCAGTGTACTAGCATGGGAAAATATAATAATATCTCCCATGGTACTAGTATAGGAACATTCAGAGCCCAAAGAGAGAACTACAACAACTAAACTAAAACATCGTTCAACTAAAATATCGATGTTGACTCTAAAACATCGATGTCCGGCAAGGCCATGGAGCCAGGCCCGAACATCGAATGTTAAGGCCAAAACATCGATGTTTCGATAATATCGAACATTCATTGAAATCTTAAAAGACTAGCATCCATTTTGTTTTATCTTTCCTACGTCTTCACTTTGTTGCTCCACGTTTCGTACGATCGATAAGAAGTCAAAACGCGTTTGTGACTCTCAGTGCAATTCTGCTATCATTCTCGTTCGTCGAATGCAATTTTTTCCGTCATTAGACATCTATTACTCTGCGCTGCATGGTTTTGATTGAAATTCGATGTAAGTATAACTGGGTCCACATCGTACATCACGTGGGATAGGCTTATCAGCGGGTAGTTTCGTCGTATGTCGGCAATAATTTTATCCATTATTCGATATAATTATGCAGCAGGAATCTCGAAAAGCTTACGCCTCACGTTTGTATATGCGAATGAAAACTAAAACCGGGAGTAATTTCATTCTAACTGATAGCAACGTGGGGTGTGCACATTTACCCTCATTCTCGTACATATTTACTTCTCTTTTTGAACACCTTCAGTTTGTTTTCAGACGTACACAGATGCGCCTGGTTAGCTCTGGTACTCTAGCGCCTGGTACTCTGGTCTGGTGTAGGAACTTTAACTTTTAGAGCCCAAAGAGAGAAACTACAACAACTAAACTAAAACATCGATCAACTAAAATATCGATGTTGACTCTAAAACATCGATGTCCGGCAAGGCCATGGAGCCAGGCCCGAACATCGAATGTTACGGCCAAAACATCGATGTTTCGATAATATCGAACATTCATTGAAATCTCAGAAGACTAGCATCCATTTTGTTTCATCTTTCCTAGCGTCCATCTTGTTTCATCTTTCCTAGCATCCATCTTGTTTCATCTTTCCTACATTTTCTCTTTGTTGCTCCACGTTTCGTATGTTCGCTTGGAAGGCTAAACGCGTTTGTGACTCTCAGTGCAATTCTGCTATCATTCTCGTTCGTCGAATGCAATTTTTACCGTCGTCAGACATCTGTTACTCTGCGCTGCATGGTTTTCATTGAAATTCGACGTAAGTATAACTGTGTCCACGTCGTACATCAGCGTGGGATAGGCTTATCAGCGGGTAGCGTCGTCGTATGTCGGCAATAATTTTATCCATTATTCGATATAATTATGCAGCAGGAATCTCGAAAAGCTTACGCCTCACGTTTGTATATGCGAATGAAAACTAAAACCGGGAGTAATTTCATCCTAACTGATAGCAACGTGGGGTGTGCACATTTAACCCTCATTCTCATACGTATTTACTTCTCTTTTTGAACACCTTCAGTTTGTTTTCAGACGTACACAGATGCGCCTGGTTAGCTCTGATACTAGAACCGAAAAGCCTACAAACATACATTTGTGCAACAAAGACAATGCATATCTGATAAATGTGATTTTCCTTACATGGAGGCTGCGATTCATTAGGGGTATCATTCAGTTGGTAGGTCTTCCAAAATTTGGTCCGATCAGGCTGAAAAGTGTTGAGACAACGAGCCAAAAAGAGGTCCCTGACCAGAATTTGAGATTTTCAGAAAATTTTCTATCAAAAACGATGTACGGCGGACTGACATTTCGGTTTTGTGATCAAGACATCGTGAAACAAGTACTGTCAAATTTATGGGTCAACTGGAGATGTTGATCTCAGGCATAACTACTAATAGGAATAACTAAATGCGCCGAATTCGTCCACAGGGGTTGGTAATCCTCGGACCAGCAGCATGGAGACTCATTTTGATTGATTCAGCGTCCAAAATTTAGCGGAAATTGATACCCCGCACGCCTAAATCGCCTAAAATCTCGAAAATCCACATTCCAAATAGGTAGATAGATATCTATTTTGACCCATAACTTCTTCAAGTGGGCGACAATCGTTCCGGGACCCGTCTCCTTGGATTTAGCGTCCTAAATTTAGTTGAAAATAATACTCCACACGCTTAGATTGCTGAAAATATCGAAAATTCATTTTTTGAAAAAACATTTTGACCCTTCCTTTCCTCCAAATTTGGTCCGATCGAGCTGAAAAGTTTCTACGACCAACTAAAACCGAAAACAGGTCCCTGACCCGAATTTTAGATTTTTATTAATTTTTCTACTACCAAAATCGGCGTGGACGGCGAACGGACATTAACGAATTTTGATCTACACACGTTGAAACGCCCAGAAAAAATGTTAGGAGAGATTGACAATCAGTATGAAAACCAACCAAAAAACTGAAATTGTGGTCAGAGACCTCTTTTCCGCTTTAGTTGGAACTTGAAACAGCCCCCTCAAACCGAATTTTGAGATTGAATGGGTAAAATGTGTTTTTTGATACTCGATTTTCGGGACGTTTTATGAACTAGGCGTGTGGGGTATCATTTTCCACGGAATTTTGGACGTTGAATAACCCAATTAGAGGTCATTTCACAAATTGGCTTTGTGTACAAAACTGCATTTGATTAGAAACAAAATTACGAGTACTTCTTTTATTACAATTTCCCAATTGATTTAATCGTTGGCAATTGTATTGAGTTCCCGGGAGGCTGATACCCTTATTTGTATAGATATGCAGGATCAATCAAACTAAAATTGTAATTATTTATCTTCCAGGACAGTGACTTTATGCGTCTGGTGAAACAAAGGAGCGCTTCGTTCGTGAATTGAACCACCTGAGCACCTATCAACATCACTTGGTATATTTTAAATCACACGTTGGAACGTAAGTTACTGCTGGTATTTGAATGATGTAAATCTACGTAGTACGTAATTTTGTCTACACAAATTATGGGACAAACTCAAGGGTTCGATTCTACCGCTCATTTACAACAATAAATGTCCTTAAGGGTTTTTTTTTTTTTTTTTTTTTTTTTTTAATCAACTAAAAATTTTACTTTTTTCATTTCTAAGATTTTTCGTCGTGTTTTTGACCTTGTCTCAGTAAAAAGGCTCTAACTCCCTTCAATTATTCTGTAAAGTAAAAGTTGAGAATACCGTTTGAAAGAGAATTAATGTGTAAGGGGAACTTTTTGTTGCAAATGAGCTGTAGACATGAGTTTGTGTAGACACCCTGTATGCTTGTGGAGCAAGATAAAGAGAAAAACAGTGAGTGAGGTTGTTTTGGTTGGTTGATCCTTTAATAATCTTGCTCAAGGTCATTGAGGGCCAGCCTATCCGGTAGGTCACGATGTCTAGATGCAAATCCCTTCAAAGGGTTGGTTATTCCTCGGATCAGGAGCATTGAGACTCATTTCGATTGATTCAGCGTCCAAAATTTAGTGGAAAATGATACACCACACATCTAGGTACCCAAATCTTGAAAAACCACTTTCGAAATAGGTAGATAGATAACCATTTTAACCCATAACCTCTTCCCGTGGGCGCCAACCCTTCCGGGACCCAATTTATTGGATTCAAAGTCTAAAATTTAGTGGAAAATGTTACCCCACTTGCCTAGGTACCAGAAACCTCGAAAACCCATTTTGGTTGGTTATTCCTTGAATAATCAACCTATGTTTTCATGCAAATGGTCAACCTCTCCGATTCGGCTCAAAATTTTTTTCTGGACGTTTCATGGTGTCTGGATCAAAAAAGATCAATGTCCGTCCGCCGTCCACGCCGTTTTTGGTAGTAGAAAATTTTCTAAAAATCTGAAATTTGGGTCAGGGGTCTGTTCCCTGCCGAGACGGGTCCTCGAAACTTTTCAGCCCGATCGGACCAAATTCGGGCGGGGTACGGGTCAAAATGTGTTTTTTGAAAAATGGATTTTTGAGATTTTGGGCGATCTAGGCGAGTGGGGTATCATTTTCCGCTAAATCATGGACGCTGAATCCAATGAAATGGGTCCCAGAACGATTGGCACCCACTGGAAGAAGTTATGGGTCAAATTGGGTATATATTACCCATTTTGAATATGTGGTTTTGAGATTTCTGGAACCTAGGCGTGTGGGATATCATTTTCCGCTAAATTTTGGATCCTGAATCCAATGAAGTGGGTCCCAGGACGACTGGCACCCACTGGAAGAAGTTATGGGTCAAATTGGGTATACATTACTCATTTTAAATATGTGTTTATGAGATTTCTGGTACCTGGGCGTGTGGGGTATCATTTTTCACTAAATCTTGGACGCTAATTCCAATGAAGTGGGTCCCGGAACGATTGGCACCCACTGGAAGAAGTTATGGGTCAAATTGGGTATATATTACCCATTTTGAATATGCGTTTTCGAGATTTCCGGTATCTGGGCGTGTGGGGTATCATTTTCCACTAAATTTTGGATCCTGAATCGATTGGAATGGGTCTGGGACCCGCCGCACCCACTGTTTCCCCATTTCCCCCATGTTGAAGAAATGAGTCTTCATGCGCCTGGTCCGAGGAATAACCAACCCCTGTGTAAGAATTTGCAGCGTTTTTTGAAATAGGTTGATAGGTACCCAGTCTGACCCATAACCTCTTCCTGAGGGCACCAATCGTCCTGGGACTCGCCTCTCCAGTGTCAAAAATTTAGTCGAAAATAATACTCCACATTCCTAAATCTCAAAAATTCATTTTTTGAAAAACACATTCCTCTCTTCATGTGTTCTTCATTTTTTAGATTTTAGAAAATTGTCTACTACCAAAATCGGCGTGGACGGTGGACGGACATATCCTCATTTTGATCAAGATTCCTTAAATCGCCCAGAGAATTTTAGACCAAATAGGAGAGATTGAGTTTTTGCGTGAAAACATACTATAGGTTGATTACTCAAGGAATAACTAACCAAAAAAATCTAAATCCGTGGGAAATTTTTAGTCAGGGACCTTTTATCCAGCTCTAGTTGGTCTTTTTCAGTCCGATCAAACCAAATTTCGGTAGGATATGGGTATACATTTGTTTTCCGGATAATGATTTTCGAGTTTTTAGGCTATCAAGGTGTGTGGGCATCATTTTCCACTAAATTTTGGACGCTGAATCGATTAGAATGAGTCCTGAACTCTCCACACTCACAGTTTTCCCCAAAACCGTTGTGGATTAATTTACAGCGTTTTGTTGTTATATGTACCAAGTAGTAGGTCTTACCTGATTCCATATTGAGGTTATCATTTTGGCAACAAAAGCGCTTTGTGGATTTTCTTCAACATGGGGGAAATAGGGAAAACGGTGGGTGTGACGGATACCAGACCCATTCCAATCGATTCAGGGTCCAAAATTTAGTCGAAAATGATACCCCATACGCCTAGGTACCAGAAATCTCGAAAACGCATATTCTTAGACGCATATTATTAGATATGTACCCATTTTTACCCATAACCTCATCCAGAATGCGTCAATCGTTCCGGGATTCATTTAATGGGATTATGCGTCCAAAAATTTAGTGGAAAATGATACCTCACGAGCCTAGGGTACCAGAAACCTCGAAAAGACTCATTCGAATTGAGTAAATAGGCATCCATTTTTACCCATGGCCTCATCCAGAGGGCACCAATCGTTCTGGAACCCGTCTTATTGGATTCAGCGTCCAGAATCTAGTGGAAAATGATACCCCACGCACCTGGATTGCAAAAATCATTTTTTCGAAATTCACATTTTGACCCCTATCCCATCCAAATTTGGTTTCCAAATTTCGATCGAATCGAAAAGTTTCGAGGACCAACTAGTGCCATGAACGGACCCCTGACCAAAATGTTAGATTTTAGAAAGTTATCTACTACCAAAGTCGTTGTAGACGGCGGACGGACATTTGCTAATTTTGATCTAGACACCTTGAAATGTCCAGAAAAAATTTTTGGGCCGAATCGGAGAGAATGAAATTTTGCATGAAAACATAGGTTGCTTATTCAAGGAATAACCAACCAAAAATCCTAGCATATAATATGGTTAAAAATTTGTTCATTTCTCCCCAACATTCCTTCTCTCTGCGGTGAGGAGGTTTGATAGCTCGTGTTTTTCTCAATTTCTCTCAAAAGACAAGGCTCCAAAAACCGTTTTTAATCATTGATGTGAATAGGCACACACACACACTTTCGACCATAACCATTCTTGGTTATTTATTTATTGGTAGTTTATTTAAAATAAACACTTTAATAAAATAATTGTCTCCTTTTCCAGAACAGGAAGCCTCCATCATGCGTGAATTAATCCGACTGCAGCTCGAAATTCCCCGCCTTGACCTTGCTGATGCAACGATCCCCCGTCGTAGCCTAGATTCAGCAACAGCAGCAACAACACCCCTTGAAGAGATGTCCCCCCTAGCTTATAATCTTGAAGGCAAGCGAGCAGGGCATAAAAGAGGCTCCCGTCGCGATAATAAAACAAAACGTGAATCCAACTCGAGTTGCTCGGCTGATGATGTGAACGGCAAAGGGCTCATATCTAATGGAGGAGTAGCATCTCTTAAATCCGGCCACGGCTCCTCCAAGTCTGAATGTGGCGCAGGCGGATCAAACTCAATCAGCAATAAAACTCGTGACAAATGCATTACCGTGAAGGTTTCATACATAGGACCAACAGGGGTAATTCACGTTATCAATGAGGATAACTTGGAGTGCCGCCGAAAAATTTGCTATGCTATTAAAAATTCCGATCGACGGCCGATTTATATAGCCCGCAAATCATTTTGGTGCGCGGCAAAATTCATGGACAGTTGGTGTCGGGTAATAATTAAAAAAGTGCGCCAAAAAAGAGCTCTGGTCCGGTTTCTTGACTGGGGTAACTACTCTTGGGTCCCCATTTCAGGGTTGATGTTTTTACCTAAAGTGGCCAATAAAGAGAAACCACTTTCGTTTGCTATTAAAGTAGATCATCCAGATGGTATATTTGAAGGCGATTTGTTGAAGGTATCTTTGATAAAAAAGGATAAAAAAGGGGTATGGTGTACTCGGTTGTGTACATCTGCTGGAAGTCATGAACACCATGAGAAGTCCAGCTTGACACTGGAGGGATCAGCGGACCGTCCGACAAACAGTGCAAGTGGCCAGAGTAACCCGAGCAGCAGCAACTTGGACGATGAGCCATCAGAGAGCGTTGGACGGAGCGGGCGCAATAGCCGAGAAAGTAGAGGTTATCGGGATGAGTCTGGCCACGGAACCCCTTCAGACCGAGGTTCCTGTCGTGATGGACCTACTATCCAGTCGCTGGAGAACGGTTCTCCTCAAGGTGCAAGCGGTCAGAGTAACCCGAGCAGCAGCAACATGGACGATGAGCCTCCAGAGAGCGTTGGACAGAGCGGGCGCAATAGCCGAGAAAGTGGAGGTTATCGGGATGAGTCTGGCCACCGAACCCCTTCAGACGGAGGTTCCTGTCGTGATGGACCTACTACCCAGTCGCTGGAGAACGGTTCTCCTCAAGGTGCAAGCGGTCAGAGTAACCCAAGCTGCAGCAACATGGACGATGAGCCTCCAGAGAGCGTTGGACAGAGCGGGCGCAATAGCCGAGAAAGTGGAGGTTATTGGGATGAGTCTGGCCACCGAACCCCTTCAGACGGAGGTTCCTGTCGTGATGGACCTACTACCCAGTCGCTGGAGAACGGTTCTCCTCAAGGTGCAAGCGGTCAGAGTAACCCAAGCAGCAGCAACATGGACGATGAGCCTCCAGAGAGCGTTGGACAGAGCGGGCGCAATAGCCGAGAAAGTGGAGGTTATTGGGATGAGTCTGGCCACCGAACCCCTTCAGACGGAGGTTCCTGTCGTGATGGACCTACTACCCAGTCGCTGGAGAACGGTTCTCCTCAAGGCGCAAGCGGTCAGAGTAACCCAAGCAGCAGCAACATGGACGATGAGCCTCCAGAGAGCGTTGGACAGAGCGGGCGCAATAGCCGAGAAAGTAGAGGTCATCGGGATAAGTCTGACCACCAAACCCCTTCAGACCAAGTTTCCCGTAGTGATGTACCCACTAATGGCGACCACCAAGGATCCATGTTGCTGAAGAACGGTTCTTCTCCAGGTGCTAGCAGCCACCAACCGAGTCGCGATCTTGAACACCTCTCGCGTGTGTCTCACGCACCTCCTATCCCCTCCAACATACTCCTCCAATGGTATGGGGACATTGACGACGCTCCAGTGAGGCGCCCTTACCCGCCACCGATACCATGGGGCAAGTTTACCGACATCACCGTGATGTATTCCGGACCTGAAGGTTTGTTTGCCGTGCCAAATGACAAGATGTCCGAATTGAGGAGAATCTGCTCCGAAGTCGATTCGATCCCCACTATCGAACCAGGAGTCCTAGCTGTCGACAGCATCGTCGCTGTTCCATACGCTGGAAATACTTTCCGAGCCAAAATACTTTCGGTCGACCATGAAAAGTCGACGGCCAACGTTTTCTTCATCGATTTTGGCAACACGTCCGACGTCTCTCTCGAAGGGGTTTTCAAACTCCCAGCCCATCTCGTTGACGAAAAAGTTTATACCTTCAAATTTAATTTCTATTCTCCCGCCTCCCCCGAAAAAGAAGAAATTCTGTCCGTCAGGCCGAGAGCCCGATCTGTGGGTGGTACGTGGTTTCTCGAATCCGCCACCCCCTCCACCACCATCGACGATCACGTGACATTTCGTCGCTGAAAATTGTTTCCCCCTTTGACCATTTTCAAGATTGAACGTCGTAATCGATCGTATTTAAGCCTTCACTCCTCACCCTGAGCGTGTATCGTTTCAATAATGTATCGTAATTACTTCAATTTTAAAATTGTATTCTTAGTTATTCTTTATGATAAGTGTTTCATTTTTTTAATCGATTCTGGCTGAGACTTAACATATAAAAACCCCAATTGAGTATTTACTTACCACAGTCTTGGTCACAACTGTGTCACTGCTATGTCTCCCCCATGAAGAAAAAAGTTTTTTTTCACCCGTGTTTTCATGAGTGCAGGGCGAATGGCTCTCCTCAATTGCCATACTAATTCTTTTTTTACTACTTTTTTTACTAAATCTTTTTTTCAAAAAATATTTGATGCAAACTTAAATAAACTTTCTAAGTTCGTTTAATTTGTTAACATTATTTTAATGGCTAAAAACACCTGTTGTTATCCATAGCAGCCTGTACTTGAGTCACTACTGCTCAAATGAAGGAGTGATTGCGTGTATCCGTTTGATGATTCCTGTGTTTGACTCATCATGAAAGAGACAAAATGCTGCAAATTCTTCTACAGTGGTTGGTTATTCCTCGAATAATCAACCTATGTTTTCATAATAATGGTCAACCTCTCCGATTTGGCTCAAAATTTTTTTCTGGACGTTTCATCATGTCCTGATCAAAAAAGGTCGATGTCCGTCCGCCGTACGCCGTCCGTGTTCCGTGCCGTGAAAATTTTCTAAAAATCTGAAATTTGGGTCAGGGGTCTGTTCCCTGCCGAGACGGGTCCTCGAAACTTTTCAGCCCGATCGGACCAAATTTGGAGGGGGTAGGGGTCTAAATGTGTTTTTTGAAAAATGGATTTTCGAGATTTTGGGCGATCTAGGCGAGTAGGGTGTCATTTTCCACTAAATTTTGGACGCTGAATCCAATGAAATGGGTCCCAGAACGATTGGCACCCACTGGAGGAAGTAATGTGTCAAATTGGGTATTTATTACCCATTTTGAATATGTGTTTTCGGGATTTCTGCTACCTAGGCGTGTGGGGTATAGTTTTACACTAAATTTTGGACGCTGAATTCAAAGATTTGTGTCCCAGAACGATTGGCAACCACTGGAAGAAGTTATAGGTTAAAATGGGCGGTGTATTGGATTAGAATTTAGTGTTGCCAACAAAACAAAAACAAAATACTTCCATGGTCGATGTACAACACTGCTCCTCCAGATGTATCTGTGATGGATCGATGTTTGCCCATCGATGATTTTGTCCACAGAGACATCGATGTTCAAAAAACATCGTGAAAGAAACATCGATGTTTCAATACATCGATGGTTTTTTAGGAAAATAACATTTGTCACTATCCAGCCACCTTTTTTAACGCGTAATTCCAACTTTAGTGGAGCATAATCTCAGCGTAAATAATTGTTATTGATAATGAAAAAGTAGGAAATAGTAAAAGTAAATATTAAAATCAGTAGTTGTCAATCATTGACAATATATTATTATATATACATTGATATATTTGGATTGACAATATATTAATATTCAACTATTAATAAATTATTGGTTATTAGCAAGTTGGTAGTGTTTCCACTCGTTTTCAAAGTTCAAAGTGGCGACACCACGCCGAGTTCTTTTCTTTCACTTTCTCAAAATGTGACCATTTGTCACTTTTCGCAGGCATGACTAGATCATAAAATAACTAATAAAAAGGCTACAAGAAACAACCAAGAACGAAGGAAAAACCAACGTTGAATAATGGCACATGTACGCTTTTGTTATAATCATACTATCGATAAGGCAACTATCGACCCTGATAACAAATCGAATTCCTAGGATTCGGTTCAAATTTAAGCATATCGATGTTTTTTGAGTCTGATTTAACAATATTATTACTAGTTTGTGTACAAATAATGAGCAACTACCTACTATTAAGAAAAAGTTGATAAAATTCCTGAGAAGAAACATCGATGTTCAAAAAACACCGAAGAGCAAACATTGATGAAAAATACCTCGATGTTTGGGGGAAAACATCGATGATTTGGTAACATCGGAACATCGATACCCATCCCTACCCAGTCATAGGGATGGGACATCGAAACAAAAACATCGATGTCAACATCGGTAGCCTGACATCAATGTCGTGAAACATAGCCCATTCAACCATCGATGTTTTTCAATGTCGATGGTTGAGAGCTCGAAACATCGATGATTGATATACTTTCTTATTTTTGGACATATTCAATTTAAAAAATAATTTGCGCTATTTACGATAAAGTTTAATAAAATTAACTAGATGAAGGAACAAGACTGCAGGTTACCTAATTAGTAGGTAGTTTATCCGAGAATCCATGTTTTCAAAATCTTACTATTTGTCCTTCAATGAGTACCTACTTTTTTTTTTAAATTTAATAAATATGATAACTTTATTGTAATTTTATATTACATTCCAGTTTTGCGGAGGCATATTATAATAGAGGGGTTACCCCCTGGTGTCACATGTTACGGGGGTACTATCCATTGATAGTCCCCGTGATTTTTACATAATCAATGATAATTGCTTAAATAACATTGTGACTAGAAAAAGAGTCCGACAAACATTCAAAAATAACATATTGATTTGGGTTTTAATTTTAATAGGAATAATTATAGTTACTAGGAACAAAATGAGTTGACAAAACGTTTAACGAGAGTTTTATGTAAAAATAATTATTATAGTTAATAGGAACTGAAGGGATAAACAAATAGATGTGAATGAACAAATATTAATATATAAGTATGAACGAAAAAAAAAATTAATAATAATAAGTTGAATGAGTAAGTAGGAAATATGCATGAAATTTAGTTTTTTGTGACTAGATTTTAAGGATTCAGGAGGTCTGTAGGTCGTTTTCGCTTCAGTCGTCTTAGATGCCTTGGTGGTGGAGGATTGCAGGATAGCTGCTGCAGGAGGAGGTTGCGATGGTTTGACATAGATTCGTGTAGTTGTTGGTAGTTGGATTTCACAATATCTTTGACCTCTGGGATGGCTCAGTCTTCATGGAGATTGCTGTTTCTCACGTACCACGGGGCCCCCGTTATGACTCTGAGTGCTCTGTTCTGGAAATTTTGTACCCGTTTGACCTGAGAATCAGATGCTCCCCACATTTGACATCCATATAACCAAATGGCGCGTATCACGGTTAGGTATATTAGCCTTTTTTCCTTCAAAGGTAATGGTGAGTTTTTGTTAATGAGGAAATAAACTTGTCTCAGTCTATGTGTGGCCCTTCGTAAGATATTGGTTATATGGCTATTCCATGTCAGCCTGAAGTCCAGATGTAGACCGAGATATCGGCAGAATTGCTTTTGATGGATATCAACTTGGTTCATGGTGATCACGGGGAGAGGAAGACTCCTTTTGTACGTGAATTGTATGAGAGTGGATTTCGCTGGGTTCATTTTTGTTCTTCACTGGTGACACCATGTGACAATATCTTCTGCCAGACTTTGCAGTTCACTTATTGAGTTGTGGAAGTCCCCGGTTGACAATAGCGCCACGTCATCCGCGAACTGAGCTGTTGATACCCCATCAGACCTAGGAAGGTCGTGAGTAAAGAGGAGGTAGAGAATAGGCCCCAGAACACTTCCTTGAGGTACTCCTGCTCTGATTGGTCGGATTGGGGATACAGACTGGCTAACTCTCACACAAGTAGGACTTGAGCAGCCTGTACATACTGTCCGAGAGCAGCTCTTTCAGCTTGGCCAGTAACCCTGGGATCCAGACCCTATCAAAAGCCTTTTCTGTGTCCAGAAATAGTGCGTGACAAACGGATTTGCTTTCATAGGCTCCCAGAATATCTGAAACTACTCGGTGGAGTTGTTGGGCACACGAGTGAGAAGTTCTGAAGCCAAATTGTGTGTACGGGATAACAGGTTCCACGGTTTCAAGAAGATGCGGTAGTAGAGGCGTTCAAAGATTTTTCCCAGCAAGGAGAGTAAGCTTATGGGTCTGTAACTGGCTGGATCACCCTTTCTTTTCCCGGGTTTCGGTATCATTGAAATTATTGCGTACTTCCAGCTTGAAGGGACGTGCCCAAGTCGAAGTATGGCGTTGTAAATTTGTGTTAAAAACACAAGTGACCTCCGAGTCATCATTTTCAACAGCGGTTGGGTAATATAGTCATATCCTGGGGCTTTCTTTGTATGGGAGCGATCTATTGCATTCTTGACTTGCCCTGGAGAGAAGTAACAGGAGAATGGGGACAGTTTCAGCGGTTCCTCCAACCTTGACTCTATAAGATGAAATTGTCATCTTCGACTGGGTTTGGCTGAAATTGTTCCTCCAGGATGGTTGAAAACAATTCAGATTTCTCTTGAGCAGTACAATAGAAGACGTTGTTAATCTTTAGTGGAGGTATTCCGTAGCGTTCCTTGGTCAACTGCCGTGTTTTCTTCCACAGACTTCCATCATTTGGGCTCAGTGATGTAAGTTCGGTCATACGAGCAGTGCTATGCTCCTCACGTAGGGCTTGCTTTAGGTCACGAGTTGCCCGATTATAAGACGTCTTCAGATTGGGTTCCTTGGTGGTTTCCCACCTTTTCTTGCACATTTTCTTGATGTCGTGGAGTTGCTTAATTTTCCCAGAAAAAGAATGGATTCCATGTGTTTTTCTGTTTTCGCGAGATGTTTTACAGGCTGTAGCCGCTGCCGTTTGAATATTTCTAGTAAACGTGGCCACTGCTGCGTCGATTTCTTGGGGGGTTTTCAGCGAGATTTTCAAGTTAGTTAGCTCGTCGAGTGTTTTTGAATACTGGCACCGCTCAAACGGATGCCTAATGAGGGAGTTACTTTCGATAACCTACATGAGCTTTAAGAATCAAGGTTAGAATCAAGAATTAAGGTCAAGAATTAAGAATCAAGAATTAAGGTCCAACGCAACACAGCACACGACATTGAGGAGGGAGGTTACAGGTGGTTTTTCCGAGTAGTGGCCTCGATAGTAACAATCGATAGACAAGAGAGAGGGCTTGGCATGATTAGGCTGAGGGAGGGTTGAAGAAGCAAGGCCTTTTGGTTGGTTATTCCTTGAATAATCAACCTATGTTTTCATGATAATGGTCAACCTCTCCGATTCGGCTCAAATTTTTTTTCTGGACGTTTCATGGTGTCTAGATCAAAAAAGGTCAATGTCCGTCCGCCGTCCATTGTCGGCGCCGTTTTCGGTAGTAGAAAGTTTTCTAAAAATCTGAAATTTGAGTCAGGGGTCTGTTCCCGACCGAGACGGGTCCTCAAATTTTTTCAGCCCGATCAGACCAAATTTGGGCGGGGTACGGGTAAAAATTTATTTTTCGAGATTTTGGGCGATCTATGCGAGTAGGGGTATCATTTTCCACTAAATTTTGGACGCTGAATCCAATGAAATTGGTCCCAGAACGATTGGCACCCACTGGAAGAAGTAATTGGTCAATTTATTGTTCAATTTATGGGTAAAAAAAAACTAAATCAGAAAACAAAATTATTCGCTCTCACCTGGGCTCGAACCGAGAACCTTCCGGTTTCTGCCGAACGCGCTAGCCACTTGCGCCACAGTTTAATCTAGACTAGGACGAATGGCGTGTGGGATATCATTTTCCACTAAATTTTGGACCCTGAATCGATTGGAATGGGTCCGGGACCCGCCACACCACTGTTTCCCTCATTCGAGGAATAACCAACCCGTGTGTAATAATTTGCAGATTTTATAAGTATGATTTATAGAACATTAATTGCATGATTGATCAATAACTCACCATTATGATCTGCAATTTTCGATATTGCAGAGTTCTGCGCAATCCTTATCCCACCTTAGTGGAGGTGTCCCGCTAACTTGGCGGAGCGTTGGCTCCGGGTGGAGAGTGTAGACGCCTCCGTCAAGCGGGGCTCCCGAAGTTCGAGAAAGAGAAAGGGAAAGGAAGTCGGTCGATTTCACCCCCGGCGTCCCCCGCGTCCTTGACCCACCGCGGGAGCCCACCTTGTCAATTGACCGTGATAGTTTAGGCCAATTCCGGCGCGCAAGATTGGTCACCTCGTTGAAAGTTGATTCCGGACGACGCGGAGAGTTTAATGTCGGCGTTTTGACGGGAATCTAAATTTATGAGGGTAAAGGTCATTTGAGGGGCCACTTTCGCCAAAACTTATTCACCCAATTTTAGCCATACTGGTTTAAAGCTAACCTAGAACCATAAATCTGGAAACGCGAAACGTGCCCTTCGTCAGCCTGAATGTCGGTTTGAGGTTAAGCCCACATTAAGATAACGACAGTTGGCTGCCCGTTTGGCTGAAGTTTGGCTCACTTGTTTATTTTTTATTTATTTATGACAATAACGGGAACAAGCCCAATTTCAATAAAAAATCGTTAAATAAAAATAATTTTAAAGAAAAAAGAGTATTTGAAGCGCCTGGAAGGGCAGATGGTAGGGTGAGTAGTTCAGGTGGCGATGAACTGTGTGAGATTGAGCAGCTGAAGAGCTTTGTAGACAGCATAACCTTTCGACGATGGTGGAAAGGAGAGAGAGTCTTGATTTTAGGAAAAAGATGGTACATAAGGTAAATTATAATCCCCAGCGAGAGGAAGGTGGTAACCAGGATACAAAGTGGTGATGGATTCCAGGTCCTCGAAGTGCTGCACGTAAGCAGAGAGTGGACAGTAGCCTGGTAGGTAGATAGTCCCCACAATCAGACAGAGAGCACGACGGAACTTTGCTCAAGAGACGTGGATACAGATGGATAGATTGTTACGTGGCAATAAACTCCCCACAACAACCAACACTTCATGTATGAGCGAGTTCTGTTTTGCTGAAGGGAATCAGGCTCGTTCACATCATTTTCTCAAGAATTCTTCCTTTTTGTGGAATGTACGTTCAAAAAACTAGTTCGTCATTCTAGGTTCTTACTCGTGTGAAAGGTGTATATCTGATGACTACCGAGTGCCTGTAATTACATTCAAATTGACGAAGAAATTAGACGAAAATGTTTTAGCGAAAAAAGGCGCCGACCTATTTTAAAAGTGATTGTCTTGTCGTAAGATCGACCAAACACTCGTTTTAAATGTATGTCACAATATAAATGCTTGAGTGTTCGGAAATATGGAAAAACCATTTTCAGGATACATATTTCCGCCATTCCTGCTTACGTTTGAGACGTTTTGAGGATCAAGCAAGAAACGTAAAGTTGACAATATTCAGAAACAGAAAGACTTCGGGTAGAGAATCTAAATGATTTTAAAATGAAAAACGCTGCAAATTCTTACACACGGGTTGGTTATTCCTCGGACCAGGCGCATGGAGGCTCATTTCTTCAACATGGGGGAAATGAGGGAAACAGTGGGTGTGGCGGGTCCCAGACCCATTCCAATCGATTCAGGATCCAAAATTTAGTGGAAAATGATACCCCACACGCCTAGGTACCAGAAATCTTGAAAATACATTTTTCAAAAAACACATTTTGACCTCTACCCCGCCCAAATTTGGTCCGATCGAGCTGAAAAGTTTCGAGGACCGTCCTAGGCTAGAACAGACCCCTGACCCAAATTTCAGATTTTTAGAAAATACTACCAAAAACGGCGTGGACGGCGGACGGCGTACGGCGGACGGACATTGACCTTTTTTGATCTAGACACCATGAAACGTCCAGAAAAAAAATTTTGAGCCGAATCGGAGAGGTTGACCTTTTGCATGAAAACATAGGTTGATTATTAAAGGAATAACCAACCAAAATGTCACATTTTCGGGAAAATTTACTTGATCAAACAGCATGTTTCGAGGTTTTTGGTCTGTTTGGAGGTTAAATCGTAAAACATTGGGTTGTATAACATGCCGGAAGGGCATGAGAGGTTAACCTCAACGCTTATCCCCAAAATTTGACAGTGATACGTTTCACGATGTGTAGATCGAAAGTCAAAATGCCCGCACTCCATCCTTGCCGTTATTTTGGTAGTAGAATATTTTCTAAAAATTTGAGAGTTTGGTCCTCTTGCCAAATCTAGTCCCAATCGGTTCAAATGTGGATAGGGTATGGTGTTTTTCAAAACAATTTTCAAAAAGTAGCTACGCACGGTGTCATTTTCACTCATTGTTGAGGTTATTAATGGTACCGAGGCATGTGGGGTATCATTTTTCACTAAATGTTGTACCGAATCGACTGAAAATAGTTTGCCACATTATCTCCCTCCTAGGAATAATAAACCGAAGAGTTTTAAAAATTGGAATTCTATTTAGAGGGCGTAATATTCACTCGGAAGTTAAAGAAACAACTGATTTTACCAACGTTGAAGAAAATCATGCATTGGCGCACTCTAAATTCGCTCAAATAGTCACATGATTCGTGATAACTAACGTATGTTAAATGATAAGTTTGATAAGGGGCCGTTTAGGTTACACGTCGTGTCTTGGATGTTGTTGGGCAAAAATAGTTCTACGTTACTCGCTTCCGATCTGTTAAGTTCACCGATTCGGGTCAAAACCACGATATCCCCGCTATATTTAGCCCAAAATAGCTCACCAGTTTGTCACGCACGGATTAAATTTTCACGTCTACGTTGACATTTACGCAGCCGGCTCGATCACTTGCGCGGAAAGGGAACTCGGCGCATGAATTTTTGATCGCTCGTGAAGGGGAGGGGGGTACAACAGCTGGTCAAATTGATACAGAGGGTGATTCGGGGAGGTAATCGTCGGTTTATAGACAGAACTCATTCAGTGTGACGTCGTCGATCGATTGTTTTCCTTGAGACCTACGTGTTTGTTTTGACGTCCGTGCGTTTCGTTTTGGTTTAGGTTGATAGATAGAGAAAAAATGAGGGCTGATTGAGCTATATAATCTGCGATATCCCAGTACGGGAAGAGGCTATTCGACTTACAGATATAAACATTGACTGACAATAACCTGAGGACCGAAGAGGGCTCTTCAAAGAGAATAAGGGCTGAAAATGTAGCCATCTTCGATAAAGGGCTTGAAGCGATCAACGAAAAAATCTGCAAATTCTTACACACGGGATGGTTATTCCTCGAATGGGGGAAACAGTGGGTGTGGCGGGTCCCGGACTCATTCCAATCGATTCAGGGTCCAAAATTTAGTGGAAAATGATACCCCACACGCCCAGGTACCGGAAATCTCGAAAACGCATATTCAAAATGGGTAATATATACCCAATTTGACCCATAACTTCTTCTAATGGGTGCCAATCGTTCTGGGACCCACTTCATTGAATTCAGCGTCCAAGATTTCGTGGAAAATGATACCCCACTCACCTAGATCGCCCAAAATCTCGAAAATCCATTTTTCAAAAAACACATTTTAACCCCTACCCCGCCCAAATTTGGTTCGATCAGGCTGAAAAGTTTCGAGGAATGTCCTAGGCCGGGAACAGACCCCTGACCCAAATTTCAGATTTTTAGAAAAATGTCTACTACCGAAAACGGGTAAATTTTGAGCCGAATCGGAAGGGTGTACCTTTTGCATGAGAACATATGTTGATTATTCGAGGAATAACCAACAAAAAGTCGCGAATTCTTTCACGGGGGTTGGTTTTTCCTCGGACCAGGAGCATATGGAAAATTGAGAAAATTGTGAGTGTCCCAGACTCATTCCAATTGATTCAGCGTCCAAAATTTAGTGGGTCCTCTTCCAGTGTGCGTTCCCTAACCCCCATTGGTTTTGGTTATAATACATTTCTTGAATATTCATCAACATTTTTTCATGCCAGAGGTCGATTTCTCCAATTCGCCTCACAATTTGACAGTCTACGTTTCAAGCCTACGTTCCAGAAGCTTCAGTCTAATTATGCTGCAAATGTTTCCATATTAAGGTTCACGAGTCATTCCAATTGATTCAGCCATTATCGATTCGTCATAATCTTGCTCCAAGGGATAACCAACCATTGTGCAAGGGGCCATCTGCCCAGTTCTGGCGGACTTAAGGGTGACCTTAATTCCTGGGGTTCAGTATGCTGGCCATGAACGAGACAGTATCCCTTTTGGCCTCCAGAGAATGGGGAATCGACGTGGCGAGATTCGCATACCATGCCTGGAGGTATCGCTCTGCGTTGGTGGCAGAGTTCAATTGCTGACTATAAGGGTGTAAATTGCAGAAAAATGCAAGGGGTTAGTTGTGTAGGGATGGTTAGAGTCTAAAAGTGGTATTTGGAGAGAGGTTTATTGTGTTGTATGTTTGTAATTGTCTTGTGGTGGAAATCCCAGTCAACCCGGCAGACGGACGACACGTCCACTGCCAAACCATGTTTAGTTTTAATGTAGACTAAATTTTATTATGATAAAAATCAATGTAATTGATGATAAACGCGTTTTCTTCTTCTTCTTCTTCCTCTTGTGGAAGAATTTTCAGGAATTGAAAGGACATAGATGAATTCTTGGTGGCATCGCCATGTTCATATCTTCAACAGCTTTATTTGTCAATACCACTTTTTTTTTTCGGAGGATGGTGAGGAAAACCTCATTTGCTTTTCCCACGTTGGGGCCCAGCCCTGAACTATTTGACATATTACTTCAGGCTGGGTTCCGATATCTGCCTGCTAGCTGGTCCTGTTGCCAGGCTCTTTCCTCGTCGAGCTTGCCTTCCAGGATGTTTTGGATGTACCCTGCCACGGCATTCCACTTTGACTTACTCTCGAGCATCCTGGTCATCATATCCTCGAGGGTGGGAGGGCTGGTCATTTCTAGCTCCCTTGCAATCTGCAATCTCTCTCCCACCTCTCGCAAAAGCGATGAAATATGATATGATATGAAAATATGATGAAATACGTCAATACCACTTCAATTCGTGTAGATATAATGCATTCACCAGGTGAACCAGCGACACAGCAAGGCCACCGCGGCAACACAGGCATTTGGTGTTGGTGATCCAACGAAAGGAAGAATATATTGGAGAGTGAACGGACCTTCAAAAACTGAATAACTGAATGCATTAACGGGTTGAAATTTCAACATATTGATTTTGCCTTAAGTGATAAGAGGTGATAGGGTGACGGCGGAGTGGGTGGGGGGAGTGGGGAGGTGACATGAAACGCGTGCAACCAAAATGAATGAACCGCTTAAGCCTCGCCGTCTATTTCGAGGGGCCTCCTTCCCGACATGACGCATAAAAATCAATACCTAGTTGGTTAGGTATAACGGAGAGCTGGCAATGCTCGGGGGATCGATAGTAACCCATTCACAACACCCCCTCTCAGTCGTACCCTTTCATCTAAAGAGCCGAACCGCCCTTCAGCCTCGTCCATCACCCCCCACCAGCGCCCTCTAGGATGATCTGGCATTACGATGCCACTTACGCCGAACCGCCTCCGCCCTTCAACTATAAATTATCAGCTGTGCCATTTAAATCTAATGGACGACTTTGGGGAAACTCGACTTTGGTGAATGTGTTTTCGTCAACGAGTTAACAACAAAGTCGGAAATGAGCCTGAAAATTAATTGAGATGAGAAAACTGCGATAAAAGCCATTTCGAAAGGGTTCGTTGTTTGCAAGGTTGTAAACAATCCCGTTTCCTTTATATCTGTGCCTGAGGTAGATGAAAGAAGTCGTAGGTACGCATTAGGTTTAGTTTTAATATTCAATCGAGATCGAGAACAAGCCCTGCAAATTCGTACACACGGGTTGGTTATTCCTCAAATGGGGGAAACAGTGGGTGTGGCGGGTCCGGACCCATTTCAATCGATTCAGGGTCCAAAATTTAGTGGAATATGATACCCCACACGCTTAGGTACCAAAATCCCGAAAACACATATTCAAAATGTGTAATAAATACCCTATTTGACCCATAACTTCTTCCAGTGGGTGCCAATCGTTCTGGGACCCATTTCATTGGATTCAGCGTCCAAAATTTAGTGGAAAATGATACCCTACTCGCCTAGATCGCCCAAAATCTCGAAAAATCCATTAAAAAAAAAAAAAAAAAAAAACACATTTTGACCCCTCTTCTGTGGGTGCCGTAGACGTTTGAACCATCCGTTGGCGACCAATCCTTCTTCTTCTCCTACACAGCCCGCAGTGTTCGCTCAATAGCCCCATTCTTTGAGAGCGGCAAAATCCCGGACACCCGTCCATCTCCGTATGTCTCGAAGCCAAGAGAGCTGTTTACGGCCGATTCCACGTCTCCCCTCTATTTTTCCTTCCAGAATCAAACGCTGGAAAACATAGCGATCTCCTCTGAAGACGTGACTGAGGTACCCTATCTTCCGCCTTTTCACATCCTTGAAGAGCTCGCGATCCTCAAGGCCTGCTCGGCGCAGAACCTCAGTGTTCCGAACCCTCTGGACCCACGAGATCCGAAACATCCTGCGGAGGCACCACATCTCAAATGCCTCCAGGCGATTTACAGAGGCAATCTTCAGTGTCCATGTCTCAACGCCGTAGAGCAGAACTGACCAAATTTTGACCCCTACCCCGCCCAAATTTTGTCCGACCGGGCTGAAAAGTTTCGAGGACCGTCCTAGGCCGGGAACGGACCGTCAGGGGTTGATTCTTCAAGGAATAACCAACCAAAAGCAAGTCGTAAGATAGAACACTGAATAAAGATGAAAGTGGAGGAGAAGAAGAAGCCGTCACTCAAGACACAATGTCTTGTTTCCACTGTGGCGGACATCTCCCACACCTTCTCCTAATCCCCACTGTACACACTTGGCACGTCTTTGGACGAATTAATTGAAATTTTCCACCATTTTCAAACGCCCGATGTTCAATACATTCACTATGATTCAAACTACATCAACGAACTAGATTCTATTCAATCCAAATTCCTCCTAATCGATTAACGCAACTTCTTGTCAACCCAAACCGATTTACCCGAAAAATTTCGATAGGTTATCAAAGATGTCGATTTTGAAAAGTCAAAAAGAGATCAATTTCACAATCGATACTACTCCTCAATCATAGTATAACCCTTCAGACAGTAATTTTAATTTTTTAAGACTTAATTAGAGCGATTGGTGGTTGATTTGATAATGTTGAAGGCAGCGTTGCGAGATTACACCTGCACCAAGCTCCTGGGTGACCAGCATTACAAGGTCAAGGACATGTGGAGGGCTAAGGGTCACTCTCGAACATTCGTTTGTTGTATCGAATTGGCTGGAACCTTCCCCATTTGCTGGAGACAACCAGGGAAGACTCGAGAAGGTTCTCGGCCAAGGGAGCGAGCATAAAAAGGGACTGAGGAAGATGAATGCTGCTGAGTTCAGTTTGTAGTCCAAATATAGATGCTTTGCCATGTTACAGGCAGATAGATTCTACAAACAATGTCCACCAATCCACTGGCACCCTCCAGCCACTCCTACCTGTACTGGGTAGTCCTGTGGAAAATCCCAGATAACCAGCAGGAAGGATACACAGGATCCAACTCCCCTCTGTCCACAAGGAGGCTCTGAGTGGCTGCTGTGAGATCTCATTTGTGCCTGTAGCACCGAACTTATTGATGCCAGTGCGCCGTGTGGTCGTAATTTGAAATTTGGAGCCTTTCAACCTAATACAATCGATTAAAGAGAAATCCAAATTATTCGACCCCATCAACCCAATGATCAATGATGATGATGATGATGGTCGTTACAAATTGATAAAGCGCGGTTCCCCACATCCAAGGCGCTTCATTCCTAGTTTCTAACCACATTTGGCTGACCTTCCTTCATCATTGATACCGTAGCTTCTAACATCAAGGATGAAGTTCATCAGTCATCATAGTCCACTTAGGCCAAATTTAGACTTTATGAACTCCATAGTTCAAGGTTGATTCAATCAATGACACCATTTTGTATGTTTATCGGAGGATAATGCAAGTAAGTGTTCGTGTTGCTGACACCTCTGAACGCCCTAAATAACATCTAAAACTGTATAAAATACCCCACGGCAGTCGCATTCTGTGATAAAATGTATCTTTGGGACCTTCAGTGTAACACCTATTCAGAAAAAATGAGAACAGATAATTTTTGTTCTGTTTATGGCGACGATCCGCAACCCATTACAATCGTTGCCGGAGCGACCCCTAATTATGCCAGGTTAGGACCTGGCGAAACGTCGGAATAAAGATGGGTGATAAAACAAGAACACGACAAAAACCCTAATTAACAAACCATCACAATTGATTAGGCTTCAAAATATAACGGAAAACGATACCCCGGACTCCTGAGTTCTCCAAAAATCATGAAAATCCATTATTATAATCCATATTTTCACTCCTACTCTGCCTCTGGTTTGAACGGTTGAACTGAAAATGAGTTAGGCAGATAGCTAGAACCCAAAAAGAGTTTATGTGCGAAATAGCCGACTTTTTGGGAGCATTTGGGGCCCCGTACACTCCAGAAGTGGCAATATTGGAGAAAGCGTTGACAGTACAGCGTTCCAGGTTGGCCTGGAGGCAAGAGCGATTCAGGAGGCATTGGTTACTTGTCGACAGCAGCTGTCAGCCCCTTGAAGAACCTATTTGTCTAAAAACCCGCTAATAATCGGGTAAACCACACGACTTAGGCGGAACTACTTGGACAACTCGAGTCACTCATTTCGAAGTTAAAGAAACGCCAAATTGTGAGAAAAGCGAACCCCAACTATAGTGTCAATCTACTGAGCTCAAAATTGAAGAAGAGAAATATATACCGCAACCGTGTTAGGCTTGAGAATTCCAAACTAATTTTGAAGAAGATATTTTTGTTGGAAACTTTATTTGGCCTACCGATCTTATAATGAGGTGGGCCAGGACATTATCGTCCCTGAAAATCCCAAAATCGAAGAGTTCTTGATGTACTTCCACATTTGAGATCCCAATCTTATTTTAGTTTATTGTTTTTAATGATATATGCCCCTTGCATTCAAACAATGAAAATCCCAAAATGTCCGTCCACAGGGCTAGGAAGATGCCTTCAAAATGCTCAAAAAAATGCTGTTAGTTGGCACGTAGACTCCATTTGGCTTCTACTTATGTGTCTACATTATTTTCAACCTAACCGCTCAAACCGAAGGCAGAACACGGGTGAAAATGGCGATTCAAAAAATAATTCTCCAAATTTTTCCAGGGTCGGGCTTGAGCTGGGTATAATTTATTTGTTCATTTTACGTGCTGATTCGATTTGAATGGGTCCCAAACCGGTCGTCTTGTTGGAAAAGCGTATACAATATCACTAAAAACATAACTGAGAAGTAAAAGCTAAAAAAAGAACAATTGCTGAAAGATACTTTTTGTTGAAAACCAGCGCTGCTGAACCGATTTCAGACGTTCAAGTCGACAATATACTTTGTATAATAATGGCTCATTTGCAAATCAAGACCAAACGGGTCAAAAAGTTGACTTCTGGTGTAAAAATAATTGAGAATAAACGAACCAAAATGAACCAGTACATTTATAGTACGAACGAACTGGCACGACGAGCCCGTTTTTCCGTGTTTTACTGTCACAAATCATCTCACAGGAAGTTGAGATTCTATTTCGATCCCACTTTTGTCACGCTGTCAAAACTGCGTTCAATGTGAAGCGATAAAATGTCAGTTTTAACTTTTAAGGCTTTGTTTCCGAGTTATTTCAGTAATTAAGGATGAAACTCTTTTCGAATATTTTCTTCGTTATTCGCGTAAAGCGAAATAACTCGCAATTATTCTAAATTTGGTTTGAAACCGCGAACTTCCGACGATACAAAACGGGCTTCATTACCGTCAAAGGTTCTGTCTCACACTGGACCTGATTAAAGTTTAGGCTGTCGAACAACCCCTTTCAACTCCACAGTGCTCATCAACATACGTTCATTCATCGTCAACACGCACGAAAACTTCAATGTATCGCTCAAATCGTCATCTAATAATGAAATCACAGAAAAAAATAAGAATAAAATAAATAAATAAAAATAAATAAAATCCCTATCTGTCTTCTTGAACCCGGAAGCCAACAGAAGCCAAAACCGTCAAATGAATGAAACTCGAGTGTTGATGCATTTTCCTTTACTCCAATGAAACAACGATGTGTGTCGAGGCTCATATCGGCAGTATGGAAATCGTATTTCGCCACGATCACAAAGAAAACTCAAAATTGTGATCTACTCAATAAAAAAAATTGTACAATCTTTATAATTCTGAATTTTGAAAAAAATGATTTGAACGGGAACGAAGCTGAGTTACTAGAACTGCTTTGATATTAACTCGGCTTCCGTTGATCTTCCACAATTTGCGTTGGAATTTAATTTTTAACCAATTAAATGATCAATTGTTACTACGTTTCACGCTCGGTAAAGCGCACAGATGGATACTTTGTTGATATTGATTTACGTTCTTACATTTTAACGTGGAAACTAACATAGGATTGATATATCAATGAAGGGTGTGTAATTCGATGGACGAAAAGAAAAAGATGAAAATGTTTGGCGATGAGCCCCAAATAGCATAGAGGTTGTCACGTATTGTGCGCATGTTCGTTTTTACGAATTGACGGTCGTTTATTTGTTTACTACGACAGTTTTGGTCGTTCCTATGTCAAATTGTACGAGAAAAACGGCAATACGTCGAGGGCTTTATTACAATGGGGCGTACACGGCCGAAACTGACGAGTTTGACGTCGTTGTCAAGGAGATGGAATAAATTTCTGATCGATCGCCCACGCAGAGGGGCGCAACTTGGAGAGATAACAGGCCGCGATAATGAACAAGGTTGTGGATTAACACGGGAGAGTGTGTTGGTGAGGGATTAAAAAATTATTGTAAATTCGCCGATGATATTCATGGTCAATTCGACCATTCGTAACGATGTTATTTTCCGAGACCCATCTACCGGGTCGATTTGGTTTAATTGAGAGGCGATAAGTGCCGGAAGTGATTGGTAATATGGTTAAAATATGGCCATGTCAATAGGAGTCGGTTTCGTACGACGGGAGAACATTTGAACAGAATGAACGAGGCCACGTTTTGAAGGCAGAGACATGTTCGTACATGAGCTGATAAAACGCCGACACAGAATCGACGTTTTTATAAAAATATGTGATAAATGTAAATCGGTACTTACAGTTAGAAGATAATTTGGTGACGAAATTATTATACGGCAGATCGGGAGCGGAACACAATTGAAGGATTAGAAAGAAATGTAAACTTGTGCTGAACTACTATAAACAAAACACAAGTTGGTTTCAGAGTGTGCGGCAACTAAATGAGTGTTGTAGGCTCTCGCAAGGGGAGGGTCGCCGATGGACGCCTAGCGGTCGGGAGAGGAACCAAAAGCTGCCCGGACAATAAAGATTATATTTGTAAGAATTTCGCGATTGACGAGGTGGAAACAAGCTGAGGCGGAGGATCAGAGGGGATTCCACCCGAGATGGACCGGTTTTGAGGTCAAATTGGTCAATCAAATGTTCAAAATGTGACTCACACCGAGGGACTATTTGCCAGGTAGGGGTGTCGAGGGTGGGATAGCGAGTCGGGGAGAAGCAATCAATATGACGAGCCGGTGGAGGGCCCACTGAACGGCAAACCCCCGAGCTCCCACAACATAAACCATTTTCCCCTCCCGGCTTCCCGGCATAGGGCCGACATAAGTCCAAATGGGCGAATCAGGTTGGTACGCGAGATTTCAAAGTCAAAAAACACCGTAGTCCAGGACCGAGACGCACCCTTATATGCTCCTTATATGCGTTGGCACCGACACTTCCGTAGTGGCCGCTATCAGCTCCATCATACAGCCTGCAGTTTATTCTTTATCGAACTTAACCAATAACCGACGAATTCACTGCCATTTATCTCTTCGTAAGCAACACTCGACGAATCCAGCTTATGAGAACTCATCTCGACGGAGTAACTTGTAGACTTTCATTCAACCAAAACATTCATTAGTCGAAATTTTGATTTACGAGTAATTTAAATACATTGAAATGTGGTTATACAATCATAATTTCAAATTTTAAACATAGGGGCTCCTTGAGTGAACAAAATAATCAAAATTATGACAGAAGTAATAAGAACTTATTGGTCCATTATTTATTTTCATTTTCATGAGAAAAACACACACTACACAAATTTCTTATCAATTTTCCTTACTTATTTTTAAGAAATCACGAAAATCCTTTTGATCGGCTCGGGACCCCATCAATGGATTTAGTGCCCAACTTTGGTGGATGGGAACCCATTCGCTGCTCATATGGATCCTTGAAATTCAAGGGACTTCCAAATTGTGTTGATGTTCAATTTTCGTGAATTTGTGGGAATTTTGTTTCTATTAAATCTTAGTAGGCACTAAACGCTGAATGGGTAGGAATGATTCTTAGACAGTCACTGCCCCATACGAAATAATAAAGGAGTATTGGTATAATGATAAAAGCTTTAAATAACTTTTAATTGAAAAAACTGGTGTTCTTTCACAGTGGTTTGCTATTCCCTTGAGCAATAGTACGGGTAAAACAGTGAGCTTGGAGTGTCTTGGACTCATTCCAATAGGTAGGTAGGTACCAATATTGACCCAAACCTCCCTCCAGTGGGCGACGATCGGTCCAGGACCCATCTTAATGGATTTAGCGTCCAAAATTTAGTGGAAAATGATACCCTAGATGCATATGTCCCGAAAAATCCCTGATGTTGAGTTTCGAAAAACATAATTCCACCCGTACCCTTCCCAAAGCCGATCGGGCTGCTGGGATGATCAAGTAGAGCGTCCCTGACTAAAGTATCAAATTTTCAGAAAATATCCGAAGTATGGTGGACGGGATTTTGATCTAGGCACGTGTAAACCGTCAAAGTTGGGGGCAAATCGGAAAGATCGACAAAAATATGGTTATATTATCTGATTATTCCAGGGATAATGAACCATAATAGGGATGTTTCTGATCCTTTTCGTGGCTCAATAATCTTTTGAGCGGTTGGAATATTTTGTTGTGTGAGGAATCACTCGGTGAAGCGGGATTTTTTATGTATCAATGGTAAACAACTGCTAAGTAAACCTAGGAAGCTCTTGGACGAGCCAGTCTCCCTCAAAAATTTAAATAAAAGATGCTTTTCGGAATCTTCAAGAAAGATAAAGGTAATATTTGAAGTAGGTACACTCGAGCGTGTTGGGCAGAATCGATACGATACCGAATTTCTGACCAACCGTGCTCTAACATGGTTTTTGCCCTTGGGAATGAATAATTTAAATAGAATCCTTGTCCTGCCAGGATCCTGGCTTCTGTTCAGATCTTCTCTTCGTTGAGTCAAATCTGTTTTAATCGAGACCAAAAAGAGAAAATCGCACGTCTTCTGAGGAATTGCTCGCGTTGCTAGATGAGTTCAGCGTGAGCCAGGAGCCGGAAGTTGTGATTAGTGGACTGGCCGGGCCTCCCAGGGGTGTTTTTGTTGGGAACCCAGCAGACCAGGGGTGCTTCCGAGCCCGCAAAGCCGTTCGATTCAACGAACGCAGGCGCGAAAACCGTCTCTCGACAAACCACCCACTGGTTTTCCGTCACTTAGCTTATAGGTGGAGGCGACCGCGTATGTGAACAGGACGCGCCCTGACGGCCATCGGTGGTACTCGTACTAGTTGGCGTGTCTAACCCAAACCTGTGTCTGGCTCTGTGCAAGCGAAGCCAGGCTCACTACATCCGTACAATAATGGGCAGAATCGACCATTATAAACAATCACGATTGTTTTCCCTTGCTAGCTTAGTTCTTTCCCATCCTGCTCAATCAGCGGATTCGAACGAAGCGCTAATGCACCAACATCTTGCCCAAACTCCAGTGTACATGGTCATTGGTCATATGGTGACCAACCATAAATAATTACTCTTGAATGAACTCTTGGATCGTTGCAGCAACACCTAGTTCCAAATACTGCTTTGGACTTGGAGCCTCAAAACTTGTTAGGTACGATTCAGAAAAGGTTATATTCTTGTGGAACAATGTTGATTGAAAATCAACTCTTTTGGGAGAGTACATGTGGTGACTGATTGAGGTGAAGGTCAGGTGTTGGAACTATAGATGTTTACCAGCTCTAGACGAGACTGATCACAGGGAGAGTCAAGGCAAGTGAGAAAGGTGGAATCACAATAGCTCCAAAGGAGGCTGACCACAGTGGGATTTCATTCAGAGTAATTTCCAAGCCTACAATGAACCAGGGCACAGAAAACTAGGGAGGGAATGAAATGAACAAGTCTTACAGTGCTACGAACCACAGGCGTTCAAGCAGAAACGCTGAATAGTGGTCTGGTTGAGAATTAAAACACTTCTGCAGGATTGACCCTGTCTTCAGGCTTTTTGTAGGCCCTGGAGGGCTATTATACCATTATAATGAGGTATTTCCCACAACTAGTGAAATTACAGATTTCCTCAAATTCAGTGCACTTTCCAATACCATTTTATAGCTGGGAACCGGTGTTGCTGTTTTATGGCTCGAGCGTACTCCGTTGAGGGCTGCAAAAGCTGCATGACGTGCTTGCGAAGAGGGAATTTACTTGTATCATTCATACTTCATTTATTGTTCACTCAATTTTTGCAAACCTTCATCGCCCATGACAGCAACATTTGCTCTAAAAATACTTGTGATGACATTCCTCACGCTCTTCTCAACATAACGACGTTTGAATCTGCAGAAAGTGAAGACAGCGAGAACGAGGGTTCGATGGGAAATGTAACCCGAGTCGTGATGCGCCCTCCAGGTCACAGCGGGAAGGCGAAGAAAGGTTTGTAGACACAACCCAAGGACTTCAAGTCAAACTTCCACTAAGAAGTAACTCTTCCACACACACAATTATGAAACGATTTGTTGTATATTGATTATACACTAGGTGTGGCTATGAATAGCCACCTCGAGCCAGACAGACTCCCATTTTCCCTTATTCGGGGTCATTTTGATAATCACCACTCACAAATATGATATTTCGTAAGTTGTGCGCCGCTGTTCTTTGTTGGAAGTACTAATAACAGCGAGAAAGACATCCTCAACAGACTAGGCGCTCAATCCTAATAGCCAAGTATAGAAAATTTGGTATTTTGTAACCTTCCAGCCGGTTACGGCAGATTTTCAGTGGGATTGTGCAGTGTGGAAGGGTGGCTGAATGGTGACTCTGCCACGCCAGTCACTTTCAAACTCATGCAGAATTGGACAGGTGGGCGTCATTTTCTAAATCCTGCTCCACCAACTGCCATCTTTCTTATTCTAACCTCATTGGTTTTAACAATCAGACTTCTAAGAATTGTTTATTCCCTATGAGCTCGAACTCTCAGTCAGGACATCTACTCACTTGAACAGTCCTTTGTGCCTCAGTATATCTTTTGTCCACTTAAGATTGGCAACCTTACCCAATTATCACGCTATGTATTTTAAATATTCGCTCAAACTTTTAAACTGAGAAATCAACGCCAATACCTCGATACGAGATTTTTCAATTTGTAACACCTGTAAATGATTGAAATCTTAACAATTGACTAGAAAAGTCCTTACGTTGTGTCTACTAAGGTCACCTCTGCTTTGACGCTTCATTCGAATGTGGTAAGTTTACTTTATTAACTTACTATTAGTTATATATTACTAGGTACATGGGCACATATCTGTATTGCAGTGAGAATAGTAAACTGTATCCAAAAAATATTGCTGGTGTTGCTCCCAGAAGCTCCCAGGAAAACACCCAGTTCTAGGAACTATTCCACTTCAGAGAACACACAATCTGCATGTGATGCACCCACTCCAAGGAAACACTACCGCTCCAGGAGACACTCACACTCCAGAGAACACACCAACTGCATGTGATGCACCCACTCCAAGGAAATTCAACCGCTCCAGGAGACACTCACACTCCAGAGAACACACCAACTGCATGTGATGCACCCACTCCAAGGAAACACTACCGCTCCAGAGAACAAACCAACTGCATGTGATGCACCCACTCCAAGGTAACACTACCGCTCCAGGAGACCTCTACCTCTCCAGGAAACACTCACACATCAGAGAATACACCAACTGCATGTGATGCACCCACTCCAAGGAAACACTACCGCTCCAGGAGACCTCTACCTCTCCAGGAAACACTCACACATCAGAGAATACACCAACTGCATGTGATGCACCCACTCCAAGGAAACACTACCGCTCCAGGAGACCTCTACCTCTCCAGGAAACACTCACACTCCAGAGAACACACCAACTGCATGTGATGCACCCACTCCAAGGAAACACTACCGCTCCAGGAGACCTCTATCTCTCCAGGAAACACTCACACATCAGAGAATACACCAACTGCATGTGATGCACCCACTCCAAGGAAATACTACCGCTCCAGGGAACACTCACATATCAGAGAACACACCAACTGCATGTGATGCACCCACTTCAAGGAAACACTATCGCTCCAGGAGACCTCTACCTCTCCAGGGAACACTCACATATCAGAGAACACACCAACTGCATGTGATGCACCCACTCCAAGGAAATACTACCGCTCCAGGGAACACTCACATATCAGAGAACACACCAACTGCATGTGATGCACCCACTCCAAGGAAACACTATCGCTCCAGGAGACCTCTACCTCTCCAGGAAACACTCACACATCAGAGAATACACCAACTGCATGTGATGCACCCACTCCAAGGAAACACTACTGCTCCAGGAGACACTCACACTCCAGAGAACACACCAACTGCATGTGATGCACCCACTCCAAGGAAATACTACCGCTCCAGGAAACACTCACACTCCAGAGAACACACCAACTGCATGTGATGCACCCACTCCAAGGAAACACTATCGCTCCAGGAGACCTCTACCTCTCCAGGAGACACTCACATATCAGAGAACACACCAACTGCATGTGATGCACCCACTCCAAGGAAATACTACCGCTCCAGGAAACACTCACACTCCAGAGAACACACCAACTGCATGTGATGCACCCACTCCAAGGAAATACTACCGCTCCAGGAAACACTCACACTCCAGAGAACACACCAACTGCATGTGATGCACCCACTCCAAGGAAATACTACCGCTCCAGGAAACACTCACACTCCAGAGAACACACCAACTGCATGTGATGCACCCACTCCAAGGAAACACTACCGCTCCAGAAGACACTCACACTCCAGAGAACACACCAACTGCATGTGATGCACCCAGTCAAAGGCAATACTCTTGCTCCAGGAGACACCGGCTAATGATATACTAATACTCCAGGGAACACTCACACGTTTGTGAACACACCAACTCCAGGCAACACACCCGCTACACACACACACACGACAGGGAACCTGCACACTCTAATCAGCACTCTCACTCCAAGGACCCCCCCCCCCCCCCTACTGCTTCAGACGCACCCGCTCCAAGGATCTAGTTATCCTAAAAATATTATTTCCAGGACAAACTCGTTCTCCTACAAACCCAACCATTCCAGAGAACACTTTCGAACTACCTGAACAAAAATGATTTTTTGGATGCTCTCCTGTGATTCAGGTACTTTTCCCAAAACATCCCTGTGAGAATGTTGTTCTAACTAATGATCGCAATTCTCATTGTGATCTTTTGAATCTTCTGTTCTGTATCCCCATCGGTTCTTACAGAACTGGAGCATAATATTTAGTACATTTTCTGAGTGCCTGAAACCTTCATTCCAGCATTGATTCCAGTGTCTGCTGGGCCCTTGGGTGGCATTGGCTTCCCTGGCATTGGAAATATCAATCATCAGCCTTTTCACCCCTTTATATCCCTCATTTGAGAATGTTCAGGTCTCAATTAAACAATTTCGTCTTGGTAATTGGCCTGGGGTGGACTGGAGTTTCCCAGGTTAACTTTGTTACCTCCCTACAATATTCAGAAACGCACAGTGATTAGTACATTGTAAAGAAAAGTTCGCCGCTATTTCATCATACCCTGATAGTGCGAGGACTCAACAAGGCGGAGCAGAAAAGGGGCCCGAAAGTTCAGCTGTATTGATTTTCAAGGGCGGCAACTTCTCTTCCCTTGTACCGCGGTCCCGGGACTTCTCTGTGGCTTGCCGGGGAACGTGACAGTTGGGATGGAAGTTGGAAGGGAAGAGGGGGTTGAGTGGGGGGCACAATTCGATGACGTCGACTTTGGGAATTTCCCTATCAAATCTCTACGAACGTTTTGAATTTGAAATTAAACGCGTGAACTTCCCTAACAACTTCGGACTGTCGGAACCTCTCGGAGCTACAGATACAGTATTATATATAATTATTATCCACCCAACATCCACTTTTCTACCAGGGAATCAATAGAAAAGTCCGATTTCTCACTTTCTACAACGAAGTGCCTGCGCATAGGCACAACTCCTCGTGAAATATTAAAAACTGCCCATGTACCTGAATAAACTAAACAACCAAATGTATTCAAGAAATTAATATCGAATTTAACCTGTTTTAGAAGCCGGTACACTCCAAATTAATTTCAAGAATTTTAGGTTTTACTTTCAGCACGGGGCACTCACGACCCTACGATCTCATTTTTAGGCTCGGTCTAAGTTCTACCTTGTATTTTTACCCATTTTCATAGCACGATTTTGGCATAAGAATACTAGATAGGATACTTACAGTGTCAGGAATGTAAGGGGGTGGGGCGGTGTGGTCACGAAGGGCAATTACGCTCACCTATACTAATAGCTGATTGACTTTTGTGCCAGATTTGTTTCGATTTATGTTGTTTCAAAAACTACAGTTTATTATTATCTACACTGTAGAACTGAATTTAAAAACTTTCGAAAAACACTGCAAATTGATTCACAATTTTATTTCATTTGTATTTCCAAATTATTTAAATTATACATGGATTACAGTTACGAAAAATTTGCGAATTCTTACACACGGGTTGGTTATTCCTCGAATGGGAGAAACAGTGGGTGTGGCGGGTCCCAGACCCATTCCAATCGATTCAGGGTCCAAAATTTATGTGGAATATGATACCCCACACCCTAGGCACTAGAAATCCTGACACATACAAAATGGGTGGATACATACCCATTTTGACCCATAACTTCTTCCGGTGGGTGCCAATCGTTTCTGGGACACACATCATTGAATTCAGCGTCCAAAATTTAGTGAAAATGATACCCCACAACGCCTAGGTAGCAGAAATCCCGAAAATACATAATCAAATTGGGTAATAAATACCCAATTTGACCCATAACTTCTTCTCCAGTGGGTGCCAATTGTTCTGGGACCCATTTTATTGGATTCAGCGTCCCAAATTTAGTGGAAAATGACACCCATCGCCTAGGTAGCAGAAATCCTGAAAACACATATTCAAAATGGGTAATAAATACCCAATTTGACCCATTACTTCTTCAAGTGGGTGCCAATTGTTCTGGGACCCATTTTATTGGATTCAGCGTCCAAAATTTAGTGGAAAATGACACCTCACCCAAAATCTCGAAAATCCATTTTTCAGATTTTTAGAAAATTTTCTACTACCAAAAAACGGCGTGGACAATGGACGGCGGACGCGGACGGACATTGACCTTTTTTGATCTAAGGACATCATGAAACGTCCAGAAAAAAATTTTGAGCCGAATCGGAGAGGTTGACCATTATCATGAAAACATAGGTTGATTATTCAGGGAATAACCAACCAAAAAAAAAAATGGAAATATAATCCCCAATATGGGCTACAAGCCCGCGGTAGGGGATGAGAAGCACAATGGTTTATTATTCCTTACAGCAAGAATATAGTAAGAATAGCGAGTGTAGAGTGTCCAAGACCCATTTCAGTCGATTCAGTGTCCAACATTTAGTAGATCAAAATGATATCTCAACATGGCAAGTTCATAGAAAATTCCGAAAATCGATTTTTGATTCGCGGATTCGCTAGCCTTAAGCATTAGCAAGGCTAGCGCGTAATTTATTAGGAAGTTGAGCGCAATGTGGGCGTTTCACATCGACTCCCCTGCGTGGAAGGGATGAACAGCGTATCCAAGGAGCACCGTGTACAAGGCTAATTGAGCAGAGGAACTGATACTCATGTCTCTTTCCGCTCCTTCTAATGAGGGCTCATTCAAGCTTCGAAGTGTACCTTTACATGGGGGACGGCGAGACTCACTTCCTGCGTATTCAGAGATCTCTTGTCGCTCGTCAACTGTACTTGGGTATTCTCAAAACCCCTTTTGCCGCCATTCAGTCATCTGCGGGACGACTGTGGCCGAAGAAAAGAGAACCAGGGTTGCTATTATCTGCACAAACAACAAGAATAAAAATAACCGAACCTAGAGTCGGTTTTGGATTATTCAATTTCATGCCAGAGGTTAATTTATTCAATTTGCCCAAAAATTTGACTTTTGTGTTTCAGGATATCTCAATTTTAAATTTGGCAGCTGGAATTTTTACAGAAATTCTCGAACACCCGCTCTCAAAATATGCCTCATACCTACCTCCAATGGGCACCAATCGGTCCAGGACCCGTCTTAATGGATTCGGCATCCAAAATTTAGTAGAAAATGATACCCCACACGCCTTTATCGTCTAAAAACCTCGCAAATCCATTTTGGTTGGTACTCCTTGAATAATCAACCTGTTTTCATGCAAATGGTCAACCTCTCCGTCCGCCGAACGCCGTACGCCGTCCACTGTCCGCGCCGTTATCGGTAGTAGACATTTTTCTAAAAATCTGAAATTTGGGTCAGGGGTCTGTTCCCGGCCTAGGACGGTCCTCGAAACTTTTCAGCCCGATCTGTTAAAATTTGGGCGGGGTAGGGGTGTTTTTGTTTTGTCAAAATGTGTTTTTTTTTTTTTAATGGATTTTTCGAGATTTTGAGCGATCTAGGCGAGTGGGGTATCATTTTCCACTAAATTTTGGACGCTGAATCCAATGAAATGGGTCCCAGAACGATTGGCACCCACTGGACGAAGTTATGGGTCAAATTGTGTATATATTACCCATTTTGAAAATGTGTTTTCGGGATTTCTGGTAACTAGGCGTGTGGGGTATCATTTTCCACTAAATGTTTCTAAAAAATGTCGAGGGCCAACTAGAACTGGAAAGAGTTCTCTGACCGAAATTTCCTACTTCAATGATCGGCGGACATCATGGAGCAAAAACTGCTAAATTTTGGAGGAAATTGGAGAGGTTGACTTCCGGTATGAAAACATTGATTAATTATTCAAGGAATTATGAACCCAAACGAGAGCAGACTTTTAGTAGACGAGTAAGAAGAGAAAATATAGCAAGGGCGGACTAAAACCTACGTGAAAAAAATCTGAAAAATGTGTCATTCTATTCAGAGTATCAATGTGAACCAACTTTCATCCATTGGCTCCTGGAGAAACGTGAATTTGCAGTTGACTAATGGCTTTTCAGCAGGTGGCGAACACCAAAGCTACTTTGTTTTCTCTTCACTACTTAAATACCTCATATCGTACCAAGATAGGCTGGTGATTCACCAAATGATAAGAAAGTCGCCCACTAAAATTCAGTTGGCACCTGATAATGTAGAGGGCCATTTCAAAATGGCTGCCGCTCGGCTTAGATACATCTGGAGGTAGTCGGTCAAGGATGATGAAGGAATTGGCGGGGATCAAAAGAGATCATCTGGCCGGATAAGGTCCACTCATGAGGGGGAAAAAAGCAGGAGTAATAATAATTATACGAGGAGGCCATTTGGCGGTCAAGAGTTTCTCGAGCATGGAACTCAGCTATTCATCACGTTTTCCAGGCAACTTGGGATTCGTGGATCTTATCTCGCAGCACGAATACGATCTATTCATCAGGCCGGACACGTGCAACCCCAGAATGAGACTGTACTTCAATTTCACCGTTGAAAATAGTAAACCGGATCAGGTAAGGGCGCCAGCGTCCAAACGCTCGGTGATTTTCATATCATAACTCAACGCACTTGGTTTAGGTTCGTCGCGTTTCGTTTCACATGATTAAAATAATGTGAACCCCACTATTACTACACTATTCTTCACACCCCCTTTCTAGAAAAGAGAGGAGCACGCCAATATAATACGTTTCAAGAAATTGATTGTAAAAAAAAAAAACCCTGCAACATTTATTTATTTATTTATTTATTTGCAATACGGCTATTGCCAATTTTATGAGTTACATCAGTCACCATTTTTGCTACGAGATTTAATTCATTATTGACATTATGAACAGTCCATCACACACTAATACATGATTGTAGAGGAATCAACCGTGGGCTGGGCTGGATAATAAAACTTTGAGCTGTCGTGAAGTACCAGTGAAAAACGCTGCAAATTCTTACACATGGGTTGGTTATTCCTCGGACCAGGCGCATGGAGACTCATTTCTTCAACATGGGGGAAATGGGGAAACAGTGGGTGCGCGGCGGGTCCCAGACCCACTTCCAATCGATTCAGGATCCAAAAATTTTGTGGAAAATGATACCCCACACGCTAGGTACCAAATCCGCATATCCGCACACAACGCATATTCAAAATCTGCAAATTCTTACACCGGTTGGTTATTCCCTCAATGGGGGAAACAGTGGGTGCGGCGGTCCCATTCCATCGATTCAGGGTCCAAAATTTAGTGGAATATGATACCCCACACGCCTAGGCACCAGAAATCCTGACACATACAATTGGGGTGGCATACATACCCACTTTTGACCCATAACTTCTTTCCGGTGGGTGCCAATCGTTCTGGGAACACATCATTGAATTCAGCGTCCAAAATTTAGTGGAAAATGATACCCACAACGCCAAGGTAGCAGAATCCCGAAAACACATAATCAAAATTGGGTAATAAATACCCAAATTGACCCTAACTTCTTCCATTGGGTTGCCAATTGTTCGGAGGACCCATTTTATTGGATTCAGCGTCCAAATTTAGTGGAAAATGACACCCCACTCGCCTAAATCACCCAAATCTCGAAAATCCATTTTTCAAAAAACCCCTACCCCCCCCTCCAAATTTGGTCCGATCGGCTGAAAAGTTTTCGAGGACCCATCTCGGCTGGAACAGACCCTGACCCAATTTCAGATTTTTAGAAAATTTTCTCTATACCACAAAAACGGCTTGGACACTGGACGGCGGGACGACATTGACCTTTTTTGATCGGACATCATAAAACGTCCAGAAAAAAATTTTGAGCCGATCGGAGAGGTTGACCATTATCATGAAACATAGGTTGATTATTCAAGGAATAACCAACCAAAAAGTAAAAGTCCGGGGTTGGTCATCCAGGAAACAAATTTACCTCCCTCACGATCCGGGACAGGGGCGGAAACATAGTTCCGGCTCGCAAATGGGACGCCAAAGAGCATGCGGGCACGAGTCGGGTATGCTGGCACCGAGATGCCAAACCCAGAGAGCAGGGCTGGACTGGAGACACGGCCATGAAGAATCCGGTCGAAGGGAAGGTGTGTCAGACGCCAACGCGGCGCTCCTCAAGAGACCGAATTCCATATTCACGCATCACTGTTCGTAATCGTGGTTGACTATCCTGACACAGCCTTATAGGCCAAGTAACGCAGGAAGCGACGGACTCGCTCAGTTGATCCCTGTGTACAGCGTAGAATGGGGACCAGACCACGGAACAGCTCCAGGATGGGTCTCACCAGAGTCTAGAACACTAAGGATTGTGGTCAGTAAACCCGGGTGTCCTCTTCAGTCGGCCAAGGGCCCGCAGTGCACGACCCACTATGGCGTCCACGTGAGGGCAGAACGACAAGGATTGGTCAACAACACCAAGATCGCAGATAACATCTGGCGCGCCAAGATCACCCCGTCGATTTCATAGGGGTGGCAAAGTGAAGACGCCCTTGGTAAGCGTCAATGAGCAATTTGAAGGGTTCGAGCAATGCTGTTCTGGGAGCACCAGGCACGAGGTTGCAGAGAGAGGCTGAAGCCCAGCAGTCCTCGAGAGACGACACCGCGCAGAATATCTTCAAGTCGTCGGCAAACATGAGGCACCTCACTCCCCGGAATAGTGACCGAACACTGTTTATGATGAGCAGGAATAACAGCGACCCGATGTTGGACCCCTGCGGTACCCAGAAGAAGCAGGGTATGGACGCGGATAAAAACACCCCGTACCCGAACTGCTGACGTCGATCACTGAGGTAGCTTGCAAGCCTTCGTGGAATGATCCAAAAACTCCCAGAGACTCCAGAACGGTCTAAGAGATGCTTGTATGAGATCCTGTCGAACGCTTTGGCAAAATCAGTGGTGATGACGTCCACCTGGACGGCCACTCGAAGCAGTTTGAGGACACTGATTCGTAGAGGTAGATCGTCCTCTGAAAAGCCATGCTGTTCAACATCATGCTTAATGGTTTTGAGATCACCCAACGTTGGTAGACTTTAT
>CM034007.1:19570671-19590845 GCA_019603395.1 Cyrtorhinus lividipennis | reverse complement strand
GGACTCGGGCCGACTAGTGGTTCTGCAGGTGAATGGCCAATCCCGCGCCCAATCCTTTTTCAACAGCTTTTCTGAATGCTGTTGGGACCAATGGCAATTTTCAAAAAGTGCCGATTTTCCTTTACAATTTGCTGGTTTCCTCGACAACTATAAGGTATTATCTGCTCTAAAGCCTGGGGAGAAATTGCTGTAGCTAAGTTCAAGGAACAGTTGCAGCCACTCGCCATATACCAGAGAGTTGCGCTCAATCTTTCATAAGGCGTGATGGCTTGTCTCATGTGTCGTGTCCCGTCTTTGTTTAGCGGGTGTCACAGTTTTGAGCAAAACATTGTACGTTTCCTCATCCATCCGGAGGTGTTTGTTTTGTAGCCGAAAGCATTTCTTTCTGCCATACCCTTTTCGTGCCATATTTTTCTTTTTATTATAAATGAATACAGCAGCGGCAGGTTCATACTGATGGAGTGAAGATTAGGTGAAATGATTCTCTAGCCAAAATTAGACAACTGATTTTTGAGACAGCGATTTTCTTATCTTAGTGACACTTCCACGGACTCAACAGCAAGCATGAGATATATAGAGGAATGGCTATGCAGTGTGGGACTCTCCAAATATGGCCTGAGGCCATATAGACTCTCACTAAGTGCTTCTGGTGAAATTGATCCGTCATGAATGGCCCCCATAAGAAAGCAAATCTGCAAGGATGAGGCCAATGAAACCTGGTAGGACGTTCTCCCAACCCTACGTGTCATTAGCTCTGGCTGATTTACTGCGACTTCTAACTACATCTACAGCTATTTAGATTTCAGATGCGTCTGCAACTAGATTTCTCATAAGCTAACGAATTCCAAATTTGGTCTCAAGTGACCAGTTGAGGTGATAGGGTCACCAAAATCAACAGATTATCGCAGCCTATTCCATTTGTGGGACCTCGATGAACTCTGTTTGAATGCTTTCATATCCAAGGCCGTAGTTTGTTATAACTAGAAACAAAATATTATCGCGTGGACCTTGGCCGCTGCAGTAGATACCAGCAGTTCCTTACTGGTTACCTTCCCCTTTCCACCCAAAACTGTTGCAAAAAGGACCAAAAAGTCGACACTGCCTTGCAGGATTGTTTCAAGATCCCTTCCATCTCCGCGTCAACATTTTGGGCTGTGCCAATTACCTAGTTTGGGGATATTCGGCTCTTCAGCAATGAAGAAATTGACGGGAAATGCAACTCAGGTTTACAACCGTGCTAGCTTGTTGCCGCATGCTCACAGATGATCTCAGAGAAGACTTTGGTAAGAACACTTGACCTCCTGAATGAAAAACCACACTTTTAGACATCGTGTGGTAGGTTATTGGAGATGAAACATGGAGGTCTCTATAATGACCGAGGACCACACAGAAGCACAGCGACATTGACAAAACTCCAAAAAAGCTTGCTTGTCTAAATCAAAGCAAAAATCCGTGCTCATGCTCTTCTTTGATTGTCACAAGTGTCACCTACAGCCTACCCTCCTTACAGCCCAGATATTGCTTCCCCCTCCCCTGACCTCTTTCTCTTCCCAAAGCTCAAGACGTATATTAGAATTACATTTTTTGCTCTTGACTCAGTCCTACTACCAGGACACACCCGGTATTCACTTCGGGATCGGCATTATTCTCCTATTTTCAAAGGAGACGTCTCATACTCTCCCTTATGTTTTTCGCAAGAGCCTCTTCAAGGTATTTTTTTGGCAACCAGACCCTTCCTGATCACTGAGCTATTGAGAATAAGAGCTCAACAGTCACACACTAATATCTCTTGAAAACCCTAATTATTATACGTATTTTTTGGCTCTTCCTCTTGCCATCGTCTAATTGGATTTTTTCTGTCTTATTCTGGATAGTTATTTTGAATTTTCTAACAATCGAAATGAGGTTGTGTTAAATATTTGACCACTCGGGATAGCTCAATTGCTCCCTGCACCAACTACCTACCTAGCGGGAGGAGGATCAACTACTGAACCAGTCATATCCTTACTTCGTTGAGATATGATCTACCTGTCTTGATAGGAAGAAAAACCTCAAGAAAATATAGAAGAAAAAATATTACTCTCACAAGCAATACTAATTATAATGTCATATAAAAATAATGAAGTTCACCTCGCAGTTGTCAACACTGCGAGGCCTTCTTGTTTTCTCTCTTCTGACGCTTGGCGTCTTTCTGGTTTTGGTCTTGTTGAGATACAAGAATATAATGCGTTCAAGTGATGAAGTGTTGTTCAATTATCAAATCCAGTATTATCCATATTCATAGATCAATAGGTAAATAAGAAGTGGTTCGTTTCATGTGTATGAAATGAAGTGAAGAAACACCTGATAATTTGGCAGGTTGGTATAGCATAATTCAAAATTCTATACCCCTTGATTTTACGCAGTAAGACAGTTGCACCGTTCAGTATATAAGCTGCCATATTTCAGTGAGGCGAATAATTATTCCCTACCAGGAGTGATGCGATTGACTTATTTCGTTCAAAACCAGTATTAATCAATATCCGTCGACTTGGCAGAAAACAAGATAATGGTTCGTGAAATTGGAATTCGCCCTCTCATTGTCAAACCCACGTCAGAAATACTGGAATGAAAATCATTCTCCTCAACTCAACGAGGAAGGGATAAAAAATGGGAGCTAGTTCCGCAGTCTATTTTATGGAGGGCAAACTGAGCAATAGCGTTGTGCGAATGAGGTAGACGGTGAGCGATGGTTGGAATGAGAAGACTCGGCTTGATGGATAGCCCAATTAAATCTAGACTGTCAAATATTTACTTTCGCCTAACCCTATAGAGTGGCATCGTCCAGCTCTTACCGCACGCTTGTTTGTTCGAGGTAAGGCATATTTTTTCTCCACGCACTCCATTTTTTTGTGGGGATTATAGACTATATTATACCTTCGAGATTTTTACCTCCAAGAATTTAAGTTTCAACAGCATATTTTTCAACTTCTACGTAATTTCAACGACGGGATTTAATCACCCTTTGCCTTATGCATTAAAAAATTCTTCTTCAGTAGCCTCTTGATAGACGACACTAAGCTTCTTGCAGTCAACAGTTCCAGCGGAATATACTCAATTATATGAGAATTCGTGTCGAATTTAGTGTTTTGGAGGGAGACAGGATACGTATCTACTTGACTGATGGCGTGACTGGAAAATTATACGACTTGAAGAGTTGTAAATACGGAGAAGGTCTTCAGTCACTGCGTGTGAATGAGCAAATGGACAGAACATCGATCCAACCCGAGAATCGGCTGTTGACAGGGGTCTACATCCCCTACAAAATGATCAATCCGATCACGCTACCGCGGAGGGGCTTACAAAGGCGTGGATTTGCCTACGATTGACTCACTAGGATTACGATGGCGTACAGGACGATATCGCATTATCCTCTCGTGTACATTTGATATGGAACGATCGTTCGTACACATGCAACGGAGGATCAACCCGACGAATGGACAAATTAATTATTCAGGGTCGAAGCTCGTTATCGAGCAAACAGTCCACGTCCTACGCCCAGGCTCATCAGCTATTAGCTCACCCACCACAATATGACGAACCCGTCAGTTTCGTCCATTGCATTTCGACTATTAAAAATCTCAAAAATGGTCAATACTTAGATGTTTCCTCAACATGCGTCAAGAAGAAGTTTGTGAGGACATGAATGTAATTGTCCCAACAAAATAAGGAAGGAGTTGGTAGAACACAGCAATGTACACGATTACTAATGATTTCAACCCTGAAATGGAATTGCAGTGATTTTCATACCTTGTGCTTATTCAAACCATAGAGGGGAGGGGGAGAGCTGTACTATCCTGTACATACACGATTGTCTACCAGCCCTTGAAGCATTAGTTCACATTCTAACCACCCCATATCCGAGAGCGTGCAAGAGCACAGTCCACGTACCTCCCGCCAATTTTGAATCTTAAAATCTTATCTAATGTAGATACCTCCAAGGAAAGAGAAACACCTGCGTGGAGTCACACCAAAGATATGATTAAAAGCAGCCCTTGGATACATAAATAAATCAGCACGAAGATACGCCATTTATTATTGCTGTACAATTGGTTTGTATCACAGCAAGAAGATTCAATAATAGGCCGTAACAATGCATCCCATTAGGTTAGATTAGATTAATTACACAGGCGCAAAGGGGACCACTGCAGTGTCCACCCCCCGCACTTAGACCTAGTGGCCCATTCTGCTAACCCCTGGAGCTCATCTTGGCCGAAGCTTCGTGTTCCCGACTAGATCCAGCAGAGCTCCGACCAGGTTCTCCTGGTTGAGGATGTCCCTTCGGTCCGAAGTCCCGAAGGTTCTGAAACGCCTATGTTCCAGGGCAGGACAATTGAAGACGATGTGAGGCGCTGTCTCCTCGTCTTCGCCACAGAATCTGCAGTCAGGGGTACCATTGGGCACCCCAATCCTGCAGATGCCTCCTGAAGTCATCGTGTCCTGTAAATAAGCCAACGGTGAATCTCAGGGAGGCTCTCAGGGAGCGGTTCTGGTGCTGGGAGCGATCCCAGGTTGCCACCCAGGGCAACCTGGGTGCGGGAGATTCCTAGGCATGGTTCAGGTCCCGTAAAAACAGTCCCCGACCCACGCCTAGCCACAGCATCGGCTCGGTCATCACCCTCAACCCCTAAGGGGCCCGGGACCCATGTAAGGACAAACTTGTTTGTTCCACTCAGTAGCTGGAGGGCTTCCCAGCACTCAAGTCAGAGCTCGATCCTATTAGAGCCTTGAGTCAGGGCTCGATCCCATCAGGGCTTTGTGTGCTGCTTAGCTGTCAGAGAAGATGTGGATCCACCTTCCCCAGTAGGCCCTCCTCATGTCCTCCTCTCTATTGCGAGCCGCTCAGCCTGGTATACTGTGACCCAGCTACCAAGAGAGAGCGAGATCTCCCATTCTGACACCGGGCCATACACCCCCAGGCCGGATCCGTTCCCCATCTTGGACCCCTCTGTGTACCATACCAGACTTAGGGGTCAAAATGTGTACTTAGAAAAATGGGTTTTCGAGATTCTTGGCGATCTAGGCGTGTGGGGTATCATTTTCCACTAAATTTTGGACACTGAATCGATTGGACTTGGCCCAGGATTGCCACACCCACTGTTTCCGTTTTCCCCATGTTGAAGAAATTAGTCTCCATGCGCCTGGTCCGAAGAATAACAAACCCGTGTTTCTCTTAGGTGTCCCATTCTTTTAGTCCATAAACAGTCCCTAGTCCCTTAATGAGGGTTGTTAGGTTGCGGAGTAACTTTTTGCGGCGTAGCGACACCTGACACAGGTAGTTGGACGAAAATCCAAAGTGAAAGTTTTTGTTAATACTTTGTTAATACTTGTTATTTGCTAATAAAACACTTATGATTGATTGATTCTACAAGAATTATTCTCAATGAAGTACTTATTCATTGCTGCATCAAAACCCAGGAAATCTTCCACACAACAAAACGATGTTCCATTTCACTGTCAATGATTATCAAAAAATTATCACGCCCCACAGGACATTCTGAATCTGGGTAGTGATGGCGATTCGGCCCGATTGTGACTTCTTATCTCCTGAAACACGAAACTATAATCACAATGTGCTGCCTTTCGCTGGTTAGCGAATTCTTTTTTCGCATGCGTTTCGTAAAATATCGTGCACGATGCGGGTGGGCTCGGTCGGTCGACGTCTCGTGTCATTTCATCTGTTATTCCATCGAGCGCTGCCAGAAACAGTTAGCTTTTCATTTCTCTTGTCCGCTCGCACAAAGGCATTGTCAACTGAATTGCTGGGCAGACGTCATTGTTTGCTCTTGAGAACAAAAACACGCCTCTTGCTGTTCAATTCAGGATAAGCATTCGAGAAACTTGTAACACAAAGAAACTTCCGATAAGAAATAATAATGACGATTTCCGGGAAATTTGCTAGAGCAGAAATGACGTATAACCGGCCCATGAGCCCGTGAACGAAATTTCTGCATAAAAGACGACTATAACGTCATCTTACGATATTCATATTATGTTTTCATCCTGAAGGAATGTTGGATTTGTCATTAATGGAATCCTAAGACGCTCAGATTCGTCTTCTCAAATGGATAAATTAAGACGAAAGACCAATAGCAAAAATAGGGGTTGGTTATTCCTCGGCCCGGGAGCATAGAGACTCATTTCTTCAACATGGGGAAAATGGGGGAAGTGTGACCGGCTTAGGACCCATTCCAAGTTCGAAATGGGTAGATAGATGCCCATTTTGACCCAAAACCTCATCCAGGGGGCGCCAATCGTGCCAAGATTCTTTTAGTTGGATTCAGTGTCCATAATTTCGTGGAAAATGATACCCAACAACACCTTGATTGCAAAAAATCTCAAAAACTCTTTTTTCGAAAAATTTTTTTTACCCCTATCCCTCCCGAATTTGGTCCGATCGGGTTGAAAAGTTTCGAGGACTAACTAGAGCCATGAACGGACCCCTGACTTAATTAATGACTGACAAAATTAATCAAATAATATTACAATAATTCCTACATTCGGTCAATGGTGCGACCTGTAGCGGATATATATTTTTTTTATCGCAATAAAAATATATTTACGACACACTGAATACAAATTAACTTCCGTTTCAGCCCCACAAGTGACGAAATAGGTTGAATCACGAGGAAATTAATTAAACAAAGAGAAGCTGAGCTTGATTGGTAAGGACGAAGGAGGATTTAGACCGGGTTGCTGACTGACGTGAATGTAATTGAAACAAGATTGATGAAGACGAAGTGGACAGAGCAATGACTCATCAACCCAATGCGTTTCAGAATAATTTAGTGGTCTTCATTTCTCCCTCTCCCTGAATAAAGTCGTACTGTACTTTGGGTCAAATTACGAAGCACTAGTGGGCAGTGCTTGTCACTCGTATTTGTTTTCTTGCGTGTCCATAAAACCCACATTTTTTTTCTGGACGTTTCAAGGTGTCTAGTTGAAAAAAGGGGTTGGGTTATTCCTCAGGAGCATTAAGACTCATTCCAATCGATTCAGCGTCCAAAGTTTAGTAGAAAATGATACCCCACACGTTTAGGTACCAGAAATCTCGAAAAACATATTCAAAATGGGTTGATAGATACCCATATTGACCCTTAACCTCTTCCAATGAAACCTCTTCCTTAACCTTTCCGTGAATGCCAATCGTTCCGGGACCCGATTTATTAGATTAAAACTCCTGAATGCAGTCAAATATGATACCAAGATACACGTTTTGACCCCTACTCAGCCCCAAATTTGGTCCGATCGGGCTGAAAAGTTTTGAGGACCCGTCTCGGCAGGAAACAGACCCCTGACCCAAATTTCAGATTTTTAGAAAATTGTCTACTTCCAAAATCGGTGGGATTCGGACGGCGGACGGACATTTGCTTATATAAAGAAAGAATATTCTTATCATAGCGGAATCCGTTACTGAACCGGAGCGAGATGCTTCTTTTTGGGGAAAGATGTACGGATAATTGTTCAGAGGCGAACTTTATGGAGTTTTTAATTAGAAAAAAACATATTTCAGTTCTGGAGGGCAGCTGAGGAGAAATTTCACCGGAAAAAACCCCAAAACCAGCCCTGGACAACATAGCATTTTTTTTCTTTTTTCCCATTTGCTGCAGTGGAAAGATTCTGACGCAATGAATGAACGCTACAGCGAATGAAACAATAGTTACCAGAGCGCTGAAATGAAATTAGCCCTCCACCGCGGACACCTTATACGTCGGGCGGTCTCATTAAATGAAACCTTCTTAATGGCAAGACGCGCAAGAAAATGTTTACTAGAAACTGTTGTTTCACAAACGTTCGAAGTAAAATTTGATTACAGAAGAGCGAAGCACTTTTCAAGTGTGGGAAAGGATGAGGAGGAGAATGAGAGGAGTGGAAGAAGAAAACCCTTTTGAGATAACACAATTACCGTTACTTACCTCTTCTTCAGACGAACAACTGCTCCTTCTTTGCACTTTCTTTAGAACTGGTCTACTAAATCAATTATGACTTGATCCTTGTTACGTAATTATGGGGGAGGTACCATCTTGTTATCATTCTTGGCAAGTATACTTTTCCCTTGCTCGACTTCAACGATTCTCCTTTTGTGCGCTTTCTTTGGTGTTCGTGAATGTATTCGAGAGTTATTATTGACCAAGGTGAACCTAATTTAAGGCGGGTTGATTGTATGTGGTGCACACCTTCGACTTAATTTTAAAAACCACCTAGAGAACTCCTTCGTGACTTGGATCTCTGGAGAATTCATACTGCGTGCAGAAGATTTCAAATTAATTTTTTTCTCACCTCCCTATTGCAGTCTACATCAATGAAAACTATGGATTCTCCATCATTTCGTAACTCTCCTAGTCAAAGGCGATAATAATAATTATTAGCCAAGGGCAACACTGAGCTCAGCTACAAAGCGAATTATCGTCTCAGAGACCAGTTTCTAGTTTTAGTTTGTCCTCAAAACATTTCAATCAGATCGACCCAAATTAGGGGTGGGTAAAAACGTGACTCGAATTTCGCGACTTGTGGGGAACTAGGCATTTGGGGTATCATTTTTCACCAAATTTTGAGTGCAGAATCAATTAGATTGAGTCTGTGACACCCCATCAACAATTTTTTACCCAGGATTCGTTCACCTCAATTGGTGTTACACTAACTGTACACAGGAGTACCTACTGGGTGCTCCAAAAATAAATAACTGTTATTGGCAATTTCTTAAATATTGTATTTTAAAAACAATATAAATGGGTCTTTTAGGTCTCAATCTTTAGCAAAAAAAAAAAAAAAAAAAAAAAAAAAAAAACTTTTGATTACATTTTTAGAATTAAGGTGAATATTAAAGAAAAATGTCAAAAACTTTATGTTTAAAGTTGTGAGATTATGAAGATTTTGAGATATTTTATAGTTTTCCTCACTACAAGTGGCATAAACACTTTTCACTTGATTCTTGCAAGTGAACTGGTTACACTCAGTACAACAAATTGTGGTTTTTGTGTCTTTGTTTCGTGGACAAATGCTGCACCTTTGGGCCCCTGGTTTGACTACTCCTGGTGGCTGTGCACTTTGAGACCCAGCTGGCTCGCTATAGCACCTACTTATGCTTCCTTGAATGGTTATGTTGTTGAGTCTTTCTTGCATCCACGGCTTCATGAGGTCCTTTGCTAGCATGAAAAGGTATTCTAGCCTTGGCATTGGCGTCTGGTTAGCAGAGAACATATGTTGTCTTTGTAGAATATGTATGGATTCACTCCAGCACTATTCAGTTTTCCATAGAATATGCGAAGTGGCCACATTCACGTCTTTCTACAACAGACATTTGGTCAAAAATGTCTACTCCACCTCTTGTGCTGTTGTTAAAGTGGATGATTTCAGGCAAGATGGTATCTTTCTTGAAGGTACAACCTTGATGCATGTTGGAGAGGAGAATGAGAGTCTTATAGGTATATTTTGTTTGTTTATTTATTTTAGCATGACACCATAGTCAGCTCCCTGACATGTAAAAACAGTGAAGTTGTAGCTGGTCTATTTTTCAGTAGTTCAGGTGGAATCTTACGTTCATTCTTTATTCCCTAAGAGTCTTCCTTGAGTCCCAACCGTTGTAATCTTGTGGTTTTTGAGCATGTTATTGAATATAGACACTGAAGAAAACCGTTTGTCAACTGTGATATTCCTTTAGTACCATGAATTGTTGAGACAATGGCACAGAGTGCCCTAGTGCATGGTTCCAACTGCACGTTTTGCCCATCATCTCAGCTGACAGATAAGAGCCCCTTCTGACATCATGTCCTCAGCCTCCCTTATATTTGATTGTTGGAATCGGAGACAAAGAGCTCAAACTAGACCCATATCAATTCAATTACCCAAATAGTTGGTCACCCCTGAAAATTTTTGGCGGGTTCTAACTGATGGGACATTATCAGTGGGCAACTGTGATTTTTAAAAATACTGCAAAAAATTACTACTTACCTATCGCATGGATTCACCTTGCAAACTGGAACCTTGATTTGTCTTGTTATGTTGGCAACGCTGTCATGGAGGCCATGTATATGACGTCAAATGGGGGGCTCTTATCAGTCAGCTGATGATAGGTTGAACATAATCATTTCTTCCTACTTACATACAGTTTCCTTTACCCGCTAATGGTAATGTGAGTCACTTAGACTAATATTTTGAGTTCAGATATGCCCCCTCGCTCTTGGGGTGGCAACTACTCCCCCAGACTCCTTGAAATCTCCCATTTCGAATGTGTGTTTCCGAGATTTTCGGTATTTAGGCGTATGGGGTATCATTTTCCGCTAAATTTTGGACCCTGAATCGATTGGAATGGGTCCGGTACCCGCCACACCCACTGTTTCCCCAATTTTTCCCAGGTTCGACATTTTCGATGACTGAAATTTCAGACGCTGAATCCAATGGGACGGTTCCCGGAACGATTGGTCTCCACTGGAAGAGGTTATAGACGCTGAATCTTTTTTTAAATTAGTCTCCATGCACCTGGTCCGAGGAATAGCCAACCCCTGTGTGATAATTTGCAGCGTTTTATCTAAAAGTTACGAAATTGAAGAAAGACCCAATGAAATGAGATGAACGAGCCATAAAAGGATCGACTGGTTGAGATTTGCAAGAGCACCCACACAAGTGAGCTCACATTGACGATAGACGTCTCACATTATGACAAATAAAGACGTGAAATTCATGGCTTGAATGAAATATGGCTATTTTAGAGGATAAGATCAAACGACGATAGCTAGGATCTCCGCGAGCAAAAGTTCTCATAGAACCAACCCCTCTTTCATCACTTCACTAACCGCACTTTACGGTTCAATAAGTGCCGAGCTAGAGCGATCACTAGGATCACGTAGGGACAGTATCATTCGCCGTTCATGGGAAATGAAACGAACATAAACGGCCAAGTAAAGTGAACTTCTATTCCTCTAGGGAGAAGTAAGTTGTAAACGGAGTAAATGAAACCTTCTCAGTAAGTGCCCTACTTCTATTGATTCGACGACAATGTTCTTTGGATGAGAGCCAAGGAAGGTTGAGCAAAAAGGAAGGTTCTCTGATGAGACTCTAATAGCTTTAGAACTAGGAGCAATCTGTGGAAGGCGTTTTCATGTTCTACACCTCCCAATTATGCCGTGAGTGATGGAATGACGGACTATTTTAGATGGACCATTTAGAATCTCCCAGCGTCCTTCTTTCGAAGAGTATAATGACATATTTTTAAAGGAAATAGGTCATAAGGACATCGCAATATATCGCAGTAATAATCAAAATAATTGCATTAATTTTAAACAACAAGAAGACGTGCATCCGTGAATAGGAAGTTAATGTCACTTGGGCATGGTTGCGCTGTGCAGGGTGCACCAACATGATATTTGAGATCCTTGCGAAAAAACATGAAGATTAAAAAAAAAAAATTTATTTACTCTCACTTGTACGATTTTAGGAGGGGAGGGGGGTCTCATGGGACCCCTGTAAAATTACATAAAATATTAACTAAATTTGCTGATGATTATGAAGCTCTTCTTTTGGATGCTTGATCCCTCTGACTCCATTACTTTGCAGCATTCAGTGCTGCTTGGATATCGGCCTTTCCCTCAATCCTGACAAATCTTCGGTGATGACCATTCACCGCTTGCTGTCCCCTTATATGCACCCTTATTGCATCAACGGTGTTGCTCTTGGACAACACCATAGTCTGCAACCTTGGTATTCTTTTGCACAGGCAGCTGATTTTCAATGAACACATTGGCCCGGCATATTATTCTCGAGCTATGCGTGCCCTTGGGTTTGTAAAGCGTAACACCAGGGAGTTCAACAGCACCACTTTCCTCGTTGCCCTCTATCAGGCTATTGTCCAGCCTCAGTAAGCCTGGAGTAGGCTTCCATTGTCTGGTGCCCCTCATACAGATGCCATGAGGAGCAGCTCAACAGGGTGTACCATGCATTCAATTGTTACCTGGCCTTACTTGGGTCTGTCTATAGGATTAGCTTTCCTGGGTACCAGTTTCACCTGCTCAGCCACTCTGCCCGCCTGGCGCTCACGGACATGTCCTCCATGTACGGAATCTTCTCTGGGCGCATTGATGCCCAATTCTTGCCTTCCTGCGATTTGTTTGCTGTGCCAATCTCGACCTCTCTGCCGACTTCCTTGAATGGCCAACCTGCTGCTTGCCGAGCATGTCATTGACCTGCTCTCGATCTCCCTTCGCTTCCTTCGGTCCCGTCTCACTGATGTTTTGTCGCTCCACTGGTGTTTCCTCCTATGATATTGAACTCTGTGAACTCTTTTTTCTCTACAATTGAAGCTCTTTTTTTTACCACAAATTATCTCACATAATCTCACAACTCACTTTGGTTTCAGGTCGCAATGTTCTCAGGAGGGCCGGAGGGAAGAGCTGGAGATGAGATGTATATTGGACCATAGCGGAAGTTTTACAAAAAGGTAAGCACACTAACTACGCAACGAGCGCCCATTGATAATTTGATTACCTGCTGAGCTCGTCTTACCGGTTTCTTGATCTACTTACGCGCATAGTTAACAGGATTAGGGAACGGAAGGATTTCGGAATAATTAGTTACCAGCCCGTTGTAAAGTATCCACTCAGACATGCTCAAGCTTATTACGGGCCTTACTCTTGAACTAATTGAATTTTAAATGACGACGTTCTTCGGCGAGATTTTCACAGTTAGTGTACGAAAGAAGAGAGAAAAATTATTCCTTAAAACAAGACATATTGGACAGAAATATCCACTAAAACGAGTATCTTTGTAGGTATCACACACTGTCCTGTGTTTAGGACTACGGAATTTTTCATTTCAATCTCTTTTCTGTTGCCTGTCATGCATTCTTATGCGTCCACGGACTTACCAGAATCCACTTCACTGAAAGAGAATACCACTTTGGTACTAAAACAGTCAGCAAATAGAAAATTATTTGTAGAGAACGTCATTAAATAAGTAAAAATCGGAATATTGTTACAACGCTCATAATATGGTTCTTCCTTCAATTCTCCGGTTTGGAGAGCGTTCATCATCCAGCCTGAGGGTTGAAGTTCGCCTGTTAGAAACAATTAAATCAACGAATATGATTGATGTTGGAGATTGAACCGACGTAAACCCGTAATTGATTGGGTCAAATCGCTCGTTGTGCGCCTCCCGTGAACCGCAATATTTATACGCATTATGATCAATCTCAGTCTCCTTTTGGAGGTGAAAAATTATTTATCCCGCGGAGGAATCATTTTAAGTAAATGACCGATTCTTTCTGTTGTTCTCTAACTAAATGAATATTCACACAACGCAAAAGTATGTATAACCTAGGTAAAAGACGTGACATTTAAAAATCTATCAATTTCCCATCATTTTCCTCTCATGCGCCCTACAATTTGAATTATGATGAGTCATCAGTCAGGTATCAAATCCACAAGATATCAAGTACCTAACATTTTATTTAATTTCTACCATCTTGTTGCCTATCGCTATAGTATAACACAATCATGTTTTGTTAGAATCTTTTATTTCTCTACTACAACTTTCTACTAGCGCAGCACAAACCATAATGAATATACGTTTTCACAGTCACCTGTGTACAGCATAACCACAGTCAAAAGATTCACCTTATTTCTTTCTTTCCTCCATCTGTCCACTCTTTCCTTCTCAGCTTGCATCTTTTCTTCTCGCATTTTGGCATCTATCCTCTCCTTTCCAGCTCTTCTGTCAATGTATATTCTTCCTTGTTTGTTTATTCCAATTCTAGCTTCTTCCTCTTTACTTTATCTTTATTACTTTTTATTAAATTCTTCTTTTCTTCCTTGTCAATCATCAAGTTTTTCCTCTTCTGCTGAACTTGCAGGTCAAAATGTTTTTTCCTAAATTATTTGGTAGCCTCTCCTAAATCATGCTCCACGCGCAAGTACCTCTTTGCAAATTGGGGACCCTAGCTCGACGAACCCACACTCCAATCTACTGAAGGAAGCATGCAGTCATCCAGTGATATTGGATGTATTCGACAAATAAGGTACCTTCTTCGTGGGACGGCTGCACCCATCGGAATATGAATGAATTTCTTTTTTTCAAGTGCAGACTCGCTGAACTAAAGGTTGGCGCTACCTCACTAAAAGATCCCTATTTCTGGAGTTGGAAATCCTTGCTCTGCTGATGCGTCCTGATCCACGTACTACAACGTTCTGCAGCTGACTACGCTCTTCTTCTACTTCCCTGCGCCCAGCAATCTTCATTACCCATCATTATGGTCTGCAGCAGTTCGTATTTCTGGTTCCTCATAATGTGGCCAAGATGCGCCACCCTACGCCGCTGGTGCACAGTAGCTTCCGCTTGATGTTCTTCAGCAGAAGGGCCCAAGAGACCCTCAACATCCTCCGGATCAGCCACATTTGAAACGCCTCAAGCCGGTTTTTCCAACGCCTTGGAAATCACGAATCAATACGATATGTCAAAATGGAAAGGATGTAACATTTGATCATCCTTCAGCGTAGAGAGAAACTCACATCAGCTACATAGGAAACGTCGCATCTTATAGAATGCAGCCTAGGGCGATCTCAATCCAAGCCCTCAACTCAACCTGCAACGACCAGTCCACAGATGACAGCTGCTCCAAGTACTTGAATGGTCTACTTGCTGTAGCGGCTGGCCCATCACCTCCACATCACACTGTTATAGACCAGACTAAGACAGTGCCTTGTCCATGGTCTTAGAGACATTGATTCGGAGCCCGGACTGATGGCGCGCTGCGTCCACTCTATCGGTCAGCACCTGGAGTTCCTCTGGAGAGTTTCCAGGAGAACGGTATGATGCGCGTATCTCATGTTCCATACTGCGGTCCCATTAACGCGGATACTCTTATCACAACCGTCCAAAGCCTCCTCGAATACCCACTCTGAGTTGACATCAAAGAGGACCGGAGAAAGAAGGCAGCTCTGCCCTGAACACAGTTTGAAACTGCCCCGTCCACTTGTACCTGAGCTGCCAATAGAGGTTTTTGATCAACTGTACACCCTTATAATCCATACTTTCAGCATTGTCAGAGGCTTTTTCATGACCATGGAATGAACTAATTGTTCTAAAATTGGCTTATTTGTTCTGAGCTTTCTAGGTTTATACTTCTCAAAATGAGCTCAGGCACATACCAGGGCCTACAGACTCAGTACCCACCCAGAAAATAGTTTTGAAAACACGTAGAAGGTTGGACGACTCCATTACGAAAGGCATCAAAATATACCTAAAGCCTCTTTTCGCGGCATGACCGTTGCCTTTGAGTTACGAGTGGTGTTATCTAAATTAGCTGAATTGTGGCGACTAATGGGAGAAAAGTTGCGGTAGGGTTGCGTGTGTGGAATGAGAATTTGAAGTGGGAAACCGGTGCGTCAACGAGAGGGCTTTGTGCTTTAATAAGCTTCTCTCTTTGCCACACAACTCCGGGTCGGCGAAGCCATCCACCGCCAAGCCCTTCCTTTTATACGAAGAAAAATAATTTCGTTTTCGTCGAGGGAAAATTGCCAAGCTTAACTAGAGTGTATGTGCCCCATGGTAGGTCCAGGGTGGTAAATGAGGCCTTTTAGGAAAAGACGGCGCTCGGACTTTCAACCACGTGGTGCAATTAGAGGGCCCACAATGACCTTGCATATCAAACATGGTCCGAGTCCTGTGATTACGACGCTCGGCGACCTTTGAGAGAGAACCACTTGAGCTTCGGTCGGGTGTCTAATTACCACTTTGGAGCTTCCTTCAACAGCTGTGACCCGTGTACCCGGTTCCCATTCGGACGATGACCGAGTTGAGCGATGACATATTTTGGAGCGCCAGCAGCAGATGGCGATGGCGGAAGTTGGCCTCCTTCCACCCCAAACCGCAACTCAGATGTCGATGTGGTCAGCGCTTTGGTGTACCGCTTGTTATAGCTGGATAACACGCACATATAAAAACTAAATGCGCTGTTGTGTAGATGGAGTCGTATGGCCGTGACGTCAAAAAATGAGGAAAACGCCTGCCAAGGTCTAAAGCTGGGTTCACATGGACGCGTTTTCTCTGTTAGCGGCAACTGCGGTAGAATGATGTGGGAAATGAGTTTGGAGTTTGGGTGTTCACATAGATGCGGTGCGGCAAGCGCGTTCGTGGAGCGATTGGTGAAAATCGGATAACAAATGAATAACATGAGATGACAATACGCAGGGGAGACTGCGCCGAGACCCACTGCGCATGATCACAATGATTTGGTGGATACACACCGCTTCAAAAGTTCACCTGCGGCAGCTGCGACAGACCTGTGGAGCCAATCAGATGGCCAAACGCGTTTGCCGCCAAATGGACCAACGGAAAAACCGCGTCCATGTGAACCCTGCTTTAGACTGTGTTAGGTTATGTGGAAATGGAGTGCGAGCGAGCGAGTGACAAGCGCGATCAAAAAATGGAAGTTCAAGTTGCGTAGTTTTGATTTTCAAACCAGTTTGTTTTTCGTCGCTCAATTTGCTAGTTGCTTGAAGGAATGTCCACCATCTTGTCAAATTTTGTGTTATTATTGTTATTATTATGGTGAGCGTGGTGTTATTTTTGGTTGTGTTATACGTTTTCGGTGATCGAAATGGGAACATTGGTACTTGTCAATCAGACCCCCCCCCTCCTCCCACTGATGCAAACCTGTCTGGCTCTATTGTAACCTCCTCTCTTTTCAATATATCGAACGGATGTAGGATATATCGATTGTTTTCACCGTTATACCGCTTTCTACCACCTTTACCTATGCATCAGTTTTATGTTGTGATATTTTTATACTTTTTATTTTATTTATCTCCGTTTTCTTTACTTTTTTTTTTTTTCATTTTCAAATATGTGGAATTTGAAGAACTTGAACACTCCTATTTGGCGTAATTCGTTTGGAGGCGTCGTTTGGGGGATATGAATCTCTTCTTATCAATAATGAAAGACATATAGACTTTTCAGGAGGACGTATTTTCTATAAATTGATTTATAGTGCCTATATATGTTAATTTTGTAAATAAATACAAGTTTTTCTGTTGTTAATTTGTTATTAATTTCCATTACTACCCTATTGTTAGAGTTTGATGTATCCTACATCCATTTGATATATTGAGAAGAGATGAGGTTACAATAGGTTACAATAGCCTCGGGGGGGGGGGGGGTTCTAGTTGCCAAGTACGGAAACATTTATTTTGTTATGTCGAGTGTTGTGTTGTTTTGGTGATCAAAATGGAAACATTAGGGAGTTTTTGCAGCCAACGGGTGACGTTAACTTTCTGAAATACAAAAACGTGAGGTTCTATGGAACAAAACAGTCCTCAATATAATAATCGGTGGCTTACTGACTTGGCCTTTGGTCCCATATATGAAAAAATCTGCAAATTCTTACACACGGATTGGTTATTCCTCGAATGGGGGAAACGGTGGATGTGCGTTCCCGACCCCATTCCAATCGATTCAGGGTCCAAAATTTAGTGTAATGATATCCCACACGCTATTCGCCCTAGTCTAGGTTATTGCCATGGCGCAAGTGGCTAGCGCGTTCGGCAGTAACCGGAAGGTACTCAGTTCGACCCAGGTGGTGATTTAGTTTTTTTTTACCCGTAATTGACCAATTTTCTTCAGTGGGTGCCAATCGTTCAGGACCAATTTATTTGGATTCAGCGTCCAAAATTCAGTGGAAAATGACACCCCACCCCTAAATCACCCAAAATCTCGAAAACCATTTTTCAAAAACCCCTACCCCCGCCAAATTTGGTCCGATCGGGCTGAAAAGTTTCGAGGACCCGTCTCGGCAGGAACAACCCCTGACCCAAATCAGATGTTTACAAAATTTTTACTACCGGAAACGGCGCGGACAGTGGACGCGTACGGCGGACGGACTTTGACCTTTTTTGATCAGGACATCATGAAACGTCCAGAAAAAAATTTTGAGCCAATTCGGAGAGGTTGACCATTATCTGAAAACATAGGTTGATTTTCGAGGAATAACCAACCAAAATTGAGTGATCTTCAGAAGCTAGAAGTACGGAATGATTTCAATATTTTTTACTAAGGGAATTTGAGCGTAAATATTCTCTTCATATTGTTTTTCCAGGTATATATAACTTTTCAAATCTAATTAAATATACTCTGCAGAAAATGAGTGGGTTTTTGGTTGGTTATTCCTTGAATAATCACCTATGTTTTCATGATAATGGTCAACCTCTCCGATTCCTCAACATTTTTTTCTGGGACGTTTCATGATGTCCGGATCAAAAGGTCAATGTCCGTCCGCCGTACGCCGTACGCCGTCCGCCGTCCATTGTCCACGCCGTTTTTGGTAGTAGAAAATTTTCTAAAAATCTGACTTTGGGTCAGTGTCTGTTCCCAGCCGAGATGGGTCCTCGAAACTTTTCAGCCCGATCGGACCAAATTTGGGGAGGGGGATGGGTTTTTTGAAAAATGGATTTTCGAGATTTTGGGTGATTTAGGCGTGTGGGTTGTCATTTTCCACTAAATTTTGGAAGCTGAATCCAATAAAATGGGTCCCAGAACGATTGGCACCCACTTGAAGAAGTAATGGGTCAAATTGGTATTTATTACCCATTTTGATATGTGTTTTCGGGATTTCTGCAACCTAGGCGAGTAGGGTGTCATTTTCCACTAAATTTTGGACGCTGAATCCAATAAAATGGTGCCCCAAACAATTGGACCCCCTGGAAGAAGTTATGGTTCAATTGGTATTTATTACCCATTTTGAATATGTGTTTTCGGGATTTCAGCAACCTAGGCGAGTAGGGTGTCATTTTCCACAAATTTTGGACGCTGAATTCAATATTGTGTGTCCCAAACGATTGGCACCCACTTGAAGAAGTAATGGGTCAAATTGGGTATTTATTACCCATTTTGAATATGTGTTTTCGGGATTTTCTGCTACCTAGCAAGTAGGGTGTCATTTTCCACTAAATTTTGGACGCTGAATTCAATGATGTGTGTCCCAGAACGATTGGCACCCACCGGAAGAAGTTATGGGTCAAATGGTTATGTATCCACCCATTTTGTATGTGTCAGGATTTCTGGTGCCTAGCGTGTGGGGTATCATATTCCACTAAATTTTTGGACCCTGAATCGATAGGAATGGGTCTGGGACCCCCACACCACTTTTCCCCCATTCGAGAATAACAAACCCGTGTGGTAGAATTTGCAGATTTATTGTTTTGTTGGACGACACGAGCCTCTTGAATATTATTTGCTAAGCAATTTTTGGAGATGGGTACCAAGTACGTAATCAAACGTTCCGACTTTCATCCTCGAGTACGAGAGAAACAAATCTTTATTTTGACTGAGTTTAGTTTATAGGTGGTGAAACTCCCCAAGTTTTGCCCCGTAGATGATATATTTCGTTAACTGGCTCCCTCTTCCTTCTATTTCTGCTCGCCAAATAATCAATTAATGGAGTAGAAGAGGAGAGTGAAGGAAAACTTTGAGGTTAAAGTGATAAGCGTTTAGACGCTCATAATGGCGGCGCAAGCGATTCGCGCGAATTGCCTTGTTCGCTAGATTCTAGCATCTCAAAGATGTTATTATCATCAGAATGTTTGAGATGAAAGTGGAATTACCAGGTGGGATTTGAATAGAAAACATGGCACCAGAGATTTTGTGAAATTATGGTGAATATTGTGGGCTATGATTGCCTCAAAAATGCTATTTTGGATTTGTTCAGTTCCCTGGCCACAAAAATGGCTTTCCTCTTATTGGTTGCCTGCCATGAAACTTCACACCCTTACTGTAAGGGTAACTTCGAAACTGGGAAAGTCCTTCCTTAATTAGGCATCAACTAGAAGAACATACGAATTCAACGAAGCCTTTATATAATAAGAAATCTAAGGTAGGTATTGTTTCCATGTTTGATTTTCAAAATATTCAACAACTGCGTAAATTTAGTATTCTATGGGCATTCAGCAAACAGTTCGCTCCAGGTGACGCGACCCTTTTCAATTTTCACTCGTTCCGAAAGCGGAAAAGTGATATTCAATTGGTTCAACGATGATGTTTCTCCGTTCGACCACTCACGTACTCAAAGGGGAAGTTACACTACTACAGGGATTCGGACTTCATTGTCAGGAAGGAGCAGAACCTGCTGGTGACACCCAGGGTCGACCGCATTT